>BCHZ01000001.1:600000-997129 GCA_001599795.1 Exophiala calicioides | reverse complement strand
GGCGAAGATAGAGAAGGAGGTACTAGAGAAGAGTAGGCGGATCCTCGGCGAGGAACATCCAGATACGATCGGAGCGATGAATAACCTCGCAAGTACGCTCGGGGACCAGGGTCAGCTGGACGAGGCGATATCTTTACTCAAGCTTGCAGTGCAGCAAGGGGAGTGTATTCTTGGGAATGACCACCCTATTACGAGCATTGCTTCAAGGAAATTAGCAGCGCTACGGGCTCGTGCGCATTGGGCAAGGGCAGTGCGGGTTCAAAAGGAGAGAGAGGCAAGGCATCGGAAGAATGGATTAAAGGACCTGGTGCTCTTGCAAAGAGAAGGGAGACGGAGATATAAATAAGCTATGGATAGCAAAAGGAAGGCATAGGAGGTGCTGTTCGGGCGCATGGGGTCTTGACTTTATCGAGGATTGGGAGGGCGTTTGCTCCTGAGCCCCAGGGGCTCGTCGTCAAGAACCAGGATTCGCAAGGCGCATTCCCCTGGTGAATAATTGTTTGGAATCGTACTTGGAGTTGGACGAAATGAATGAGAAATATGGTGTGCTGGCGGTCGGACGGGGACTCCTCAAGGGCATTTCGCGGGACGTGGACGGAGTCGAGCAAGATTTCCTTGAACCATAGTCGCAAGCTCAGGGAGCGTCACTTTGCAAGCTGTCATTTCCGGCGAAAATTTGTGCAGTGAACCAAGGGTTGAGATCTGTTGGAATCAGAAGGGCCGGAAAGAATGGCATTGATGGAGTGAAATTGAATGGCTCCGCCGAGGTCATCACAAGGTGTTTAGGATAGGCGTAATATATGAGAGACTTCCATGGCAAAGGAGCGACTGCGATGGTCGCATCAGGCGCCTCGGGGTTTTGGATTCGGTGTACGCATCAAGACGTGTTGGAATCTCCACAGGAATCAAAGAGAAGTTTCTGTGGAACTTCAACTTGCGCAGTATTGCCGGATTTGGTCTGTAAATAGCGAAAGGACCATCGTGGTGTGGTGTGGTCGATATGGTCAATCGGCAAGGCTAGCAAGCCAGTGTGAGGCTGTTGAAGCCAACGCCGCAATCAATCGGTGTAACATATTGAGTGAAAACCACGCTGTACAATTGATTGCCAATAGCACGATTGCGGAGGAAAGCCAGAGAGATAGGAGCAAAATAGGGGCATGAATTGGTCCATCACTAACCGTGTGCTTGCAATCTGGTTGCTCAGTAGATGCTCAGTTGGCTGAATGTTAGTCACGTGGTGTAGCAGCTGTCAGCAAGAGTGCCAGATGTTCTCTTCCCGGACGATCAAGGACGTGTTCCGCAGGAAAAGGCGACGTGGGGAGTAGTCGTATCATAGCCAACAATCGTAAATGCGATTCAACCCATAGTATTCCATCAATATTGCGCGTACAGGCCATTCATTGAGGGTATTTTGATCCAGCTGATTTATCATCAGAAACCGCACGGTAGTAGAAATACCGCCGCAAAATCCGCGTAACATCCGGCTCGTAGCTGGGTTCGTGGTTGGATCCGCCAAGCTAACCATTGCAGATTCAGAGCGACAAAGTCCACTTGTATCCATAACCTACCATGTGATGCGGGAAAGTTTGCAATGTGTCGTCGAGGAAGGGCGGGCGGTTTGGGGAAAGCACTGGAGAACAGCGGGATTGAGGGTTTCAGCTCCTGGGCTTGTGATCTGGGGAATGGGGCTTTCCCGTCGAATGTGGCTGCACTGAGGGGGGGTATTTCCGCACTGCTGTTGAGTACCTCTGACTTAGTCAGTCCTGACGGAACTGAGGACATCGAGCCTCTGTGCACCGTTGCAGGCTTCGGTTTGTACTAATGGCCCGCTTGAGGGACCATGCATAACCGAGCTTCTCCAAACCCGTACCCGTTGCTGTGGGGTGGCTCTAAGCACTGGCACGACGGCGGTGATGGATCGTGTTATGGGCTACTTACATAGTATCATTGGGAGGATGTTGGTTCTAAGTAGTAAATAGTGCCGTCTGTAGTGGCTTGAAGAGGATCTGCCCGCTCGGGAGGACAACATATAAAGTAATCAGGACTGAGGATGTGGAAATTGGGGCCTCAGAGGCCTCCATGCTCATTATTGCGTTACTCAGCAAGTACTCCTTTGCCTCGCGGCGTGGGTATTAGTACATGAAATCTCTCTACAAGCTCCACCCGCTCTTAATCCATCCCAAGTACCCCGAGGGGTCATCGTTCCGGAAGGAGGACCTTGAGCTTCGTCAAGGCGTCCTCGCAATTCGTCTCCATGCTCGTGATGACGTCGACGGCGTTGTCGTTGTTCATGATCAACTGCGCAACCAGCCAGAAGTAGTAGCCGTTGCGGTACATGCCGGCCAGCTTCATACTCTGGTCCGAGGCATTGGAGCAGATGATTTTCCACAGCTGTCGCCATCGGTCCAGGGCGCCCTTGATCTCCTGCGCCATGCCCACCCATCCTCCTCCTCTGCTGGCTAGGCGGTTGTTGAAGCTGCTGTTGTTGCGCCGGTCGGATTGGCATCGAAAGGACGCCGTCGAAAGGTTGAGTGAATGCATCATTATGCTGCTATATATGTAGGTGTAAAGAACTGGAGTTAAATCCCTCGAGTTAGTCCTGGTTTCTCACGCCTACTAGTGGCTTCATCGTGTTGAAACCTTGAGCAATGGAGTGGGCGTGTTGATGAAGCGGGAGGGATACTCACAATGAATCAAGATAAACAAGTCAAAAATAGTTAGATCGCATTTGGCCTCTTCAGATTCCTCCATCGCATCCTCCGACTTAGAACTCCCGGCAGGTCTTGCTTTTCCATCAAACAGGAGTGCAAACCCCTGGGAGATGGTAGGTCTCGGAGCAAAGATCGACTCGTCCTGCATGAACGGGTGCCGTGAGCTGAAGATGGCCTCCTTGCAGGGAAGATCGCATTCTAGCTCGGCAAGATCCATCCGACAGGGATAATTCGAGTAGATCCGCATAGCACAATCAAGTAGCGCTATCCCCGAAATAGTACTGTTGTTTGGGGTGGGGTTAGCCAAAATCACCTATCTTTCTCGAATGCTGCTAGCAAGGGAGGTCGACTTACCGGATCCGGGATTCCTTTTGTAACCACGCGATCTCAGATATGCGGTCCGACGGTAAGTGCCGTGCACGGTGCAGCTCTATTTTCCGAGCAACCTAGAGGAGACCAGGTAAGTATTGGTTGAGAAGGCAGATTGTCATCTGTTCTCACCTTGACAATATCCCCAAATCGAGCTTCCATGGCACGGCGTTTGGGGATTCGTGACCCGGCCCAGTACTGAGCTACGACCATCAGATATCCCGCCTGCAGTTCTTGTAAGAGTTCCCAGTCGTTCTCCTGAGCCGTTGCGTTGGAAGCGGGCGCCATATAGTCGGGCTGCAGGGCTCGGATAATCTCCCCTTCAAAGGAAAAAATTCCCGAGTCAAAGACAACCAGTTCGGCAATGTCCAACAGCCGTTTGGCGGCATGTCTCTCGGTGTGGTCCTTTGAATACATTACTCCGAGAAAGACGACACTGATAACTAGTCCCAGAGGGACTTTAGATGGGTCGAATGAGGGACGGTGGATAATTGGACAATTGAGGTGCCAATTTTTGAAGTACAGGGCGATGAATTTCGAAGTCTTCTCTCCAGAAAGAAGAAAATTCAAACAGGCGGTGAGCTCCTGTCGGGGCTTTTCGTCGAGCGTTAAACACCACAGCTTGTTGTATATGGCCATGTTCAACAGTGAGACGTACTGAGCCTGATCCGAGGGGGTTTTGGTCGAGTCGGAGGAAGGCGTGGGTCCAGGGTGGAGATCGGTCATCATGGATGGATCATACAGTTCCATTTGGAGCTCGGTGTATGAGGGCGAGGGTACGAACCCAAAAGGACCGGTCCAGAAGTCCAAATACCTATCATCGATCGCAATGGGCGATTCAAACATTGCAGAGTAATCAACGGTATCGGGACTGTCGTTTGCTAGCTTGGGATTATTAGGCTCGAGGGGTTCTTCGGGCTCGTTATTTTGCTGGAGGAACTGTAGACCGCGGACTCGGTCGTCGCAGGCAGGGAGGTTAAATGTCTCGGTGAAGGTGTCCAGGCCGCCATTTAAGAGCGCCTTGATCGATACCCGGTCTTCGATCGGCTCCATCGTCTCGGCTGTCATTTCAAGAGAAGGTCAGTACTACCGCGTACTGAAGTAGATGGTTTGTGTAAGGCTGAAAGACGGAGAGAAAACATACCAGTCGATGCTTCCCGAGTGGAAGCTTTCTGGAGACATTGTGTCTTCTTTTTCGCACATTGTGCGCAAGGGTTACCGCCATCGCAGCGAATTTTGGAAGAGATGCACTGGTGCGATCGTAAGTTTGGGCAGCGGTTTTTAGGCACTCGCTAGTGGCACTCACTGTCACACACGCGTGTGGACGCCGACCCTTGGGGATAGAATTGGGAGGATCTCGGTCCCCTCGTCTTTGGCAATGATTGTAGTGAGTTTGGAGCCGGTCCCTACCGCCGTGATCAGCTTTGGCATCTCGGGTAGTCATCGATGGGGGCAGCCATACTTTCGCGAAAAATCTCGAGCGCAGAAAACACAAGAGAAGGGTTTTGCGCCGGTATCTTTCAAGCTTGTCAGCTGCGAGAGAATCAAAGTGCGACGTGTGAGTCTTACGACGTGTTTGGTGGCGTTTCAGGTGTTCAGCTCGAGAAAAACTTTGCCCACAAGTCATGCAACGATAGCGTTTTTCAGACGTCGTCGAGGTGTTTGAGGGCGTCGAAGATTGCTTAACACATGCCGATGAGAGCAAGGCCTGGTTTCGAATCAAATCGTGGAATCTTTCCATTTTGACCGGATAGCCGAGGGACGAGGTTGTGCAAACGGTCGAGAAAATGCGGCAGAGTTGAAAGAGGCGGGCCCTGCCTGTAATAAAGTGGGATAGCTGTGGTCAACGGTGGGATCTGGGCACACAAAGAGCGGGATTGCCCACTAAAAGCAGAAGTTCCGGGGCTGGGTCTTGCTGCCTAGTTTAACTAGACTGCCACCGTCGGTTCGGATGTGGGAGCAGGATGCGGGGGAGCCCTTCCAAAGCCAGTTAGGATCTTTGGAGACCTAATACTTAGGAGGCACGCTGCCTCCGGACCCTGGGAAAACTACCGCCAAACACTGCTCTCGAGCCACATGCATCGGAAACTTCCTTGACTCAAGACCTATGCCGTGGGGAGTGGACAGTCAACTGGTTCATTGAGAAGATGGTCGGCGTCGATGGGATGTTTTGTACGCCGACCGTCCGGCCAAAGGCGAATGGTCAAGCATGACGAGGCCAGGCGTGGAGCAGAAACTCGAGCTCACTCCTTCGCGCTTGAAGCGCCATGGTGGCCATTCTGTCAAGGGGCAAACTTCATTGTTGGGTTCGATCTACCCCGTATTGTCGGGTTTTGCCACAACGTGATCTTGGCTGGATCGAGGGTCTCCCGAGCCGGGACTAATTATTGGCTTGGTCTGTTCATGTGTGTCCCTTGATGCCTGTGCTCTTCTCGTTTGAAGCGAAAAAATGCCAAACTTTTCATCAGAGACGAATAATAGCTAGAAGAATATTTAAGTATGCTTGAAAGCAGATCAATCTGATTCTCTCGGCAAACCCATCCGAAGGGAACGATCGCGTCGCAAGTAATAATAGGGGAGAGCGTGGGTACCCAATTGCCGACGACTAAAAGCGAGAAATCTGGAGTTCTCCACGAGGAGAAAATAGGCCTTCGGCGAGGTGGAGTGCAGGGCGAGAAGTCGGCGAGTGCGGAGGAAGGTCGCAGCGATGATTGATCCGGAAAACCCCCACGCCCTCGAGCTGCCGGATACACTCCGACGGATGAGGACGAATCACTTTGCGAGAGTTCTGGTTGGTCGCTCAGGGACGATAGCACCAGCCGGCGCCAGGACCAGTCTCCTGGGCTTTCTCCGGCGGATTTGTGCATTGGTGGTTACTTAAGCCGAAGTTCGTAGGTATATGTGTACCCAGTACGTGAAGAGATCGATGAAATGTGCCCCCAAACGTGGAACAGTCATGAATCCGTGGTTCTCGGTCCCTCCTGTAGTAAGGGTGCACCGTGCGTTCCGCACGAGAGAGAGCCCTCGCTTCCTTAGTGGACTAGAGTCATGATGCTAGAACTATGCCTGCAACTGCAGCCTTTCTTGAGACCCTGGCAATTATAGAAATCCGAGTTTGATGGTAGATTGCCGAGTTGTGGCGTACTCGAAAGCTTGTACCCAGTAAAGGGGTTGGAGGCGGGAGGATTGAGCCACGAGTCAACCCAGTCTCCACCCTATCCCCAGAGCCATGTCGGCAACTGTACTTGTACTGTCTGAGTGTGGCTGGAATCAGGCTACGAGAGGAACGCAAAACGCTGTCTGTTTAGTAGAGAAGCATGAATGTTTCGGGTCTCGATTCACGACCAGGACGGGCAGCCTTTTGCGGCAACTGCCTTAGTGAACTTCTGGGCGTGCTGAAATTTGGTAGTCTCAACACCTTGAGTTGTTTGTCAATGACTGGAGCTGAGCACCGGTACCCTTTTGCATAATGAGGTTTTTTTTTCCCCTCGAGGAGAGGGATCACCTTCCGAGAGAATAATGACGCTTGTTGAGTGTGCACGATGGTGGTACGCGTCGTCGAGGTAGCGCGGAGGCATCATTATTGACAGGCCATGGTAGCCACTGGTGTGAAGTTACATGACGTAGTGGTACCCACGGTGACCGCCGACCTACCCAGCTTAGGTAGGTGCTGTACTGGTATCATTGGCCCATTGATCCATTAAAGTTGGGTCCTCCGAGGCTTGGCACCTTGGCATTCCAGCTCGCCGGCGCCGCATCCTCTGCTTGCTCGGTGATTATCACAAAGACGGGGTGATATTTCACGAAAACTGCGTCCTCTCCCGGCGAAGAACGAAGAGCGCTCGCAATCTCCTCCTGTTCTTCGCGCGGCTTGTCAAACTTTGAAAGCCTCTTGATTATCAGCAAAGGCTCTCATTTGGCACGTGCGGCAGGCCGCGGACTCGGGTCTACTTGTAACAAAGACGCGTTCGGAAGGTCGGAGGAACATTAAAAATATATGGATGAATATGTCTCCGAGGAAGAGACCACCAGTACTGAGTACGCAAATCGTAGGAGTGCTCACGTTTGATTTCGAGGAGTGCCTCCCTGTGATACGGCAGTTAACTCGGTGACTCGGAGGATGCTGGCACCGAGCTGCGCCAAGCGACCCGGCCCCACCCGGACCAGGCACATCATGGTACCGACTATCAGCCCTGTCAGCCGAAAAAAGAATCTCATCGACGTGGAGACCCATCAGAATAACACGGATGATAATGATGTTGAGATGCAAGTGCGTGCCTGCTCATCAACATGCCCCCAACGATGTCATGGTCATAGAAACAAGGGGCTCTACTCTCTCTGTTGAACCTCTTAAATGCTCAGTCCACCCCTTCTGTCTTCACACAATTATTTCATCTCTACAGCCCTTAGAATCAGATCACCATGGATCGCCGTCTTTCAAGTGCCTCCCATCCGGGCTCTGCGACCACAGCCCCGGCCTTATGGAGGACAATCACAGGGGTTTCAACCTACTCCCAACGACAGCACGACAGGGAGCAATACGACCTGGGCCTCGACGATGAAGACTCTGACGATGCGGGCTGGGAGATGACGTCAGAACTGAAGGATCGCGATGCAAAAGACCGAGCAAGCCATCTCAAGAGTCGCAAACTAGGAGTAACTTGGAAAAACCTCTCCGTTTACGGGGAAGGCGCAGATGCTGCCGTACACGAGAACTTCGTGTCGCAATTCAACATACCCCAGAAGGTTGCGGATTCCCGCCGCAAAAAGGCAGGACACTCGAGGAAGACCATCATACACGATGTCCACGGCTGTGTGAAACCAGGAGAGATGCTTCTCGTGTTGGGAAGACCAGGAGCTGGCTGCACGACCTTGCTCAACATGCTCGCAAATCGCCGCTTTGGCTACGCCGACGTTAAGGGAGATGTCTACTGGGGAAACATGGGCCACAAGGAAGCAAAGCACTACCGTGGCCAGATTGTGATGAATACAGAAGAAGAACTTCACTTTCCGACGCTGACTGTCGAACAAACAATGAACTTTGCAACACGGATGAAAGTCCCCGCCCACCGACCGGCCGATCTTCAGTCGCCAGAGGAGTATCAAAAGTATGTCCAGGATTTCCTACTTCGATCAATGGGCATCATGCATACCAAAAGCACCATGGTTGGAAACGAGTTCGTTCGCGGCGTCTCTGGTGGAGAACGAAAACGAGTCTCAATCATCGAAACCATGGCTACAAGAGGAAGTGTGTATTGTTGGGATAATAGCACCAGAGGTTTAGACGCCAGCACAGCCTTGGAGTGGACACGAACTATCCGGGCAATGACAGATGTCCTCGGGCTCGCTTCAATTGCCACGCTTTATCAGGCAGGCAACGGCATCTACAATCTATTCGACAAGATCCTTTTGCTCGACGAAGGGCGCGAAATCTTCTTCGGTGGCCGGGAGGAAGCCCGCCCTTTCATGGAGGAGTTGGGCTTCATCTGCGATGACTCTGCTAACACCGCCGACTTCCTTACCGGGTTGACAGTTCCCACGGAGCGGAGGATCAGACCAGAGTTTGAAAATCGTTTCCCGAGGACCGCAAAGGCCATTCAAGAAATCTACGATCAGTCGGATATTCGGAAACGAGCGGAAGCGGATTATAACTTCTTCAATTCAGAAGAAGCGAAGTCCAATACTATCGAGTTCAAGGAAGCCATCATCGACGACAAGCATAAGAGCCTACCGAAGCACTCCCCGTTGACAACGTCCTTCCCTATTCAAGTTCGAAATTGTGTCATACGACAATACCAGATCATCCAGGGTGACAAGGCCACCTTCATGATCAAGCAGCTTTCCGGACTTGTGCAAGCACTGGTCATCGGCTCCATCTTCTACAATGCCCCTGACACCTCGGCTGGCTTGTTTGTGAAGGGGGGCAGTTTGTTCTTCGCTTTGCTCTATAACTCGCTTGTCGCCATGAGTGAGACTACCGATGCGTTTACCGGTCGATACGTACTCGCCAAACACAAAGATTTTGCACTCTATCATCCTGCCGCTTTCTGCCTCGCGCAGATCGCAGCCGATCTGCCGGTCTTATTCCTCCAGGTTTCCGTCTTCGGCATCATCCTGTACTTCTTGGTCGGATTGAAGAC
Organism: Exophiala calicioides; assembly: GCA_001599795.1. Classification (NCBI taxonomy): domain Eukaryota; kingdom Fungi; phylum Ascomycota; class Eurotiomycetes; order Chaetothyriales; family Herpotrichiellaceae; genus Exophiala; species Exophiala calicioides. The sequence goes on along the minus strand of BCHZ01000001.1, from coordinate 987,909 downwards.
CACTGCGGCTGCCTTCTTCACCTTTTGGATCATTGTGTATTCTACGGCCATGTGCATGACAGCATTCTTCAGGCTCGTCGGTGCCGCATTCGGCACCTTTAACAACGCCTCCAAAGTGTCTGGATTCGCTACGTCTGCGATACTCACCTACATGGGTTACGAAATCGCGAAAAAGAATATGCACCCTTGGCTCGTATGGATCTACTGGATTAATCCTCTGGCCTACGCCTTCGAATCGTTGCTTGCGAACGAGTTTCACGACAAAATTATTCCTTGTGCGGCAAACAACCTGGTCCCAAGCGGCCCAGGGTACAACGACACCCAGTATGCGGCTTGTACGGGAGTCGGTGGAGCACTGAAAGGTGCTACATTCGTGACGGGAGACCAATATCTTGGTTCTTTGTCGTACTCACACTCACACCTATGGAGGAACTTCGGAATCGTCTGGGCCTGGTGGGCTCTTTTCGTTGGAGCCACAATATTTTTCACATGCCGCTGGCTTCCCTCAAATAGCGGTGGCATGCATCTTGTCCCCCGTGAACTCAAGAAATCAAGCAGTCGTCCACCAGTCGACGAGGAATCTCAGGCCAAGGAAAAAACTGTCGGCAGCTCCAGTACCAGTGCCGCTGAAGTCGAGCCGGCGGGCGAGAAGATGGAAAGCTCACTGATCAAGAATACATCCGTCTTCACATGGAATAATTTATGCTACACTGTCAAAACGCCATCCGGGCATCGCCGTCTGTTGGACAACGTTCAAGGCTGGATCAAACCTGGCATGCTGGGAGCCCTTATGGGCAGTTCCGGCGCAGGCAAGACCACTCTCATGGATGTTCTGGCACAACGAAAAACCGAGGGCACGATAAAAGGGAGTATCATGGTCGACGGCCGTCCCCTGCCAGTATCCTTCCAAAGGTCGGCCGGCTATTGCGAACAGCTCGATGTCCATGAGCCCTATGCCACTGTCCGCGAAGCTCTCGAGTTCTCTGCACTCCTCCGTCAGAACAGGGATACACCTAAGGAAGAGAAACTCCGATATGTCGACACTGTCATTGACCTGCTTGAGCTGCACGACCTTCAAGACTCGCTCATCGGGACGATCGGAGCCGGACTGTCTGTTGAGCAGAGGAAGCGCGTTACCATCGGAGTGGAGCTGGTGGCAAAGCCGAGTATTTTAATCTTCTTGGACGAGCCAACTTCTGGCTTGGACGGTCAGGCCGCCTACAACACTCTGCGCTTCCTCAAGAAACTTGCGGCAGCCGGCCAGGCGATTCTTTGCACCATTCATCAGCCGAGTGCGCAGCTGTTTGCCCAGTTCGACAGTCTTCTCTTGCTGGCGAAAGGTGGAAGGACCGTTTACTTTGGCGACATCGGCGAGAATGCCAGCACGATCAAGGACTATTTCAACCGCAACGGCGCCCCCTGTCCTTCAGATTCCAATCCCGCAGAGCACATGATTGATGTTGTTTCCGGCAGCTTGTCCAAAGGCAAGAACTGGTCCAAGGTTTGGCTGGAATCACCTGAGCATGCCAGAGTGGTCGAGGAACTTGACCACATTATCCAAGATGCTGCTTCCAAGCCAGTCGGAACTGTCGACGACGGGTATGAATTTGCCTCGCCGTTCACGGAACAGACGAAATTGGTTACCCACAGGATGAATGTTTCCCTATATCGCGATACCGAATACGTCATGAACAAGATCATGCTACACATCGGATCTGCGCTGTTCAACGGTTTCACTTTCTGGATGATCGGAAATAACTTAGGAGACCTCCAGCTCACTCTCTTCGCCTTGTTCAACTTTGTCTTCGTGGCACCCGGAGTCATCGCCCAACTGCAACCGCTGTTCATCCAACGCCGGGACATCTACGAGACGCGGGAGAAAAAGTCTAAAATGTATCACTGGGCACCGTTCGTGACCGGTCTGATTGTCTCTGAGCTACCCTATCTCGTCATCTGTGCCGTCTTATACTTTGTCTGCTTCTACTATACGGCCGGCCTGCCCGCAGAATCGGCTAGGGCCGGTGGCGTCTTCTTCGTCATGCTCATGTACGAATTCCTCTACACGGGCATCGGGCAGTTCGTCGCAGCCTACGCGCCCAACGCCGTCTTCGCCGCTCTGGTCAACCCGGTCCTCATCGGAGTGATGGCGTCCTTCTGTGGTGTGTTGGTTCCGTATTCGCAGATCCAGACTTTCTGGAGATACTGGCTTTACTATTTGAACCCGTTCACGTACCTGATGGGCTCGCTGATGACCTTTGCCCTCTTCGACAAGCCAATCCACTGTAAAGAAAACGAGTTTGCCATCTTCGACACCCCCAACAATCAGTCGTGTGGAGCGTACCTCGCTGATTTCCTGGACGGAATGGGCTCCAGGATGAACCTGACCAACCCCGAGGCCACCAGCCAGTGCCATGTTTGCCAGTATACGACAGGCTCCGACTATCTTTACACGTTGAACCTGAAAGACTACTACTACGGATGGCGGGACTCCGCCGTGGTTGTGCTCTTCGTCTTCAGCAGTTACGGCATGGTGTATGCCCTGATGAAGCTGAGGACCAAGGTGTCTAAGAAGGCGGAGTAACTCGTCGGCTCTCCTATCTGAGACTCCTTCCCTCCTCCCTTGTCCTCCTTTTTGGAATCTTTGTTTTCATTTGCATTGCGCAACGCGATGAACGGAACTTTGGCGAACATTATCAGCATTCAGGGTTTCAAATAGACAAGGTCCATCCTCGCGTCGGTTTCTTTTGCTATGTACTACCACGAAATAGATAGGATGGATTAGAATGGGAAATATGTAAGGCTGATAGTGTTTAGTGGGGCGGACACTGGCCATAGTCTACAGACAAATCTCAATGTGTTTTATTGGAAGAAGCAAAATATTCTCAATGCTCTTACTAGTCGGAAACCTATGGCTCATCTCCAATCAGAAGTAGCTTCTTCTAAGTTCTGCCTTCTTGTCTCCCTTATCTTTTACTCGAATATACTGGAAGATCAAATACTTGCAGCACGGCAAACCGAAATGACTCAACCTGCGAAAGGCCATGTCGAGACCCATTCCAATTAGACCAGTACGATCTTCGACAATCAGTATCTTGTCCGGGAGCCTATGGATAGGGAGACCCAACCCGAACGCCAAGTATCCAAAGCCGAATCTCAACTATTTACAAGGACGAGGTTAAAGGAGACGGCTATCGGATTGAGGGGCTCACATTAAATGCCATATCTAGATCAATCCCCAAGCTCGGCAGCATTGTACACGAAACCTTCCACCAGTTGAGCAGCTTTCGCCACCGTTGCGCCATCAATTATCCTGTGGTCCGCACTCCAACTCAGCACCATCTGTTCCTGTTTGACGATCTGATCGGTCCCTTTGACGAAAACGGGGACTTCTCGAATTCGACCCAGTCCAACGATTCCCACCATCGGGGCCACAATGACAGGCGCGACGGCATCACCACCAATGCTTCCAATGTTACTGATGGTGAAAGTGGCTCCTTGAAAGTCGGCGGGCGCCAAGCGGCCGGCCTGTGCAAGGTCGCCTAGGCGCTTGATTTCGGCGGCGAGGGATTTGATCGAGTGGCTCTGCACGTCTCGGACCACAGGGACCAGAAGACCTTTGGGCGTGTCGATTGCGAGGCCGAAGTTGTGCGCTCGTTTCAGGATCAGCCGTGGTTTCGACGGGTCTGTCGTTGTGTCCAGGTGGGAATTGAGCTTCGGAAACTGCTCCATCGCCCTTGACAATGCCTTCATGAGGAATGGCAGTGGTGTGAGTTTCGTGGCCGGGCCGTCTCGTCCGGAAGCCGCTTCCGCGTTGATCTTCTTGCGGAGCTGGTTGACGGGCGTGAAATCGAGGGTTTGAGTGAAGAGAAAATGCGGAATCTTCAGAGATTGAGTCATGGCTCCGAACATGGCATTCTCTGTCAGACTCAAGGAAACAATTTGATCCTCTTCGCCGCGATTGGAATTGCTTGAAACGTTCGATGACGCTGCATTGATGGAGCTCTTTGAAGCCGAAATATGCCTTTGGACGTCTTCTTTTGTGATCCGTCCGTCTTTTCCGGAACCTTCGACGTCGTTGATATCTAGGTTCGCTTCCTTGAGCATATGTCGTATAGCCGGAGTCACTGGTGTGGCCTTTCCCGCTCTCTCTTTTGGACGTGTCAGAGTCTGTGTAGGAGTAGTAGCTTCTTGAACTGGTTCGACACGAGCTTCCGTGATGGGCTGCTCTATTGATTCTTGGAGCGATGGGCTGCCCTCCCCGTCGTCGGAAACATCCATGTGCAAGAGCGGCTAGAGTGCTTTAGCAAACATTTTGCCAAATCTCATAGATTCCAAAATTACCTGGCCCACTATTGCCACGTCTCCTTCCTCATACAGAAGCGACTTGACCGTGCCATCGAACCGAGATGTTATCTGTTGAACTTAACATGGTACCGTGGAGTCAAAATATCCATGATTTACCTCGACTGTCGCTTTATCAGACTGAACTTCGCATATCGGGTCGAACTGCTCAACCTTATCCCCCGGCTTTACTGACCAACTGACGATTTGGCATTCGGTGATCCCTGGACTTGTCAGCTTTGGGGCTCTTCCAGAGACTCTTAGACTGTTGTTTCTCCCCTACCTTCTCCAATGTCTGCAAGAAGGTACGGCTGGACAATTCGCCACGGAGACGAATTATGGAAGCGACGTCGACTCGTATGCGATATCGGTTCCAAACAACGTGTAATAGCCGAGGAACGTGGTGCTCTGGAAAGCCCAGAAAGCCGAATCAAGGGGGCAATGTCTCTACAGAGAAGAGACTTCATACTTGAACACTACCTAAGTACCAAAATGTCAGCCACCAGTACTGTCCTCCGAGCATGGAATAAATAAAAAGGACTGTTGCGAAACCTCCTGGATTAGCAGACATGACAAAAGTTGACTCAGAAGCAGATCCTCACATGTTACCATTCTCTTCCGGCGTAGTTAGTTCCGAGCTTCATTTCAAAATTGGGGTGCACGGTTTCCAAGCGATGGTAGCCGACTCAAACGGCCTATAGCTGGCTGGCTTAGCAACCGGCAGACTATCCCGCGCTGATGGTTGGGACATCGACAAGGGACGTCGTCGGTCGGGATAAGTCTCATTCCCCGAAATCACTGCGGGCATTAGCTTCTGGGGTTGTCCGACCTCCGGAACTTAGATTGGAGATAGCTGCATTTGGGACTTCGGACTCTTCGCCAATGACAGAAGTCAATCGGCCCGGAAAGGATAAATGTGGAGCACGGGGCTGAACATGGGGAGCGCTTCAGAAAGGACCATAGTTCGGAGACAACGTAGCCTCCCCGTCCCACTCTTCTTTCAATGTCTCCATCGACTGCTTATTGAAAGATACGAGTCAGCGAAAGGTGTCTCGAGAGCCTATCGAGATATCAGCTTCATTGAGCCCTTGTCGTAATCTTCGATCTCTCTGACCCGCTCTGAAATACTACCAGGACAAACTTCACTCGGCCTTCGCAGCCTCTTTCAATCTGCAGGTCATCAGAAAGCGGCGAGAGAAATCATGATAATGCGGACTTCACTATACAATGGATGTATTCGTACTTCAAGAAGTATCACGGCCACTGTTGTTCGACGATATGCCTCAACGAAAGCCGATGGACTACAGGATGCCCCGAAGACTCTTGGGGAGATCTCAGCTTCGTCAGTATTCTTATTGGATTTACCTAAACAGATGAGATAAACAGACGGTGTACTGACTTGAAAAACTGGGTATAGACCTCGCTTTCCAGGCGCGACCAACAGCCCAGTGACAACGAAAATGGACTTTGTGAACCCAAAGAACATTCCGCCAATCGCCACATTTCGAATCATGAATTCCGAAGGCGTGATTGAAGATGAGAGTCGAGCGATTGCCGGCGTCAAAAACGAACAGGTTCTCGAGTGGTACAGAAACATGTTGACAGGTGCATCCGACCCTCTTCCGCTTGATGAACGAATGCTGACAGACGGTCCGAGCATAAAGTGAATATATTGGATACCATCATGTCCGAAGCCCAGAGGCAAGGTCGCCTCAGTTTTTATATGGTTCGATTACCACTACCCATTTCCAAAGATTTAGGAGATTAACAGAATTGCTAGGTTTCGTCGGGCGAAGAAGGAATCACCGTTGGCTCCGCAGCAGCACTGGGCCCGAAGGATATCATCACATGTCAATACCGGGAGACGGGAGTGTTTCAACAACGAGGTTTCACGTTGAAGGATTTTATGAGCCAGTTGATGCACAACCGGAATGATCCCGGGAAAGGACGCAACATGCCCGTCCATTACAGCGGTAGAGAGAAAACCGGTGTGGTGAGTGAAGACCTTGCAAGCTCCAAGTCCCCAAGATTGATCCCGCTGACCAAGTCGGATTTTATAGCACGCCGTTGCATCGACCCTGGGAACGCAAATCCCGCATGCCACCGGAGCGGCATATGCCCTGAAATTGGAAGACCGAGAGACTGGCACGACGGCACCTAGGGTAGCGGTGGCCTATTTTGGAGACGGGGCGGCCAGCGAAGGCGACTTCCACGGGGCGCTCAACCTAGCAGCCGTCCGCGATTGCCCGGTCATCTTCATTTGCCGAAACAACGGATTTGCTATTTCGACACCGGTGGCCGAACAGTACCGCGGGGACGGCATCGCCAGCCGCGGGATCGGGTACGGGATCGAGACGTTGAGGGTCGACGGGACGGACATCTTCGCCGTCTACGAAGCGACCAAGGAGGCGCGGCGTCGCGCGCTGGAGAACGGAGGACGCCCGATTCTCCTCGAGTTCATGAGTTACCGCATCTCGCACCACAGCACGAGCGACGACAGCTTTGCCTACCGCTCGCACGACGAGGTCAATCCCTGGAAGACCCGAGACAACCCCATCTCTCGCCTCCGGAAGTGGCTCGAGAACAAGGGCCTTTGGGATGAGGATCTGGAACGCAAGACGAGGGCCGAGATCCGGAGAGACATTTTGACCGAGATGAAGGCCGCCGAGAAGGAAAAGAAGCCGCCCTTGAGTTCCGTCTGGGACGACGTGTACGCCGAATACTCGGACGAACAGCGCAGCCAGAGAAGGGAACTCAAACGTCTGATGCTCAAATATCCTGACGAGTATGATGTGGAGGAATATGAGGGAGGTGTCGCGGCCTTGTAAATGTAAACACACAATCAGAACCAGGCAGCACCCAAGGCTTGGGTCGTGTCACAGTTCGGCCTGGTTGGAGGAGTAATTTTGCAGTTTTTGAATCTTTTAAGTTGATTCATGGTGAATGCCGGAATTTAACACTACAATCACACGTCTCTATCGCATTTGACGCAAAGTAATCTGTACTCTTGAGATTTGAAGCCAGTTAGAACTTGTTTGAACATTTACAAAATTACAGGCACCATGGCTAGCATTCCTGGCGGAGACTATCAAAAAACCCCTTTGCTATATGCGCATAATTCTTGTATGATTTCAATTCCCCTAGGGTCCTTCTCTAAAGCCACATAAACCCGGGCGGCGCGTCATGGGATCTAAAACCACTGTACCTATCGAACAAGGCCCAAAAGTCCATTGATAGACTTGATCAGTATTCAATAACTTCATGAATGGCGTCGTAAATCCCTACACAAACCAGAAATTAGCAAAGTCCCACCGATTGTCTGCAGGTAAGAACACCTGTTGGAACTTACTCGCAACGTCCGGGAAGATGAATTTCTCCCACGCCAATCCAGTGTGGGTGGTCCAGCCTCCGAGGCGCTTCACGGGAGCCTTGAGGTGCAAAAAGGCGCCTTCCTGGATGGAGGCCGCAATCTCGGCTCCGACACCGTAATTGACCATGCTCTCATGGACGACGATGGCCCTCCCGGTCTTCTCGACGCTTTTCAGAATCGTGTCGCGATCCCAGGGATAGATGGTCCGCAGATCGATCAGCTCGATGCTGACACCGCCCAGTTGCTTCTCGGCCGCCTCGATGGCCGCCATGCAGTGGTACAGGGGTCGTCCGTAGGAGATGATGGTGAGGTCTGTTCCCGGCCGAAGAATTTCCGCCTGCCCGAGTGGAAGGGTGTACAGCCCGTCAGGGACTTCCTCGACGGCGGCCCGGTATAGAATCTTGGGCTCCAAGAAGATGACGGGGTCTTTGGACTCCAGAATCGACGCGAGAAGGAGGCCCTTTGCCTGGGTCGGCGAACGCGGCATGACCACTTTGAAGCCCGGCACGTGGCAGAACAGCGACTCAGGAGACTGGGTGTGGTATCTGTTGGTGGCACCCAAATTAGTGTTCCTTTCTGGGGAATGAAATCGCGACGACACTCAGGGAGGGGCAACTCACAATGCGCCGTGACCGACTCCTCCGCAGGGCATTCTGATCACCATGCCCTCCAAATTGGCCCCCGTATGGCCCTCACGGTATCGAAACTTTGATGCTTCGTTCACGATCTGGTCAAAGGCCGGATACACGTAATCGGCGAACTGGATTTCCACGACCGGTCTAGCGCCCTCAGAGGCCATTCCAATGGCGGCGCCGACGATCCCTTGCTCCGTGATGGGTGTGTTGAACACACGGGCATCACCAAACTCGCTCTGAAGGTCCTTGGTGCACCGAAACACACCTCCGAAGGCGACGTCTTCGCCGAAGCAGAGCACCTTGCTGGAACTGGACAGAGCCTCGCGCAGGGCCGAGTTGACCGATTGACAGAGATTCATCCGCGTCGACGACCCATCTTGCGGCAGCTCGGGGCTCTCCGTGAATGTCTTGGAGGAATGGTGAAGGAGGGGAGTCTTCCCGAAATCAACAGGGACGTTCAACTTCCGTTTCGGCGGCGGCGAGGCGTGCGAGGCGTACGTGCGAGGTTTGAAGGAATACCCGGCGAGTACTCCAGCTCGTCGTGGCCACGATAGCTTGGACATTCTTCGCTCCGGATTTCTTGCCCAGGACGACAGTAAGGATAATACAAAAATTCAATCGAAATGGGAGCAATAGAGAAACTATTTACTCCAAGAGCTTCACATGACAGGCCAGTTGGACGGGTGCTCCAAATACCCAGCGGTTCCCCACACGACGCCTGTCTGGATGACACTACTAGGACGGACTCTCTTTTCATTGACCCCAGCTTTAGGCCATTTCTTTACTTTAGCATGGCCAGGCCTCCCCTGGAACAACCCGACGTCGTTTTGGGTTCGGGTTGAATGCCAAACCCCGGTGAAGTTCGGCCCGGAACAGCCAAGTGTATCTCGCCATCCGCCTCAAGTGCTTCTCGCTTCGGCCATTTCGTCGAACCGTTTCTCCCAAGACCAATCTTAGATCCTAATCCTTCTGTTATCTCGCAGTAATCTCCAACGAAACTTGGCCAAGACACCGATCTCTCGTCCTTGGTAAAGGCATAATCACGACCACCGGAGTGTTGGATGGTTCCGGTGAACCGTGAATAACCGACACTAGTGCCGGCGCAACCCCTAGCCCCATCTCTCTCTACCCAGTACGTGTGTGCATTGGTCCGTGGGCTGAGGTCTGGAGTTTGACAGGTAGGACAGTGAGGTTAGCCTGCACTCTTGGTTTGTAAGAATCACATGTAAATATGTCGTCTTTCCTCGGGTGACGGCGTCGTGCGTTCTCCGAGCTCCGGCGACCTGTGGTTGAATCCGTGTAAACGAACTACCAAAACACGACCGTAATCGACTGAGAGCACTAAGTAAGGTATAATACTTTTTCTAGGAGTTTGTGTCATGAAGCCACAAATCCCTCAACTCGTCGTCGTCATGCGGAAGGCACGACTGTCCAATCTAGATGAATGAGTGCCAAAGAGCCAGAAGCCAGAACCGAAGTGCCCCAGTGAAGAACCACAAACCATGATCGAAGCGTCCCAGGGGTTGTATCTACTAATCTATCTCGGTTCATAAAACAGGCCAATTTGGTTGCCTCGGTATTGACCAGGTTAAGTCATCCTCCTACAACATTGTTTGGCTGCAGGACTTTCAATAGTCCACATCCTAGCATCTCTCGTCTGAGTTGGTAAGACCATACTAATACAGAATCTCCAAACCAAAGGAGAGAGGGAAACATATCTGACAGATTCACCTTATTAGTTCCGTAATCACAAAATGAAGCAAACCTCTCACTCTTCTCTCTCGATCGTCCAGATCTGATGGTGGCATCCCAGCTATCCGCACTAGTTTACAAGGGATGGAATCCAGAGCTTTGTTTCGACAAAGCCTCAACAGACGTTGAAGGCTGGTTGATTTCATCACAGTGTACCAATACCAGGGGATATTTTCAAATGAGCCAATCGAAGATCTGAAGTTCACGACTTTCGAGGGATTTTGCTTCTTTTGCTCCGACAATACTTCGCTCGAGTGGTGTTTAGATCTACAGCTAAATGGCAAGAACCTTCAGCCTCACGAAAGAACGATTGTAAGAAGGAAAAAGAGAATGACTCAGCCTGTGCTTCCCCTTCTGACTAGTGTCAGGGACGTCGACTGGGTACGACTGCTTAGTTAGACCTGGGGTAGATCTCATAATATTAATAGGCTTCACTAACATTCTTACTAAGGAGCACTTAGATAATCATCCGATCGAGTGGAGCTTTGTCCGGGGTCCAATCGAGATTCGAGAGCTGAAATTTGCGGGTCACATGTTATTGACCTTTGGAAGGCTCGTTCAAAACAACCGAGTGTTCTCCTCATACGCGGCGATGATGCTGGCAAAGGTACGAATGAAATCATCGATGTGGTGCAAAGGACCTCAAGAGCTGCAGCAAGAATCCGGAACAAAGGAGGAAGTGGCCAATGTAAAATTTCGAGGCGAGAGTAAGATCACCACTAGAATTTGGTATTAATCTAAGGTTACAAAGGCTCTCTCTCTCTCCCCATGACCCACTCACTCAACCAACGATCATCAACCAGCATTAAACTTTGCTCGAAACGACAGTGTCGAATCCAGTACCAAGAGGGTACTGTAGCCACACCAGAACGTTCCAACCAAACAACGGAATCAGTGAGCCTATAGGGTACGGGATCGCAAAAAGGGATTTAAACGGCAGACTTCTCCTCCGAGTCAACAATCTCATCCAGGTGGGGAGATTGCGTGGGGACATAGTCCTTGGGGTGACCGGCAGTTTCGGGGTCGTAGTTCTTGGTGCCGGGGACCTCGCCGGCGAGTTCCTCGAGGGTCTTGCGTTTGGTCTCGGGGATCAGAAGAGTGGTGAAGCAGCCGCACAACATGAAGAGGGCGAAAATCTGCATGACGTGGTTGAGCCAGGGCGACGAGTCGGTCTTGGTGACATGGCCCTTGGTTCGGAGAGGGCCGAAGACGCACTGCGCGATGATGGCGCCAACCTTGCCGGACGCGGCCGAGAGACCGTGCGAGGTCGAGCGGTAGCGGGTCGGGAAGCACTCGCCGGGCACGATGAAGGTGGTGGCGTTGGGGCCGAAGTTGAAGAAGAACTGGCACAGGACGTACAGGGCAAGCAGGCCATGTTCGCTGAGGTGGTGATAGTCGAAACCAATGACGATGAAGAGGACGGTCAGGATAGCGAAGCCTCCGAATTGGATAGGTTTGCGGCCGATGGTGTCGACGGTTGCCACGGTCACCCAGTAGCCGGGGATGGCACCGGCGCAGACGATGATCAAGTTGCCAATGGCCGTGTTGCGGAAGACATAATAGACATCATTACCCTTGGCGTAGCCAATGGCACTGAGAATGATCGAGTTGTTGAGACCAAGACCGTAAAAGGCGACATCCAGGAAGAACCACGAACCGGCCGTTCCGAGGAGGACCTTTCCGTGTCTCCATTGGCCGTAGTGGTGCCAGAAATCGGCCCACGAAGCCTGTGGGTTTGTGTCAGTGGTTGTGATATCTCGGGAAATTTGGGGGGCTGGCAAGTGTGAAAACTCACCTTGGGGGTCTCCAAGCGGGCACGTGAATCTTGAAGGACGGCGGCTCGGCTGACTTCATCGGGGTGACCCTGGTGGGCACCGGCTTTGTAGGCCTTGACGTCCTCGACGGCCCTCTCAGTGTCACGGGCGACATCGAAAGTGTATCGGGGAGTTTCTGGGATGGTGAGACGGAAGTACAGAGCAATGCATCCAGGGACAGCGCCGAAGCCGATGATGACACGCCACATCTTGTCGACGGCAAGCTGGCAGACACCGCTGCACTCAGCAACGGTCTTGGCTGTCGAGAGGGACTCCTTAAAGCCACTGGTGACGATCAAAGCAATGATGGCGGCAGTGAACTGGCCAATACCTTGCATGGCGAAGACGGAGCCCATCATGGCGCCTCTCCACTTGGTAGTAGCGAATCTAGAGACGAGGTCAGCGAGAGGGCCAAGAAGGCTTGTTTACTGGGGTCCTTACTCGGAAGTGATGATGGACGATAGTGGGTAGTCACCACCGATACCAATGCCCATCATGACACGCCAGAAGATGATTAGACCCACGACGGACATGGAGGGAGACGAGGAGGTGAGAGCCTGGGCGAGAGTTGCGAAGATGATGAGGATCAGTTCCAGACCATACATTCTCTTTCGGCCCACGATATCGGCGAGGAAACCGAAACCGACCTGGCCGAGGACGGTACCACCGGAGGTCGCGACCTTGATGGCAGTGTCGGAGTTGCTGGGGATTTTTCCTCGGTTCTTTCCAAATTTGGCGTCTTGCCAGTAAACAACACCCAACATGGCGGTGACCATGTTGATGGCGAAAATGTCGTAGGCATCGGTGAAGAAACCGATTCCGGCAACGACGATGGCGCGGACGTGGTACCAGCCGAAGGGAGCCTTGTCGATCTCGGCGAGAGCAAGTCGTCGTCGCTCGTTGGGGTCTTGGATGTGGGCGAAGTCATTGTGGAAGTTGTGGAACGCGGCGTTGCCGCCGGTGGTCTTGGTAGCCATGGCAGGCAAGAAAAGTCCAAGAAGTCCAAGAAGTCCAAGAAATCCAAGAGATACAAGACAAGACGAAAAGGCTTGTTTGTCGCAGGTGTCTGGGCAAGAAAAAAAGGTGCGCGTAGACAGCGAGGCGCTCTCCTAGATATACCTGGACGTGGAGCACATCGCGTGCGGAAAATCTTGAGCGGAGCCCCCGAGGCGAACTACGCAAAGCACCATGTCCGCCAAGGTTGCCGAGATGAGCTTCGACATTCTTATCAAACCCAATCAACAGAGACGGGACATGCACGCAGCTTCCAAAAGAAAGTCAGGCGGGCGCCCATGACCCTGCTAGGATCAGCACCAGGGGAGCTGCAAGCGTGGGTAGTCAGGTCGGGGCCAGCGAAGGGCTAGTGTCCCTGGCTCGTCCAAGGGCCTTAGTTCCTCCAGTTCTCGTGTCTGGCTGGCTGACGGGTGGTTCGCTTGTTGGAGCCACTTTGTTCGAGAAGCCCGGGTTCGAAGGCGACAGGAGCCAAGATCAGTGGTGTTACTCTCGCGAGTCCGCTATGGATCAGACGCTGAAAATTTAGATGCACGCCGAGAGAGTGCCCAGGACAAACCAGAGCCTTGATGGCTGGAACGTGCGCCCAGCCTGGCAAGCGTCCGGATATTGGCACAAAGATGCGGAAGATTTTTGACGATTTTCTGATCGAGATCCAACAGAGGCTGGAAATGGGCGAGATGGCGCATGTTCCGACGCAGAACTTTGCAATCTCTCTTCTCCAGAAATGGAAGCGACGCCAGCCTGTAGATTCTCGAGGAAAATCCCTGGACCCATCCAGACCCCAATGCGAACGACGAGAGGACCTCGCAGACCTCCCATTGGCCTCGGGCAGAGAGGTACGCCCGACACACCCCTGGGTTCTCAGCGCAGGGTCGACGATTCTGCATGATCGGATGTACTGAGCAGCAAGCCATTCAGGCCCCACGGGTTGGGGGTGGTGGAGTTACGGAGCGTGGGCGCGATTCTCGAGAAGGAGACGAGGCGGAAGACGGGCTCAAAAGGGCTTCTCTAGCCGGAAGCGGGCAGACACCTGATGGCCACTGATTGGTCGGGGTCCGACCACGTTTTTCTTTGATTGGCTACAATTCAACGTTCCTCAAGGGCCCGCCAAGGCTGTATAACCCTGCGACTCGGATGACTTGTCGCTGCGACATCTGCCAGTGGCGCCTGCGACCCTGGAGCTCAAATCCTGGCTTTTCTTTCTGCGCGCCACTGCGGCCCCTCTGCCCTTTCCGGGTTTGCCATTGCGTAAGGCCATCCAACCGTACGCACCCGCACAGAGACCGGGATCTGGTACAGGTGAGAACTTGGAAGGGCAAGAACCAAAATGAAAAAAAAGAGACATCAAAACCCCCATATGCAATTTCATGCGTCGTAGAAACAATCCTCGGACGACACGAAGTTGCGTCGTCCTCAAGCTCTAGAGTCCCGCGAGTTAAGCCTTTTGAGCATCTCGACCGGCCTAGACATTTCGGGCCGACCACATAATATTTTTACTTTGGAGTTCGCGCGAACCCGGTCGCTATCAAATGCAAGATCCACATCGGCACGTATCGTCCTGGCTGGAACCATGAATTCGGCATCACCAACAGCCATCCCGCAGAGCTCGCCGTCCAACTCGCCATTCACTGGCCCTTTCTTGATGTCGCGTGCGGGGTCAAAATCATGTCGACAAGTCGCTCAGAGTCGTGTCCGGGTGTGGACAATGGTTGGACCTCGTGGCGGCGGCATATATGGCCCCCCGTGTCGCGATACTCTTTCCCTTATTCCCTTGCGTCGCCTGATCAACAGCCTCGATCGTCTGATCGACGCGGAGGGACACACCCCTGTGATTCGGCGCCAGCTGGCAACGGTGTCTGCATCCTACTGCATATAGTTGCGTCTCACCATGAGCGCAGGTAACATCAATGTCACGCTCCTTCAACATACTACTGAGTCAGTCACAACCCCTAGGTCAGGGGGGGGAAAGGGAAGAAGACCCTTGAGATGAATGAGACCTTCCGTTCTAGTAGCATCTAGAGGTTCTTCCGTGGCATTCAGCCCGGCTTCTATTTTGACGACTGAGGCCCCAAGTAGAAGTCACTCGAAGCGAGGTGCCCCATCTAAAGCCCGGTTCTTTGTCTCTTCCTCCTCTATCATGGCGATTCTTTATCGCGGCCTTCGAGGTGATGGCTGTGGCTTCTGTTTTGACAATTAATACCACAGGCATCAGTCTCTCCAACCGAAGATCGCCCTCCTGAAGCTCGGTTATCTACCTCGTCCTCCTCTACTTGTGGCAATTTTCATGGCGACCTTCGAGGTGACGGCTGTGGCTTCTATTTTGACGGTTAATACCACAGGCATCAACCACTCCAAACGAAGATCGCCCTTCTGAAACCCCTTTCCTACCTCGTCCTCCGCTACGTATGGCACTTTATGGTGGCCTTCGAGGCGACGGCTGTGGCTTCTATTTTGACGATTGAGACGATTGAGACCATAGGCATCAGCCTATCCCGACAAAGATCGCCCATCCAAAGCCCGGCTATCTACCTCTTCCTCCGCTTCCTCCTCTAATTCTTTCTCGCGCCCGTCAAGGTGACAACTGTTGTACCATGGACGAAGTCAATGAAATACCTAGGTGCTATGATACCTCCTTCAAATGTTTACATAAAACGCGGAAGACGAGAGCAAAATACACGCGACGATGAACAAGGATTGGTATGATGGGTGTGGCATATCCGTCAACGTAACTATCATCTATCTCAGCTGCTCTTGCCACGAGAGCGACACCACTTCTCCTGTTATAGTGATGTTTGACTTGCACGATGGTCATGGCTTGGTGCATGATAGATGCCTGGGGCGACCGTCGATTGACAGCCATAAAATTCATAAATAGACGGTTATAGCCCCCTATAAAGTTCATTCTCTATATTCAGCGAGCAACATTCTCTGATCTCGAGGCATACAATTGTGAAATTATGTTCACTAAGCCTGGCTCTTCTGGTTGACAACCACAGGGTCAGACTGAGCTGGATGGCTAGTTGCGGCCCACAGCCATGTACATCATACCTATTCATACTTGGAAAAACATTTTACCCCCTTCCCAGTGACATCTATCCCTTTACACTTCTGACAAATTGATTCAATCATTCTCTTCCATGATTACAATTCATCAATGATATTCTAAGCACGTTGATGCTCAAATCAAGCCTGTCTTGCACCCTTGGCGACCTTCCCAAGCTTAGCACCGTTCACGCCGAGCTTGATGTTCGACGCCCCCAGCGCGGCCTTTCCGGCATTCAGCGCACCCTCCAGGCCAAATTGAGTCTTGATGCCGTCAACGCGGTGCGTGCTGTTGATGTTCTTGACAAGAGTGATCTGGAAGCATGTCGCACTACCCTGGCGGGCGACGATGGTGGAGTAGGCGAGGAAATATTCCCAGATTCGGTACCATCTGACACCGTACTTGGCCTTGACCTTCTCCTGGTTGCCGATCCAGTTGCGGTACCACCTCCACAGAGTGGCCGAATAGTGCACTCCGACGGTGTCGACATTCTTGACCTCGAAGCCGGCTCCTTCCAATCGATCAATGACGAAGCCCAAGGGGGTTGAGGCATCGGCTCCGGGGAAAATGTATTTGTTCATGAACAGGCCCCAGACCAGGTCTTCGTACTGCCAGGCCTTGCGGAGACCCGCGATTTGGAGAAAGAAGACACCGTCATCGTCGAGCATGTTATGCACCTGCGATAGAAATGAGCTGAGATGACGAACACCGACGTGTTCGGCCATTTCTAGACAGGTAATGCGCTTGTAGCCGCCTTTAGGCACCGGGATGTCGCGGTAGTCCATGCACAAGATGTTGCTTTGGTCTTGGGGAACCCCAGATTTCCTCAAGCCATTGTTGCCCCATGCCGTCTGGTTTCGACCAAGAGTGATGCCGGTGACTTGGGCGCCGTAGTTGATGCTGGCATATTTTGCCAAGGTGCCCCAGCCACAACCAATGTCAAGCATTCGGTCGCCTTTCTCCACGCCGATCTTTTGGCAAACGATGGCCAGCTTGTTGTCCTGCAGTTCTTCCAGCGACTCCTCTCGATTGACGTCTGAAATGATCCCCGAGGTGTAAATCATTCTCGGTCCGAGAAACCAGCCGTAGAAATCGTCTCCACGGTCGTAGTGGTCGCGAACCTGCTCCTCATCTTGAGACCGGGTGTGCATAATGACCTCTGGGATCATGCCGGTGAAGAAAAACTTGAACAAGCTGAGGGTGAAGCGGAAGGTGGCCCAATCATGTCTGTATTCCATGACATCGAGGCAGTCCCCTTTGATGTCAACCTTCTCGTCAAAGTACATTTCCTGGAAGGTCTCCAGGGGGATCCGGTTCTTGCCATGGTAGCGCGCCCGGTCGTCCTCGTTGCGGAAATGGAGGTACTGTTCAATGGGGCGGTGCGGGTATTTGACTTTTTCATTCTTTCGGGGAGAAATGGAAGACGCGATGGTCCAAAAGGCTACCAGGATCGGGATGGAGGTGAAGAGAGCGAGAAAGACGGTGGTGTAGAACCCGCCGTGGAGTTGCCGAGCGAGGTAGGCCGGAACGACGATCAGCAGGATAATGAGGACCGTGTTGCTGAAGGTTTCGCTGCCCGCAGCATCTGCAGGAAGGGGGCCATTTTTGATCGAGGGGTACTTGATGCGGTCAGTGTTCTGATGCCTGTCTCATCGGAGCTCCAATCAACATACCGATGTGGTGCGGACACCGCTACTGTCGGACGAAGGCGGCGGGGGAGGAGCAGCAGGAGTCTCGATGAACTCGAAGTTCTCGAACGACTCCGGTAGTGTTGCGGCCATGGTGTGTGAGGAGGGGGGAGTGGAATCAACGAGAGGAGGTTGAAGGAGTGAACATTTTGTCCTCGAGAGAAATACGGTGGACTGGCACGACTGGGCAGCAGTCGGAGGAGGCAGGGACGCCAGCGACGCGCAGACTGGCAGGCCACAACGAATTTGTTACTGGTGGAGCAAGCAGCGCGCGACGCATCATGCATGTGCGCGCTCCCCTTTCAGGGCACCTGCATACAAAGTACGGTGAACCCAGTGCGGACACCACTCGGTACTTACTCGTAATATAATAATACGATCGCATGATATAGCAATAATCTAGAGTCCATGGGTACAATTTGAGGCGCCAGTTGTAATTTGTTGGCACAACATAATAATTTATCAGTCGTGGATCGCAGCATCCCTGCGCATTTCTACTCGGTGGTACTTTTCCTATTGCTAGTAATAATCCTAATACTAGTACGGAGTACCTGCTTTCAGTCGTCATCTATCTTGGCACCAAAATCACCCAGTAGAATGTCATCCAAAGCAGGACCACGGTTATTGCGCACTGTTCATCGTCAGCAGGAGGATCACACGAGACCACCACAACCACCACAACCACCGCGGATCAACTCACCCCATTCGGTCTCAACCCTGAAGAATATCCACATCCACCTGCGGATGACCTCCAACAACTCCATCAAGAAGATGCCGCCTTCTAGATCGTTGAAGTGGTCTAGATGCGGGGAGAGCTTGAAGCTCCACGTACACCGCAGAACAAGATCTATACCAATGGCCGTATAGTACATTTCCTTCGCCCGAAAATATCGGTGACGTCTTAGCCCGTACGGATGCTCCGGGTCGTTTCGGTCTCTGCTGGAACCAAAGAGCGACAGGTCCCAGTCCTTAGCTACGTCCCAGTAAAAGGAGTAAAAGGAATTGATGAAAACAAAAAGTAGCCTGTCCCGGTCAGAAAGAAGAACCCAGAACAAGACAGTACCTACCAGAGTCTGAAAAGACCGGCTTCACTCATGTAGAACGTCTTGGGGTCGTATCCGCGTTGCAGTGCGCTGAGGAGTATGACGGGGAAGGCGCTGGCGTACTTCAGTGCATTGGCCAAATGCTGTCCGCCCCAGCCCGTGGCGGTCGACCGATTTCGGCGGACTCGAAGATACTCGATCAAGCACTGCCGGAGCCGAATGATGCTGGGGATGCTGATGATCAACGGCACGAGATATGCACCCCCGCAGCCACGGTTGGGTTTCGCCGTGCTCGCCGTGCTTGTAGAGAAGAGCATGCACGTCGAGACGAACAGATCTCCCAGCACCTTCGCGTAGCTCGTGAGAGCATCGGCTAAGAGAATGTCCCCGAACTTCCCATCTTGAATCTCAGCCAAGCCACCCACGCTGACTCTCTTCAGTGTCGTCAAGAAGTGCAGCCGACCAGATCGCGACATGCGCTTGATGGGGATGATAAAGCACACCACAAGCAGCAGGAGGTAGGACTGCGGGAAGATCTGCCAGGAGAGGGCCGCCTGCTTGGAGCCCCGAGTGACGGCCCAAAAGAGGAGAAGGGAACCGACCAGCGGAATGCTCAGAAGGGTGGCCAGACGGTAGGTCGACTGGTGGTGGAGGGCATGGTGTTGGGTTTGACGCGAAGGATATCGTATCAAAGCTGGGACATCCTGTCGAGGTCAGTTGGCACGAGATTAGGAGGATGAGGGTGTCGAGGGACATACGATCTTGACGACATGGAGGTAGTGCAGGTTAAGACCCCACGCCCAAATACCTGGAAAGACATCAGTGGCTTGAACGTAGACACACACTTCCTATGCTGTCGCCGTACCTAGAACAATTATGATGGCAACCCGGTAAGGGAGCGGTAGAAAAAGACTGAAGGAATCAACCTCGGGCTCAACAGCCGGGTCACCGTCCATATCGGCCGAGATCTTTCATGCTTCGTAAGACTACGAGCAGAGAAAAGAAAAGAAAGAATGACTGATCGAAGGAATTGAGGAGGTCGTCGAGTGAAAGGTGTCGCATGTGCAGGCGAACATCTCACAGCCAGGCCGCAGCCAGACAAGAATAATAATGGGCAATCTGTCGTCAAACATGCCAGATTGAGACAAACCGCTTACTACTCACCTACTAATACTAAGTACCCGCACCCCTGCAGGCTTGGCACTAACGTGATATTTGATTGCATACTGCGCTCCCGCCCAAAGTGCTGCGCCGGAGATAATTACGGCGGGCGAAGCGGCAAGTTGAGCAGCCTCAGTTGGATGCACGATGCCTCGGCCAAACCTCATCGATCACGAATGTCGTCAAATATTGATATTGTCAACCAGACACGCAGCCTCGCTGCCTCTTCCACCGACTCAAATCCCTATTTCGACACCGAGCCATGACCGCTCCTCCGTCCTCCACATCCCCTCCTTCGATGGAATACCCCTTCGCGCCCTCCCCAGATATCCTCCGGACACACGAGAAAGACGCCTACGTAACGGGGACGTTGTCGACGCAAGCATCGACGATCCTGCGCGCTCTGCTCGGCGCTCGGTTCGCACACAAATACTCAAACACCACAAACCACCTCAGCGAGCTACTCTACCTATGTCTGACAACGCTGCTGGGAAACCGGACGCTGGGCGAGGAGTACTGCGACGTGGTGCAGATCGAAGATGACACACTTCGGCTGGCCGGCCTGGGCCGGAGGGTGGGCTACATCTCCAGCGTGGTGTTTGCGCCGTGGATATTGGGAAAGTCGCTGCCCGCACTGAGGAGGAAACTGCGCGCCAAGTTGGAGCACAACGTGGAGCACGCGAAGCAGCAGCTGCAACGCCGGGGCAAACAGGCGCAGACGAGATCCCTTCAACTACAGGAGTACATACTGAAACATCTGGATGCACTGACGTCCCCAAATTCCATCTACGCCGTCAGCCTGGCCACATTCTACTTCACCGGCGCCTACTATCACATCTCAAAACGGTTATTCCGCCTGCGCTACGTGTTCACGAAAAAGATCCAGCCGGACGAGCAGCGCGTCGGCTATGAGGTCTTGGGTGTCCTGCTCGTGCTGCAGATGGCCGTCCAATCCGCCCTGCATGTGCGCCAGACATATTTCGAGGCTTCTGAGAGTACGGCACTTCTGGACGGAGCGGCTTTCGCCGGCCAACCCACGACCGCCATCGTCGGACATGGGGTTGAAGTGCCCATCACCTCTTCTAGCGGAGCCTCGGCAGACTATCTCCTGGCAGATGTCGATATGCCGCAGAAGCTCCCACCTGGGCTGGCGGCCAATACCGCGACTCCAATTCTGAAGGATCCGAGGTATGACCTCGGAGAAGACGCAATCATGGGGTGGATGCCCGATGCGAATCAGCGGAAGTGCACTCTGTGCTTGGAACCGTTTCGCGACCCGAGCGTGACGACGTGTGGGCACGTCTTCTGCTGGACCTGTGTGCAGGACTGGGTCAGGGAAAAGGCTGAATGTCCGCTTTGCAGACAGAGTGTGCTCCCACAGAAGATCCTACCTTTACGATAGCGACCGGAGGAGATGACGATTGGTGCACTTAGCAATGTCTTGGGCAGGTTTCTGGTCGATGCGTGTAATTATTCTAGATTTGTACTGTCATGACAAGAGGAACACGGCCACATTTGGACTGGCGTTCATGAACATTGCTCCCGAGCCTCGGGTATTGCACCGAGCCAATTGTATCACTCTCTATCACTAGGATGAGTATCTGGTTTCTGACTCGGGTGCTGACCGAAAGCCCCTCCGCACTGCTCATAACCTCCCCGCAGTATTCAAAATACCTTGTCCGAAGGCAGGTTAGATAAAACGAGACTGCACAATCCGACCTTACATCGAAATTACAGGCCTCTATCAAGAATGGCATCTTTGGAGAACTACACCATTGTAGTAACGGGCGGTAATTCAGGCATAGGGCTGGGCTCGGTATTGGTGCTTGCGGAGCGAGGAGCCATAGTCTGGGTCTGCGACCTTAGCAAGGAGCCCGCGGCCGAACTCAAGGCTCACATAGACGCAGGCAGGGTGCACTTCCGCGGCGGGATCGACATCGCCAGCCGCACCCAATGCACCAAGTTCATGGACGAGGTGACCGGAGCCGGCAGTCGCCGCCTGGACGGGCTCCTGAATAACGCAGGCATCGGTCTCCTCGAGGGACCGATCGCCTCAGACGAGAACTTCACCCGCATGATGGATGTCAATGTCAAGGGAACGTGGAACTACGCGACACACGCCCTCCAGGTCATGCAGAAGCAGGAGCCCCGGGGGAAATGGGGCTCACGCGGGACCATCGTCAGTATCGCCAGCCTGGCGGGCATCCGCGGCTTTTCGGGCCTGGCGGCGTACTGTGCCACCAAGCACGCCGTCATCGGCTTGACTCGAGCCTGGAGCCAGGATTTCGCACAATACGGTATTCGCATCAATGCCATTTCGCCAGGTAAGAAACCGGCCGCATAAGTGGTCTTCTTTTGGGGGGTCGGTGGACGGATCGATCTCTCTGTCCCTTTTTGCGCCGTGTCCTTTTTCAAGACGACCAAATGGAGCTGATTGATTGATTGTTTGTTTGTGCAGGCGTCATTGCAACCCCGGCCCTCGAGAATCGCATCCGAGATGAACCCGGCTTCATCGAGACCATGCCGACGGTTCCGCTTGGACAGTTTGGGAAACCAGAAGAAATCGGAACCACCGTTGCCTTCTTGATAGGAGACGATTCCAGTCACATTACCGGCCAGGTCATTCCGGTCACGGGAGGGGTGTCGCCGTTTTAGGGCTTCAATCGTTGGTGGGGAGGTTGGGAATGGGGAAGAGAAGTAGGTGAGAAGCTGGATCTTCACTCGTGGGGTTCACGGATAATGGTGGGAAATCTGTATCACTTTCATCCATTCGTAAAGAACAAGGAACCATCTCATGTTGGTTGAATGGGTTTCTTGGGCTCAATCGTGAGGTCGGGGAATGTGGCAAGGCTGACACAGGGACGTCTCCGTCTCTGCTCGGTGTGAGAAGCAGGTCAGGATCAGAGAGCAGCCGAGGTCCGCCCTGACCTCAGGTGCTCTTTGATTGAGCTCTGTGCTAAAGCGGTCATTCCATCCAGGGCCCAGGGTTGTACAGAGTAATGCTAGGTACATGAAGATAAGCCCCAATGGCGGCCAACACCAGGTTGGCATGACGCCAACACCCCACGCTATTGGATGAATCACTGGTGGAGGGGAATCTAGAAAACGTGAAGAACAACAGGACAGGAACCTCGGGCTCGAGGCCAAGCTTTGCCAAGGAGCCATGGATTTCTTGGCGAGAGATCATTGGACGGGACCCCTCCGAACCCCATGCTGTTGGCCTGATCTCCACATCCTCCGTCATCAGCCGTCAGCTGTTTTCCCGCCATCGTCGCCCAAGCTCACAATCATGTTGCACTCTTGGGGAACATCCTGGAAAACAGAGATCTCACACCCCGCCGGGCATGCCGGGCGACCTATTCTGCAAAATGCAGGTCCAGCAAGTCCACGTTCCTCTGAGCGCTTTGTGCTATTTGTCACCACGGTCCACGGGGAGTCTTTGGTTAGCCCACCATGCAGCTTGGACCCGTGGGTGCTGGGAGTTGCATGGGATAGCTCTCTCAAGCTTTCGAGCATCAAAGGAAACCTTCCAGCTAACGACGATCCTTGCCCTGTCTGTGCAGCTGTGAGCTCTCCCCTGGTCCACGTGGGCCGATAAGCTTGCATTCGATGAATCGGGGAAGCTCCAGGGTTACCTCTGGGACGAGCTCGGGTCGAACGTACAAAAATTGTAGGGTTCCTCCTCAGGTTTGCCGTTTTCTTTTTTTTTTGTTTCTACAGGTTCATCACAGCAGAAGTCAGTAGCGGTCAAACCAGTTGCCAGAGAAAGAAACCCCCAACCGTCGAAATGCGCCCAACACTCGGCGGCATAGCCTTGACCGGCTTGATCGTGGATCTTGTTGCTGCCATTCCCCTCGAGCAGCGTCACACTCCCAAGGAACCGTCCACGGCCATAGATGATTACTATGTGTCTTTTGGACCCCGTCCTTATTATCTCATTCATAATATGACGGCAAGCCCGCTCAAGAAGAAGCTGGAGTCCTGCGAGAATGGACCCTTCTCCATCACGGCGTGGAGCATCGGCCATCGTGGCGGCGGCACTCTTCAATTTCCAGAAGAGACGGTGGAATCCACCATGGCGGGTGCGCGGATGGGTGCCGGTATCCTCGAGTGCGACGTCTCCTTCACACAGGACTTGGGTCTGGTCTGCCGACATTCGCTCTGCGACTTGCATACGACCACCGACATCCTGCTGAGACCGGAGCTTGCGGCCAAGTGTACGACGCCATTCACCCCGGCCAATGCCACTAGTGACGCCACGGCTCTTTGCTGCACGAGTGACATCACCAAGGACGAGTTCATGTCCCTGTGTGGGAAGATGGACGGGTTCAATGCCACGGCCGAAACCGTCCAGGATTATCAACACGGCACGCCTTTCTTCAGAACCGATCTGTACAGCACATGCGGTCAGGTCATGTCTCTTGACAGCTACATTGAACTGGTTGACTCGCTCCCCGGATATCGCAATTTCACTCCCGAGCTCAAGACCCCTCCGCCACAAGTGCCCATGCCATTCCACGGCTACACGCAAGCCCAATACGCGAGAGACTTCATCCAGGCATTCGTGGCGCATGGCATTCTGCCGGCTCGTGTTTGGCCCCAGTCCTTCACCCCTGCCGACGTCTATCTCTGGTTGAACGAATTCCCGGAATGGGGTGCCCAGGCGGTCTTCTTGGACGAAGACGGCGATGACCCGTCCAACTTCACCACGGCCGTGGATCGCCTGCCTGCTCTCAAGGCCAGCGGTGTCAACATCATCTCCCCACCGATCAACTATCTCCTCACAATCGGAGGACCGAACAATGACACGATCATACCGTCAATCTATGCCACGACCGCCAAGGCAGCCGGCCTCGATATCATCGCCTGGTCGTTTGAGCGTTCGGGCCCACTCACCAAAGTAGCGGCCGATGACGATTACTACTACGCGTCCGTTGCGCCGGCCACCCACTATGACGGTCAGATGTATGAGATTCTCGACATTATGGGACGAGAGATCGGCATCAAGGGCATGTTTGCCGACTGGTCGTCCACGGTGACTTATTATGCCAATTGCTTTGGCTTCAAGGGACCGGGAAATTAATGGCCCGCGAGACAGATTGACCGAAATGGAGATGAGATCACGTACATGATAATATGGTATATCGATAACCTGTATATAAAAAATCGAATGTGCTGAGACAGAAGACTGACGTGGGGGCTTCCGACACCTTTCCGATAACGTTCTAGAACCCAATATTAAGCGGTCTTCCGATCCTCCCAGCACAGACCATCGTATTGAACTCTACTTGCTCTGGGCCTTGAACTCTGCAAGCACGTTACCGCCGAACTGCCGCCCGAATCCTAAAAAGTACCTGTCCATGCCTTCCGAACCGCTATCCCGAGGGTGAAGACCACAAGCAGGTCGTCGAGGTATCACGCCCCATGGAGGGATCTCCAAGATAGATCTGGTCGGCTAGGAAGCTTGGTCGGTGAGGTGAGACGTGCGCTGAGCAACCAGAGGATTCAATCAATGCTGTCCCGTGTCTGTCGAAGCTTATTGAGCAATGGCCACGGAGGTTCATGGTTCCCCAAAACGAGCGGTTGGTGCTGTAAGTAAGTGCTCTTCCTCTCCACGTCCGTGTCAACCGCAGGTAAATTTTTGTCGGTTGAAGTGTGAAGTCGAGCCATCATCACCCCCAGCAGCAGCAGCAGCATGAAATTCCCGCGTTGCTCGAACTCGGGTCTTGTGGGCTTGATATTCATCCTGTTCACATGCGCGGCGCTGCTGGTCTTGTCACCTCCCAAAAGACACTGGCCGGGACTCCTTCGAGCGGCATCATCATCATCATCGGACCACCCACCGACGTGGCTCATCGCGTTCATCTCAGCGGCGTCGTCGCAACGGCGGCGGAACATCATCCGGGCGACGCTGCAGAAGGCGTACTCCAACCCGGCGTACACGTTTCGGTTTGTGATATCGAATGCCGGCGAAGCGTGGATGCCGCTGGTGCGGCACGAGAACGAGACATACAAGGACATGATCATGCTGTCGCATCTGGAGGAGAGCCACCGTCTCGCGATGACGATCAAGTCGGTGGAATTCCTCAAGCACGTCGTGCATTCGGGCCAGACGTGGCGATTTGTCTCCAAGGTCGACGACGACTCGTTCGTCGCGGTGACGTCGTTCTATCAGAAATACCTGCAACCTTTGCTCGCAGCTGCCGAGCTGGATCCTGACCGTCGTCGTCACCTGGTCATCGGCCGTCGACTCCAGGGTGATCGCCCGTATCCTTATCCCGGCGGTCAGTTCTACACCTTGTCCTGGGACACGGTGGCGGCCATCGTCCGACAGTACGAAGAGCATCCCATCACCGACGAGGACGAGGACGTGCTGATCGGCAGGCTCCTTTCCGAGGCCGGCGGGAGTTTTGACGTCGAGCCTCTGGAGAATCCCGTCGCGTTCGACTTTGACCCTAATAACGGCGACAGTTGGGCCTGGTCACACAACATCTCCGAGGAGGCCATCAATCCACATAAGATGAAGGATGACAAGGTCTACCTGGATGTTGCTGCCCAAATGCTTGCTCTCCATCCGAGTTGAGATGGGAAGATGAGCAGACTTCCGGCAACATCACTGACCATATCATTCTTACCGCCTGGAAGCCGACAACTCGATCTCCTCGTCGAAAACCGGGCATTGAAGGGAGCTGGGTTATTCAGTGGGTGTCACAAAAGTGCGTTTCTGACCGACCTGGATACTATTTCATCTCCCTAGGGATCCGATTTGAAACCGGACTTCGCTGTCAGGACAAGCAACTTCACTACCTTAAAAACTGGACCAACAACGGCATCCCTCCAGGCACGGCGGCCGAGACAGGGACCAAATCATCATCGCACCTTCACCTCCGGCTCCCTTGAATTTGTCATCTGTCAATTCTTTCGTCGAGTCGTCTTTGGGAAGGTGGGAATGTGAGGTCAGAATAATGACCTGCCCCTCATGACTCTCCAACGCCAAATGATAGATTCATCCTGGTCAGCTCGCCATGTCCGGTCTAGCCAATGGATTTTTAGGCAAAAGGGCTCCCTCTTGGCCTAGTGAGGGAGCCGATATTTAGATCCTCCGTAGGATAGACAATGGAAGCATAGCTAGATAAGCCTTACAATGTCAAGACTCTTTCCTGTACTTGCCTATGACATGAGACGATCTGCTCTGAGAATTGATCAACAACCCTGACTTAGTAATCGCCTATTCGAGCTGCCGTTGGCTGCCTA
Source organism: Exophiala calicioides (assembly GCA_001599795.1). Taxonomy (NCBI): domain Eukaryota; kingdom Fungi; phylum Ascomycota; class Eurotiomycetes; order Chaetothyriales; family Herpotrichiellaceae; genus Exophiala; species Exophiala calicioides. The sequence continues at coordinate 960,794 of BCHZ01000001.1, read as the reverse complement.
AGGCCGATGACAGGCGGGGCATCTCCCAAAATACTCCAGAACAGAAGGCCTGACTGCCCTGCCCCTCTCTCCGACAGACAACATCGAACGATCGTTCCTCTGACTCAGCAGCCAAAAACCAGCATCATGGCTACAATCTGGGGTCTCGTTCTGAGTGCGACAGCGGGCCTCATCTTCGCGGTCGCCTGGTATCTGCGACACTTGAATCGGGGACTTTCCGAGACCCCTCCAGAGATTCTCCCACTCATCAGCCCGCCGTTGACGGAGAGAGAAATTCGGGAGGCGTACGAAAAATACCAAGACGTAAAACCTGACGACTTTGTCAAATACCTGCCACCGAAACAAGACCGGCGGTATGTTGTGTTTGGAGGCTCGGGCCTCGTGGGCGGCTGGATTGTCGAACACCTACTGCTACGAGGCGAGGCTCCAGCGGCGATCCGCATCGCCGACCTACAGCGTCCGCGGCGACGACGGGCGGTGGAACGACAGGTGGCGTACTTCAAGACCGACGTGACGGATGCCGGGATGGTGGCAGACGTCTTCAACACCGCCTGGCCGTCCGAAACAGCCCATCTCCCGCTCACTGTGTTCCACACGGTGGCGTACATCCACGCCGGGGTGCGAAAGGCCGACTTCCTGGCGCGGTTCATGCAGGTCAACGTCGAGGGGACGCGGTATGTCGTCGAGGGCGCCAAAGCCGCCGGGTGTGACATCTTGATCGCGACGTCGTCGGCCTCGATTGGCATTCGGCCGCAGAAGCTCTTCTTCCCGCCGTGGAGAAAGCATCCCAGCACTTTCGTCCAGTTCTTGGACAATGCCGAGCCGCGCGACATGAATGGCGGATTGGATGATTTCGCTGGCTGCTACGCCTATTCCAAGGCTCAAGCTGAGAAGCTCGTCAGGGACGCCGACTGTCCGTCAAAGGGGTTTCGCACTGGTGCCATCCGTCCCGGTCATGCCATATATGGGCACGGCGACGAGAATCCGAACAGTATCGTTTATGACTACTTGAATAGGGGTGGAGTGCCAACGTAAGTCATAACGAGGGAAGGCTGGGTTTCCAACCGCCCTCCATCATGGTTGAACCGTCCCTCTCTCTCCATCCATCCATATCCAAGGCTAATCTTCAATCGGCACCCCGGCCTCCAACAAACAGCTGGCTATCCAACAACGTGATACAACTAGTATCAGCGCAGAACGTATCTCTCTCACACCTTCTATACGAAGCGCGAATCCACTCACACGAAGGCCTCGGAGGCAACGCATACAGCGTCAGCGATCCCGGCCCGACGATACGATACGACGACATGTACCTAGTACTGAAAGTTCTCGCGCACCCGACGACCCCCAACCACTTTGCACGCATTTCGCCCTTGGTCCCCGTCTTGGCGGCCTATGTACTCGAGTTCTACAGCATCATGCAGACGCGATACCTGCGCTCCTTCCTCCCGCCATTGACTGGAGATATCGGTATGTTGCAACCGGCGATGCTGAACTATTCGACTGCGAACTTCTTCTATGACTGCTCCAAGGCTAGGCGGGACCTCGGGTATAATCCGGGTGCTGAAACCCTTGAGGGACTGTGTTTGCATATCAGGGAATGGAACGACAATGTCCAGGCGAAATTGGACGCGGCTAAAGAAGGAGCCTGAGCACATGTGTGTACCAGACCGCAGAGATGTGCAGGACAGGTCGTTGGCTGGGTCAGGAGGTGCTCATTACGCCAGAAGGGCGCGACATGACCGTGGATTCTATTCAGCATGCATCAGTTTCTAATCCTAATCCTAATCCTGTGACACCTTGATTTCAAACCCTCAACTGGGGAGTCTGAAACCGGCGGCCTCATGGTTGGCCCGCCGTCCTTCCCCGGAGTCATTGAAGTGGGACTAAGGCATTGAAGTGGCCATTGAAGTGATGAAGCGACGCACGTACGTGATACTAGCTAAGTCTGAACGGATGGAATCGTAGCCCCGAGTCCTTGCTCTCTTTGCCGCGCACACCATCACCCCAATCAAGACAGCGACGGGTGGCCTAATAATAATGAGGCCGAATATGGATTATGGCTTATGAGACCTACTGGATAGTCTCCGCTGCGGTGGACCCAAGTGGAGACACTGTGGAGTAGATGGCTTATTTAAGCCAGCCTTGGGCCGCTGCACAAACTTAAGGCACACAGCCTTGCGGCCACGGCGGCGTGCATTCCACAAGACAAGAATCGGCTGGCGGGCTCTTGGTCGTCTGTGTATATATAATATGGAATCTATATCGCATCATTTTAATTCACTTCACTTCACTATCTCACTTCACCTCACCTCATCCACAGCCCATCCATCCACAACCACTTCAACTAATGCCAGTTGCCCATTGCCATTGCCATCAAGAACCTCCCAACCACCAGTTACCTACCTACCTAGTACCACATACCTACCTAGTACCAAAATAGTAAATCCATATCCCACCACCACCACCGAAAAGAAAATGACGATCCTCATCACCGGCGGCCGAGGCCGCACATCCAGCGCCATCGCATCGCACCTCGCAGCCGCCAAAATCCCCCACCTGGTACTGACCCGCTCTCCCTCGGACGAAGAGCCCACAACGTGCCGATTCGACTGGGACGATCGATCGACATTCGAGCTCCCATTCGCGGCGGCGGTGGCCGAAAACTCACCGATCGAGGCCGTCTTCCTCCTCGTCAAAGAGACGGTGGAGCCGGTCATTGAATTCCTCGACTTTGCCCGCGCGCGCGGGGTCCGTCGCTTCGTCGCGCTGTCGGCGAGTAATGTTGCTCCTGGGGAGAGGTTAATGGGCGTGGTGCATGCGCATTTGCAGGCGCTGCAGCGGGATGGGGCTGATGTTGACTTTGCGGTGGTTCGGCCTACTTGGTATATGGGTTGGTTCTACTTCCTCTCCTTATCTCTCTCCTTCTCTCTCTACTTCATCCACTTCTCCTCTCTGTCTCTCTCTCTCTCATCCTTTTCTCCTCAAATTTACTCCGTTCTCTCTCTCCCCGGAGTGCCCGTCAAATGAATGTAATGTTTCTCACTTCCCATCTGTCTACCTTAATGGAGAATTATGCTAACCACAAACAATCCGGCAACGGCAGAAAATTTCAGCCGCCAACAGGTCGCGGGCATCCGCAACGAGGGACGGATTTACTCGTCGACAGGGGACGGGAAGGCACGATTTATCTCGACTGACGACGTGGGAAACGTCGCGTTCCATGCCTTGACGGATCCCCTCCCCACTTCTGCAGGCTCGAAGAATGCTGCTGCGGACTGGATGCTGCTTGGGCCTGACCTTCTCAATTATGACGAGGTAAGAACGTCCCAGAGTCTTTGAATCTACCTTCTCCCATCCATCCTCCTCAATGCCGGAATGCACCGTCGGACACAAGTGGGAGACACTGGGAGAAGCGACGATATTTCTTTTCTGGTCTGCATGAAGTGTTGCTTGCTTGAATCGATCAACTGACAGCTTTTCTTTTTTTGATATATATAGGTCGCCGAGATCCTCAGCGCCGTCCTGGGCCGGACGATCACGCACGTCCGGATCACGTCCGAGCAGTTCAAGGCACAGCTTGAAGCCGTTGGGCTGTCAGAGGAGTGGACTAGAATCCTGGTCGAGATGGAGGCCGAGATGGCGAACGGGGATGAGAACAGGCCGGACAATGGCGAGGTGTTACGGCTCACTGGACGTCAACCCATCGGGTTTCGTGAGTGGGCGGAGAAGAATAAGGCCGTATGGGCGTTGTAGCCGTCTATCTATCTATCTACGGAGTCTCATGCGATTCACAACGGCTGAGATGTGTCGAATTGACCCCACTTGTACCGGTGCCATGGAAAGAAAAGAAAGGGTGGTCGAGTCAAGATCCTTCAAATTACTCAATTCTGATTACATCTACGGTCCTATCTACCTGTGGCTAGCCCACTGTCACGCTGTTGGTCCTCAGCTCCCACTAATTCATCCCGTTGAAACCTCCGTCTCCGATTTGTGATTGACCCTACAAGTGGTTTGGTGCGACGTGACTTGAGCATTCCGTCAGTGCTCAGCCTTCATTTTCGGCAAAGGAGGCAAGACACCGTCGTAGTGCACCTTGAATGTGCACGGGAAGACAAAGTAGGAGCCCTGATCCTCCCTCATGTAGACGTAGAAACCACCCTCACGTGGGACCTGAATACCGTTAGCACCGCCACCTAAAAGCTTCCATCCACCACCAGACATATTCACGTACCTTCTTCAATTGCCCTTGTGGACCAGGGGCTCTCCTGAGATTCTCCAACTTGCCAACGGTCCTCAGCATCGCAGTCAACGCAGTCATGCTTGCCTCTTTGCCGAGGCAGGTATGTTCACCGATGCCATAGTGGATATACGAATCCAACGGCCTATCCAACTTGACCTTATCAGGTTCGGGGAAGACGGTTGGGTCGCGTGCGGCCCCGACGAAACTACAGAACACCTTGTCTCCGGGTTTGACCGTGATTTGCTTGTTCGAGTCATTGAAGGTGTGGGTGATCTCACTGCGACGATAGCTGCCGAAAGTACCGTTCAGTCGGATTCCCTCGTTGACGTAGCGGAGCAATTTGTCGTCCGAGTCTTTGCTGTCAATCTTTGCAAGGCGCTGGATCTCTGGGAGATACTGGACACCTTCGTCGCTCAGATAGTAATCAACGATCTGCGAGAAGACTTGAGACTGGTTCGGGACCATGGCACAAGCGGTTGGCATGACCTGCGAGAAGGCGATATCATATGTACTCAGGCCCGCTTCACTTAAACGTCGAATCATGTGGATCCCATAGTCAGCCAAGGCGTTGTGGTTCTCTCGATGCCCGTCAAAGAACTTGGAGGCAAATGAAGTGGCGGTGACGGACTTCACGTTCGCCTCTATGATCTTGCCGAGCGTGGTTGCCAGCTTTTTGGCGACCATTCGAAGTTGGAATGACTTGGTGGGTTCAAAATCGAAGAAGATGGCGGTGAAGACGACACACATCAGCATCCAGAGCTCTTGTTCGGTGAAGATTCCGGTGGGATTCTCAGTCGTCTTCAGTGGTAAGTCAAACATGTTGGATGCGAAGTGGACATGGGCGAGATTGCCAACGTCTCGAGTCAGATCAACTTGGTTGATCCCTGCCACTTTGCAACTTTTTTCGTGAAGCAGCCGAAGGGTGATGTACTCGTAGAACTGCTTGATGTGTTCTTGCCACTTGTCGCGGTAGATGAGTTCATGCATGGTTTGCCTTTGTTTTCGGTGCAATGCCGAATCGCCACCCAAGCAGAATTTCTCTCCTCCTTTGCCCATGACGAAGCCAAGGCCATCGTTCCACATGACTGTGAATTCTCGAGGACGTTCGAGAAGGTATTTGGCACTTTGATACGAAGTGAGATTCACTCTGGTCGGGATGTAGGTTGGCTTTGACCAATCGTAATCATCGTAGCGGCCAAGGTTCTTCATGATTTTCGCATTCTCGCTAGGGATAGTCATGGGATCTATGATAAGTCAGCCCTGATCCTGCACACAGGGGATCAGGAAGACCTCAAAGACGGAGGACTTACAATGGGCATAGATGCTGTTCGGTTTGAAGTGATTTGGTAGTGCTCGGAGCAGCAACTTGTGGAATACACACCCCTGGTTGACGCTCATATCGGAGGAGGCCTCGTTGAACCCCCAGTTCGTGAGATTCTTGGGGTTATAGTCCAGAGTGTAGTGGCGGTCTCCTCGAACCAGAGCGACGGCGTCGGACAGCACGACACGTGAGATTGTGTGCGTTGGGCAAATGCCAACACCTGGCACCATTGGCTCCTTATACTCCTCGACGGCCAGACCAGGGTACAGCTCAATGTAGTCTGGATGTTCGTAGAGGTTTTTGAGCTGCTCGGCAACATAGGGATCATGGTTGACTTCCTCGAATGTCTCGTACTGTTTCAAGCCGAAGAATTTTCGGTATTCATTGAGAGTGCAGAGATTCCAATAGCGAGATTGGTTGATCCCAAGGATGGTGATGGCTCTCATCGATTTCGGGATGTTCCGGGCTCCAAACGCACCAGACACTTGCTCAATACCTTCCTGCATGATCTTCGCAAGGTCGCCGTCCTCAAATTTGCCGTCGGCACCGCGTTTGAGATGGGCAAATGGTCTTTGCAGTGGATCGGCTGGCAAGTCATGATCGTACTTACCTAGGCCCATCATCAATTCCTGGATGGAGACCTCGTCAGGCTTCTTCCCAAAGAGCTCCTTGTAAACAGCCTCGGTCCATGCTTCATCCGTCTGTCCAATGCATGAATGCCATCGATATGATAGGCTGAACTCGGCGCTGACCTGGTTGCCCACGCCTCGAGGAGTGCTGTCAGTCCCGGAGGTCTTGGGCTTGTTGAAACGGGGATCCAGTGTCCAGGTGCTGTTTGTTCGATTGAGATTGACAATCGTTCGTAAGTAATCATGCAAGACGGCCGAAATATAGAGACCGCAGGTGATGAGACGTCCTGTCTGAAATAAGTCGTTATCATACTTCTTCCAAGCAGCTTCCGCGGCAGCTCCCTGCAATCTTCCCGGAGGCTGATTGAACCTGCCATTTTCATTGATGAGCGCCAGTTGCTCGACGGTGTAGTTGTGAAAACGGTTGAACATGATCAGCATGACACCGCAAGAGGGGGGAAAGGCCAATAGTCTTTCTTCCGAGAAGCAGTCCGGCTTGATCTTGCCGTCCTTGAACGTCCTCATTAGATTTTGGTCGTCTTGCGTATCTCCATACAGGATGGACAGATCGAGATAGCTCGAGGTCTTGCTGTTGTTCGGATCCTTATGGTCGGTCTGAAACAGATCTAATAGAAGTCAGTGGGGGAAACAACACCTCGATGGGGCGGAGGTACCATGGATAACCAAGGATGCCCAGTTGAAGAAGATGCTGGAGACCTTGTTTGGGTTCGGCTTGAACTCTTCTCTTGCCAGGAGAGAGTCGAAAAGGAGGCCTGGGTCGGGAAGGGCACCTGGTTGCACCGTACCCGGGTTGACCGAGCGGGCATAAGGAGTGTTTGCAGCTCCCAGCTTTGGAAAAACGAACGAGTTATTGGAGCCGTCTGCCGAGCGGTAGCGGAACTCGTCACCCAGATACGACATCGGTGGGTGTTGCAACGAATTCCACAGAAGGTCGAGAAGCGAGCTGGTCAGATTCGCGCGGGTGGCTGAGCGATCAGGAAGGGCAGCAATGGTCTGCATGATCTCCTCCATGTGCATTTTCCGATCATCCTGAGGTGCACCGCTCATCTTGTCTTCCAACATGTGAGCGACTGTCTTGACATCTTTGAGACGGAGGTGCTTCAGATCCTCCCATAATCCAGTTGGCTCGTCTTTGGTCAGATACTGACCGTCTCCCGATTGAGATGGGAGTGGCCGTCGAGAGGCGTGGATCAACTGGGCGAATTGCTCAAACATGCCCTCAACGTCTTTGCGGGTTGCGAGGGCACCACCCTCCTCTGCCTTTGGCTCTGCAGGAGACGGGGCGGTGGTCGAATGGTATGAAGATTGATGTGGAACATCCCGTGTCTTTTGGAGGCTTTGAGCGATAGAGGCGCCATTTAGTGTCGCTCCGTCAGATGAAGCCCCATTTGGAGACTGATCGATGGGATAAGTTCCATTGGGAGAAACGCCGTTCGTAGAACGGCCTTTGGAGTCTTCCTTCACGGTAGGAGAAGTGGCAGGCTCGCCGACGGCCGGAAGAGCTCCGTTGGTACTCTTCCTGCTGTCTCTGCCATCCTTGCTCTTTTTGAAATTGGTGGAAAATCTTCGAAACAAAGCCATGGTTTCTCGTATCGAGAACGCAAGTTTGAAAGGGGAGAAGAAAACCACTCTTGAAGGGGGGAATGAGGGTATGCCAATAGTTGAGAGGGGAATAGGACCAGATTCGAGCTTCGATTTCCACGCTTCTCATTAGCAAAACCACAGGGGGTCGGACTGAGAGGCAGACTGCAAGAGCTGGGGGTGATTACACCCAGTATGACTATCTCAGATTGGGGATTGGTTGACTTGAAGAGTGCTGAAGCTGCAGGTTCGGAGATGGGGTTGGGAAAGCAAGGAGGCTGACTGGCTACGAGGAGAGTTTGACATTCCGTATTTGCGGAGCCATCTTGATGTGGCAGACCGAATCTGTGCCTCTGGCATCTTGCGAGGCATCGACATGTACGGAGTATCCAGATGGTGGATTCGGGTGCTAGGCAAAGCTATGGAGTTGGTCTGTCGGTCAATCAGCTGTGTCCTGCTGATCGCTGTTCAGGAGGAGAACAAGGGGCTAATCATTGGGCGTCACGGACAGTGTCGGACAGTTTCAACCAAATAATGGCCTTTGGCAAGCGGTGTGCTGTGTAATGCGGGCAACAATCCGAGAGGCGAGGATCTGCTAGAGCTGCTCAGGCTGTGCTCGGTTTACGTGAAGAGCTGGTGGGTCGGTTGTTTAACGAGGACAGGGGAGAGGATTGGGATAGGAGGCTTGTGGGTCATGTGAGGGGATACGGAGGACGGCGTTCGTCGTGGAGACGGAATGGATGGGTGGTGGATGGGTGATTCGATGGGAGGTGCGTTGGTCGATGGAAGCGGGAAGAGGAAGAAGAGGAGTACTCGGTAAGTGAGAGAGGCTGAAGCGTTGAAGGTTGAGAAGTGGAAGAGAAGTGGACGACAAGTGGACAAGAAGTGGAGGCTGCGGCTGCGAAGATGACAGGCCGACAGTCACGCTTGGGCTCTTTAGGCTCTTTGGGCTCTTTAGGCTGTCTAGGCCTGCTACTTAGGCTCGCTAGGCCCTGTCGTCGCCTGCGCCTTCGGCGCTTTAGGCTCCTTAGGCTGTGTCTTTGCCCACACTTTAGGCTCTGGGGCTGGCTGATTCGGAACGGACCGCCAGTGAAACGTCTGCACGCCCCGCCTGGACACTCGGCTATCTGCCTTTGCAACGCAGCCTTAGGGCCAACCAGACAACAATTGTCCAACGAGACAACTCACTCGCGGCATTCATGCACGCTGCAGCTCCCCGAGGAGAGACGATGCAGTTCCCCGTCGAGGAGAGGCGGACGGTGGTACGTTTGCAAGGGACCGCAAGACGAGAGGCTAATTCGAGTTGGGACAGCCATCGACAGTCATCGACAGCCATCGACAGCCATCGACAGCCATCGACAGCATGCTGTCAATCAAACGCAGCTCCAGCTCCTCCAGCCTCAAGCCACCCAGCCATCTCGCCGACGATCCTTCGGTCTGGTTGAGCCTCCCACACCTCCTTACTGAATCTGGAGATGCCTCTGGGCCAGCTACTCCGAAAGAGGCCTCTGATCTTCCCAAGCTGGAAAGCTTCACGGGTTGACGTCCACGCCGGCAATGTCTAACGCCCACAACGCCTCATCTCCTGCAATCCGCGGGGGGTGAGACAACCAATGGACGACCCGTCACGTCCCACCTCACGCTCTACCCTCTCACGCTCCCATAACCCCTCCGCCGGTTAGGGTGCCGGTGCAGGGCGATTAAACTCCGGCGGTCAGACAAAGTGGTGAATCGGACTGCCTTGACACCTGGCGCTGGGGAACGCATGCATGGAAGCCAGAGCACGGCCGTTGGGGGAAAGATGAGGATGAGGGCCGCATCTCCTCCTCGAGTAATTCAGTGTCTATGTTGGCTGATTGACTGCGGAAGACCTTTGCATCGAAGGCTCTACTCGTCCATTCAGCCCCCTCGCCACAGAGTATCCCAATCACCACAGAACCGTTCACCATCATCTGCGTGAAGCCCTCTCTCCAATGGCTGGCGTCGAACTTGAACTGACACGTCAGAAGAATGTGTTTATCCTCTGTTTCGATGTACCTTCTACTCCTCCCTCAGGCATACAGACACCGGTTGATAATCTCGACAGGGCACAGGGAACAAATTCAGTGGCACCGACGCGGATAGCAATATCCTCAAACTCTACCGCATGATCGATAGGACCGATGCCAACACGTACACCTTCTACCAGCCTGGAATCGGCACCTATGTCACGTCGACATCCGTACGCGGAGCCATCACCCCGGTTGAATGATGCGCTGACCAGCAGGATAGATGCAAACAACCTCCATGTTTGGCCGGCTGCGATCGTGGTACATGAAGGCCAAAGACTCGGCCGTCGGTTCCTCCTTTGCCGACCACGTGATGGGCGGCTACCAGTTCCTCATGCGATACTACAGCTGCGAGGACGACCTGTATTTCTTTGGTTTCAGTCGAGGGGCCTACACCGCCCGCTTTCTTGCCGAGATGCTCGACCACATTGGCTTGCTGGGCGCTGGAAATGAGGAGCTGATCCGGTTCGCGTGGAAGACGTACGCCAAATGGGCCGCCAGGAGGAATGACGGCAGTGAGAAAGCCGCAAAGGAGGAGCAGGAACAGTACGAGTTCATGCGGGGTTTCAGAGAAACTTTGTAAGTCCGGCCTGATGCACGAGAGGCCTCCAAACTGACCCTCTGAGCAGCAGTCGGCCGGTCCGTCGGATCCGGTTCTTGGGACTGTTCGACACGGTCAATTCGGTCCCTCGATTTGAATCTGCATGGATGCAACGGAGTAAGTTCCCCTACACGGCGAGATCATCGGCCAAATTCATCCGTCACGCCGTCTCGATCGACGAACGGCGGGCCAAGTTTCGACAGGATCTGATCAGCGAGACCAAATCTGGCAAATCTGGAAGTGACGATAACACGAACGCCAACTCCCATCGCCGTGCATCCAACATGCGTCAGATGGAGCTGAACCTGGAATCGAACGGCGACGTGGACGTGGACGAGAAAATGCCACGCGAGCGTCATCCAGGCGCTGCAGGTCCATTGGTCGAAATACCAGAAGAGCCGTCCGAACAGACACCAAGCCAACACAACGAGAAGAGCTGGGCTTCGGAGAATATCGGCCGGCTCTCCGTCCCCAATCAATCCCGACGACAAAGCTCCTGTGAGAGCCTGACGGTACCCACGCGCACCCCAGACAGAGAGGATGCTCGGTCAACGGCAAGCAAACACGGCACGAGCCGCCTCCGGCGTGTCTGGTCGGACAAGAAACGACCGCAAGACATCCAAGAGGTGTGGTTCGCCGGTGGCCACGGGGACGTGGGTGGCGGATGGGCCAAAACGCACCACGGCGAGAAGATGCTCAGCCACACGCCGCTGGTATGGATGGTGCACGAAGCGGAGAGGGCAGGCCTGAAGTTCGACTCACGGTAAGACACGGACATCTATCTGCACATGCCTACTTAGTGGGAGAACAAGATTCTAACGGGGACCGACCTAGGAAAATGGCGGGCCAAAAATGTCTCCCCGACGGCGTCGACGCCTACGGAGACAGGTACGAAGACCCCGAGACGCAGGCCCACTTCCTCCGCGCGTTCGAGGACAGCTTCAGTCAGGGGACGATCCACGACTGCTTGGAGAAAGGGGGCGGCTTGAAATGGGGCACCGTGGCCTTCTGGAAGATGATGGAATACCTCCCCTTTCGACGGATGGACTTGGACGAGGGGGTTTGGAGAGTCATTCGCTGGTAACTTGGATTCCCCCTATTCCTTTTTGTGTCTTGTTCCCTCCCTATCTACCTGCCTTGCCTCCCTTTGGCCAGCAACAGACGAGCACGGTGGTGTACTGACTGTCCAACCTGCAGGCCCCTACCGATGGGCGAAACGCGCGACATTCCAGCAGACGCGCAGATCCACGCGTCGGTCATCAAGCGCATGCAAGCGAACCCCGGCTATCGGCCCGGAAACCTCATCGTCGGCGGCGGCGGCCGGGGCGTCCGCAAGGCTCCGGCGAAATACAAGACGGGCGAATGGGTGCCGCACATGTGGGAGGGAGATGACGTCAAGGAGACGTTTGTGCGTCGGTACTCTCCGGAGGAGGATCGTGAGCGACTAGCATCTTGAACCTACTCCTTGGGTCTAGACTAGAATTTGGAGAATTGAAAAGGGGAAAGAATACGGGGCGGGGGGGGGACCGACGAGTCTTATGTAGACTGCCATTCTAAGTAGTGTTGATAATATTCAGAGGACACCAGTGGTCTCATCCGATCCAGATAGTACCAGGCCATCCATCTTCGGCCATCGTGTAGTTTAGTTTGTTGAGTGCGAGATTCAAAGCCTGGCGTCCTTCTCCAAGAGCAACTCCAAGCCAGCCAAATCGCCGTGATCCCTCCAGTCCTGCAGGACCTTCAAGAAGACGATGGCGCCAGCGCCGTAGCTTGCATTCCTGACGACGGCGGCACTGGGGGTACCCTCGTTGTTGTAGTAGCCGGGGGTACATTCGGCGAGGAAGGCGTGCCTTAGAGCGGCAAGACGCACGATGGTGTCGACCCAGTCATGCTCAGCGTCCTGCGTGGGCTCGACGGCGCGGACGCGGCGGCGCCGACACTCGGCGATGACATAGGCCAGGTGGTCGGCCTGGGCGGCGGTGACGTGCAGGAAGTTAGGCGACAGGGCGGCCTGGACGATCTGGACCCAGAAGCAATTGGGGAAACCCCGGGTCGTCCAGCCCTGGAAGGTGCGGGCGCCGTCGGCCCAGACGGAGGCGATGTCGGCGCCCGCGCGGCCCACGACCGTCATGTTGGAGCGGTGCGACCAGCCTGTCGCGAGCTCGAAGCCCGTCGCGTAGACCAGCGTGTCGAGGGCGAAGTGTTGGCCGGAGTTGGCCGTCACGCCCGTCGCCGTGATCGCCTCGACCCCCCTGCCCGCCGTGTCGACCAGGTGCACGTTGGGCGCGTTGAAGGCCTCCAGGTACTCGTCGTGGAAGCACGGCCGCTTGCACAGCTGGTTGTACCAGGGCTTCAGGGCCGCAGCCGTCACGGGGTCATGCACTACGCGGTCGCACCGTGCCCGCACCGACTCCATCATCGCGTAGTCGGCCATCTGCCGCTGTTCCGCCGTGCGCGCCGCGTCCTGCCCGGGGGGCGTCGGCCCGAAGAGCTGGCGGAACAGGTACGTCCAGCCGTCGTGCACGAGATCCTCGGCCGTGTCGCCGCCATTCGTGATGATGTTGAAGTTGTCCATGCGTTCCTTCTGCCAGCCGGGCTGTAGCGACGCCGCCCACGCCGGGTCGGTCGGCCGGTTCCCGCGCACGTCGACCGACGACGGCGTCCGCTGGAAGACATAGACCTCCTTCGCCCAGCGCGCCAGGTGCGGCACGATCTGCACCGCCGTGGCGCCCGTGCCGATGATGCCGACCCGCTTGTCGCGGAGCTGTTCGAGGTTGCCCCTGGTGTCGCCGCCCGTGTACGCGTAGTCCCAGCGCGACGAGTGGAACGCGTGGCCCTGGAACAGCTCGATGCCGGGGAGACCCGGCAGTTTGGGCCGGTGCAGTGGTCCCGCCGCTGGGATCACGAACTGGGACCGGATCCGGTCGCCCCAGCTCGTCCGCGTCGTCCATAGCGACGTCGCCTCGTCCCATTCCAGGCTGTGCGTCTCGGTTTGGAACAACGCCTTGTCGTACAGGCCCCAGTGTCGTCCGATCCGCCTTGCGTGCTCAAGCAGTTCGTCCGCCCGCGCGTACTTCTCCGTCGGCATGTAGCCCAGCTCCTCGAGGAGAGGCATGTACACGTACGATTCGATGTCGCATTGCGCCCCGGGGTAGCGGTTCCAATACCTTTTGGCGACCACGAGTTGACTTAGCCAGCGTTCCTGATCTATATACCACCTAGCTTGAAGAATTTCTGTCCGGGAAACGGATCAGATAAAGGGGGGGAGAGAGCAAGACTCACCAGGTCCCTCCAAAGTCACCGGCCTTCTCCAAAATGCGGAAGTTGGTGACGCCAGCCTCAATCAGGCGCACCGCGACCAGCTGGGCTCCAAAGCCTCCACCGATAATCACGACGTCGACCTGCTCATCAATGGCATCTCGCCGAAACCCAGGCTCCACCCAGATATCGGTTAGGTAGTGGGCGAAGGGACCATTCTCTTCCACCAACCGGTACTGATCGATGCCGCCGCGTTCCTGTCCATACTGCAGACGCTTGTCCCGTTCTTCTATGTACTTCTGTTTCAGCGCCTCCGGGTCAAAGGACCATTCGCCTGCATTCGACGCCTCTCCCATCGGGGGGAGTTTCTTGCTGCGGCTGCGCAGTGTTGATGACCTTTGGGACGATTCGTTGGGCCGATTAATCGACTCGGGAGTGAGAAATTGTCCTTCCTCAAAACACAAAACAAGCGAGGAAAACTCTCACAAAGTTATCGTCACCCTACATCCCGACCTGTCTGTGGTCAGCCGTTCCTAGATATAAAAACGAATCATTGGCAAGATTGTCAGAGGGGGGTTGGTTGGGTTGCCTGAGTTAGCCGGGGTTGGGAAGCGAGTTTCGTCAATGACCCGAGGCAACTTTGGAACAAGAGGCATGGGGCAGATTGCGTGACCCTCTGCAACGAGTCATTGTATTGCTTAGAAGCTGCAGAGCACATCATAGGCAGGTCAACGGCGTTGAAGGGTACGAACCGAGACCTGATGAAGGGGCATATTTGATGGACAAGTCTTTGTAATCAATCATCTGGCCAGTAGAACGCTGATACCATCCTCGGTTGTTCCGGCTGTTGTCCCCCCTCCCCCATACCCCACTTTTGCCTGTCGGCACAGAGAAGGCTCAGCGGGGTGGGAATTGAGCAGACCAATGCGGACTCGGTATCATTTAATACTAATTCCTAACCATAGCTTGCATTATTGGAAAACATGCTGGAGAATAGAATACGTCATGATTTCCTGTTGAACAGGGCGCCTTCCTTTGTCAGGGGAGATCCGCAGCCCTTGCCCGGGGGGGAGGGGGGGCGCCTAAAAAAGACCAGAACACTGAGCAGCACAACAGGGCCCAGTAAAAGAATGCTGGATCTCGTTGTAACAAGGCCAAAACAGACCCAGAACACTATGTAGCACAACATGCCCCAGTAAAGAATCCTGGATCTCGTGGTACCATGCCTCGTTATTCCTAACGAATCCTCCTCCTCTTCCTACTAGGCCGGGTGACAATGGCGGCCCTGAGGATGCGGATGTATTCGTCCCAAGAGGCAATGTCCAACCCCGGCCCATGTCGGCCCCATGCTAAGGCAGCGTCGCCCTTCAAGTAAGTCGCCGAAATTCGGATACGTTGTTTCCACGCTTCGGGACTGACATGATAGCCACCTACGGCGACATGCGGGATCCTCCATCCGGCGTCGAATTCCTGCAGCTCCCTGTAATGTTTCCCGGTGAAGATGGGTAGCTTGCCTAACTTCACGGGTATATACTCCGGGTGCTTTGGCGTCATTGTGCCTTCGATATGGACCGGGTTTTCCGGGATGATGCCCGCGAGTTCTAATTCCATGGACTTTAAATCCTGGCGCCGCCGCAGTGCCCTGACTTGTTCGCTGAGCTCGGCGTAGCGTCGTCGTATGTCAGCTTCGTGGATGGACATCCTTGACTCTGTAGCTGTGCCCGTTGTGGCAGCATTGCCGTCTCTTGGAGTCAAGGTACTCGCGGGACCTCCGTTGTCGCATGAGGAGCGTCCGCTTCGGGGATGCCAGAGATAGGGGTATCACGTCCTCGGGGCATAATGACCGTCGACAAAACTCCGGATATCTGATCGAAGGCGGCAATAATTATAAGAGAGCGGTACGAAGCAAGTACAGTATGGATATTAAATGTAAAGCTATCTCAACCCGTAGGTTTCGATGGAGACTCAACGCCTTAAGGATGTCAGAACCCAGCGAGCCAGCGAGCCAGGTCATGCCGACGACCACGCCAAGGACGCCAAGGCAGGATCACGGGAACAAGGAAACAAAGGAAGGTCTGGCGAGCCCAGCCTTACCTAGTCACGTGACTAGGCAAGGTGCTCACGCGATGAGTTGCATTTGCAGCTTAGAAAAAACACGTTGGAAACCGTCAAGGCTTGTTTCAAAAGTGCCAAATTGAATTTCTTAGCTATCGCCATCGCTTCGGTCCTGTCTCTCCAGCGCTATCTTCCATTGTGACCCAGTCAAATAGGAATTCGATACTTAATTTCTCCGTTCATTTCTTTCGTCAGCAAACCTCCAGCCTCTCATTCATGTTGTAGTTGTCGAATTGCTTGTCGAGTTCCCGATACCCAGGTATTGCGCCAGTCCCGCTCTCTCCAAGGCGTCTATGGCATTTAGGTCAATTCTCAGGACATTCGCCTTAAGCGCCGCTTCATAGTAAGGAAGACTCTGGTTGTTGTACACGCTGGTGTTCCCCACGGTGTCGATAGGTAGAATCCCAGATTTATAGTCAGTGAGGATGAGCCCGACAACGGCAGTGTCGTTGGTAACAGCGAGCATGGGAACACTGTTATTCCCAGGATGGAGTACCAGATTTGGGATGGTTGCGTAGCCGACCGGGAGACCGGCAACCGACATTGACAAGGTGACGTTGCCCATGGCGATGGTTTGGACAGTTGGGTTGGGAATCAGTAACGTGCCATTTGCGTTACTCCCGTCAGGAAGCGGCGTGGTGAGAATATTGAACTCGGTCAAGTTGAATCCTTTCAGACCGTTGAGGCCTAGAGAACGTTGTCAACATGAGTTTTGGTTCTTGCTGTGGAGGCCATACCTTTCATCGTAATCTTCTGGTTGTAGTTTACATGGGTCTTAGGAAGACCTCCTAGCTTCAAGCCCCCTCTACCTTTCAGATATATGCTGTACTGTTCGGTACCAAGAACAGTCTTTGTGTACATAGTGAACTGGTCCAGATCCGTGATCTGCACTGTCTGATTGATATGACTCACTGCGCCATTGCTGGCTTTGACAGGCGGTACGTCAATCACAGCAAATGGGACGTCACTGTTTTCAAGATACAGAGACCCAGTGAACGCATCCAGTTGCCCGTGGTACTTTGATTTCGAGGTCAGAACGTCGGTGATGACCAGCTCGATTGAATCTGGCGTTGGGTTGAGAATGGACATGGAAGTGATGTTAATGTTTGAATTGCTAATGGTAGACTGGGCCATGTGCGGATAAGCGACGTAAACACTATAGAGGGTGAGAATAGCCGCAACCTTTTGGAAAGTAACAACTTACACTGGAAGCACAATCACCAAGACCAAGACGATCAGTATCAGAAGATGGAGCCACCAGAACCGAGCACAATGGCGCTTGAGTTTCTGTCCAAATGTGGGCTTTTTCTCGTACATGTCACTCTGGGGCAAAGCACCTTCATCCTGCTCAACCCGAGAGAGAGATTCCTTCCCTGTTTCGGTCGCCATGTCTGCAAAGAGATTAAAAGAAGAGTACGGCCGAGGAGAGGTATGGGATGAAGAAAAGAGACGGAGAGAATTTCTTGGGCTTTCTGAGAGGAAGATGGGATGTGGAGATGGATTAATAGGAGGGATGCGCGACCTGCTAGTCAGAGTCTGGAGATGGGGACTTCTGCTGGTTGGGCGAAAGAGAAATCAGTTGCGGGGTGAGAATTCCCCAGGCGAAGATATCCTTGTGGGCATGAATTTACTGGAGGTTCTTGAAATGGCAACAGCGAGCCAGAACCCTCCTAAGGGGCAAGAGGCAAATTGAAGAGGCAAAACGGGACTTTGTTCCCTGACACCCTTTGGAATGTTGGCCTGCAGCGCGTCTTGGACACTTTCACATGCAACTGAGGATGATTCCCATCAGCCATCCCAAGCCCGTGAGCCGAGGAAATGTATCAACTGCGAGTGGCACATGTCATGCGACCTCAATGTCAAAAGTCCAAGCCCGATGCTGCAACACAACATCGAGGATCGGCCGGAGGGTGGTGGTTGTAAAAGTGGAAGGCGGTATCCACCAGGCCCACCGATGCTAGCCGTGAGCGGTCGAGCTAGCTGTTGTTGGCTAGGATTCGTCGCAGGAACGAAACCTCCCGCGGACGCTAGGTGCAATTTGGAAATAGATCCGGAAAAGTGGCCCACCCCCGGCGAATGAGAGCCGAAAGTGTCCTCCGGGGCGGCGATCCGGGGTTGCCAATTAGAGCGGCCCTCCGAATCGTGTCGTGCAGCTTGCCTCCTTCCGAGGTGCTTGGCCGTGCTTGGTCCTTATGGCATCTTGGTTGGAATGGAGGCTTTGTGGTTGGTAGATCGCAGATTTAACATCAAGCCTTGACTAAGACACTCGCGCCACACTCTCCTAGCAGCTTGTGGGCGCTCGCGCCTCTCCTTTTTTTGCTCTGGGTGCATCTTTTTGACATTGGCCATCCAGTCGACACGATCAGCATCACTTCCGAGCCTCGGTATGTACAGCACACACGACCACGCTACGTACAACCGCTACCTACACTGACAAGGGGCAGCCTCGAGTCTCGGACTGCTCCACGAAGCTCCTCTCGCACATCTAACGGGAAGTGTGACACCCTGCACATCTTGCGAGTTATGGGAGCGCTCCACCCACTTCGCTGTCTCTTTCGCAAGGTACGCTGATCCTTTTTTGATCCCTCGTCCATTATTGACGCCAGCTCAGCTTGCCTTGCCCTTGATTTCACCCAGACACAAAAGCTAGATATTCCCCTGAGTAAGTGGAAGTCCAGCTTGACTGGCTGGCTAATTATCTTCCGAGAGACTGATGCAGCAACTTGGCCTTCGAATGGGATTTTTTTGGTATGTGGAGCAAGTTTAGCGAACAACATGTCGTGTAAGTAATTATATTGCCTTGGCGAGTCAGAATTGCTGACATCTACGGTAGAGGTAGTTGCACACCAAGTTCCCCTGCCTGGTCGGCATCAGCTGCCTGCTTCACAGCGATTTGCTGCGCCTGTTCCTCTGCGGGGAGTGCATCAAAAGCAGCCTTGTTAGCGTCCCACTGCCTGACGCACTCGGCATCCCAGTTGCACTTTTCCACCTCGCCATACACGGGATGATTGTACCGAGGATGGGCACTGGGCCAGCCAGAGGCGTGGTAGTGATGTTTGATCAACGCCGTCCGACCTCCATGATTTCCCGAGTCCGAATGACCTTGTCCGGCAGCAAACGCCTCGACGGTGAGGACCAGAACACCTCCGACCAGTTTTGACTCCCCAAGGTTGTGGAAGCAGTCCCAGTGCATCCTCTGACCGCTTCGAACTTCCATCTCCTTCAGAATGGCCCTGGTGAAGGCCGACGGTCCCGTTCCGCTTATCACCTCGTCAAAGTCGAGATCAATGTCGGAGATTGCCACGTTCTGTCGCCGTGCCACTTCATTAAGCCACTCCAGAATGTTGTCTATCAACCTCATCATGACCGGCAAGCGTGGTTTGGCCATGAACGTCCACTGGCAGAAAGACTGACACTTTTTGCCCAAGATGGTGTGATTCTCGAAGCCGGGCTGGTCGATCTCGATCCCGACAACCATATCGATCTGCTTCTCGTCGTACCGACTGGGGATGAAGCGGTCGACCGGCTTGAGAGCTTCGACGTCGATATCACTGTAGATTCCACCCTCGACATACATGACCATGTAGCGAAGGAGATCTGCTTTCAGAATCTTCGCACTGAGGGATCGATACATGTGGACAATGTCCAGCCTGTTGAGGCCATGGGGCCCAAAGTGAGTCTCGACGTAATAGAGGTCATTGTGATCCGTCAAGACTTCGTATCTATGGTCCGGATTCTTTTCAGTCCAAGTTCTGGCGACCGAGAGGTCTCTCTCTTCAAATCCGAAGGGATCGATTTTCCAGGTTTGCCATATTTTCCTGGGAAATCGGCCCGTGCTCTGTGTCGAATGGTATGACAGTTCGGCACTCAGCTCTCCAAAAGAGCCAGCGCTTGAAAGAAATCCAATCAGCAAGAGACAAACGAGTGTTGCAGGCAGTATTCTTCGAATCTGCTTTGGCAGACAGCCACCTAGGTTTGGTGTCGCCTTGTGCATCATTCTTCCTTCATAAACAATAGGTTTTCTGGAGTCACAAACGAACGGACCTTCTCAAAGAGAGCTGGGACACACACAGACCTGGAAGAGATCCAGAATTTACATAGTCCTAAGTACTAAGTGCATAGTAGTGAGTCGATGGAGTGTCCCAGAGCATTGAAAACTACGCTTCCCGTCCTGGCCCGGAGTAGACTCCCTTCGGCTTTTCGTTTTTGTAGCATGTGAATCTTGAGAACTGATGTAATTCCCATCGGAGGAGAATCCAGGATCAACGGAAGGACAAGGAGCCATGAATGAAGCGCTCTGACGTCAAAAGATCCCGGATCACAAGAGCTACTTCTCTTCCTGGTGTGATTGTAATGGCCCATCTCAGCAGCGATGTACTCTCTGTAACCTCCAATATACTTAGGATCCCCCGGATGGCAACCATTCTCGTGCCCGACGGAGGAGAACACCTATTAGGTCGTAGTGCAAAGCAACCAAGCCTCATCTGGCTAGAAAGTTGCTCCTCCGGTCACAGAGCTAAGTATAAGCTTTGATGTAGACAACCGGACCTGGTTCATTTTTCAGTCTCCACCGAGTGAACCCCCGAGGCAGTCCTTAGTACTAGTGCTACACCTTTAAAGTTACGGATCATCGTGAACGAGACATACAGGTTAGGGTAGTACCTCGCTTCCAAACTGTCAAGAGTCGGTCTTGCCGAGTCGGAAGGAACCGCTAGGATCTGTTGTGCCTGGAGACCGGGGTAGGCGGGGATTCCCTTCCCTCCCCAAGGATGCCACAGTATTTCCAATGTACCATGCCCTAGCAAGCAACATCTCCATCATGAATGGTTGTAGCAGTATGGGGACCCCAGAGATCATTTGACCAGCCGCGGGCTTTCGGATTATAGCTCCTGTTGTTGGGGTCGTACTAAACCCATAGGATGATTGATGGGCGGGAGATCAAAATCTAGCCCTCCAATTTTGCTGCTGTCTTGAATCCTCCCTCGGGCAGCTAATGGGAACCTCGGGACCGTTAGTGTTCTCACATGTGGCATGTGAAAAGGAAACACTCTGTTCCTGGATCTAACAGCTTTCCCCTCTGATGCGTAGCAAGCTCTTGTGCTGCTCACGGTTGGATATGGGCCTATTCTTCTGTCGAGCATTTTCGGCAGGTCTACTTTTCTTCCATACTTAGAATTTTCTGATTTCCAGTTAACCGATCTACTGGGTCACAGAAAGGGAGTGAAGGCTTGTATGAATGCTATCATACACCTCCTACAAGTAAATCTCGCCTCAAAACATGTCAACCCATCATGAAAGCCTCCTGGAGAAGGGCATATGGGAAGATATCACACCCGACACCAAACCACCAGGTGGAGGATCTCGTGCGAAGAGATGGTGCATAGATCACCTACAACCCTCGTTCTGTCCCAAATACGGTATCACAAGCCAGAAAGCGAGGCGCACTGCCTATCTCGACGGGCTGAGGGGCTTTGCGGCGCTTTTGGTGTATCTGGGTCACCACCAGCTATGGGCCCACGACGCCTTTTCGCCCGACCGCATCCTCGAGAACTCCTTCGGCTACGAGAAGCAATACTACTTTGCCTGTCTCCCAGGGATCCGAACACTCTTCTCCGGCGGCCACTTCGCCGTCACTGTCTTCTTCGTCCTGTCCGGATACGTCCTGTCGTCCAAACCCCTGGCCATGATCCAGGCGGGCGAATATATGCGACTCGGAGACAATCTGGCATCTGCACTGTTCAGAAGATGGCTGAGATTGTATATCCCCATCATCAGCACTACTTTCCTGTACATGACTTCGTGGCATGTCTTCGGATATCGAGCACATCCAGAGCCTCGAGACAGCTATCGTGAGGAACTCTGGAACTGGTACTGTGAGATCAAGAACTTTACCTTTGTCTTCAGGACAGGAGGGGAGCCGTGGTTCCCCTACAATTTTCACGTCTGGTCGATCCCCGTCGAACTCAAGGGTTCTATCGTCGTCTACACCACCCTCTTGGCTTTCTCGCGGTGCACGAGGAACGCTCGGCTTTGGGGTGAGGTCGGGCTGATGACCTACTTCATGTACATCGTTGACGGCTGGGCCTGCTCCGCCTTCGTCGCGGGTATGTTTCTGTGCGATATTGACTTGCTCGCGGTGAACAAGAACCTGCCGATTGTGTTTTTGAAGCTGAGTCGGTTCAAAGGATTGATATTTTACCTCCTTTTCCTCGTCAGCATGTACCTCGGTGGGACTCCTTCGTACAGCTCCGACATCCAGGTTTTGAGGAACTCCCAAGGGTGGCATTATCTGTCTTTCCTCAAGCCACAAGCCGTCTTCGACTACAAATGGTTCTACCTATTCTGGGCCGCGACGTTCCTCGTGGTGTCCCTCCCGCGGATATGGTGTCTGAAGTCCTTTTTCGAAATCCGATTCAATCAATATCTGGGTCGCATTTCGTACGCCTTTTATCTTGTCCACGGGCCGATTCTTTGGTCACTGGGTGACAGGGTTTATGCCGCGGTTGGATGGTCAAAGGAATCCCACGCCTCCATTGGCCCAGGCTGGATCAATCTCATGCCACTGCCCAGAGTTGGGCCGTTTGGTCTGGAGTTGAGCTTCATAGTCCCACAGTTGATTCTGTTGCCGGTCACCCTGTGGGCGGCCGAACTTATCACAACATTTGTTGATGAGCCTACTGTGAACTTCTCCCAATGGCTGTATCGAAAGGCACTCGCGCCTCCCGCAAAACTATGAGAACTGAAGACCGGTGAGGAAGTTCCAGCTCTGGCATAGAACCCCGAGGAGACAACGGAGGGAAACATTACATAGATATATCTGCGAAGCTCCCTTAGCTTAGAGCAAATTGTAGTATTTCTATCGTAGTCATAAGGGGTCCAGCCGTAATACAATGGAGCTGGACCTTACCAGACAGAAAGATCAGGTGGTCTCGCTGCGCAGAAGGTTCAACTGCAGGTAAAAATGACGCACGTCATGTTTCTCTAGTGGCCAGTTCCCGAGGTAGATCACCTAAAGGTCTTATGTAGCACTTGAAGTACCATTTGGTACGGCCTGGGCTGGTGGGTCCGAGCAAGACAGACCTCGATGATGAAGCGGAGTAATTACTTAGATGGTGGAGCCGAGGCGAGTTGAACCCGAACAAGTGAGCTGGGGCGCTCTGTGCTGGAAGTTGCCACGGACTGCTGCTCTCCCATGTTCACAGGGTAGTTATAATATATATCGTTCAAGTCCACTGTATTTCAAGTCCTGAACTTAGTCTCATGCTTACTAGCACAAAGTACCACCCCATAAGTCCTACAGGCAATGTTAATCAAAGGAATCAGACGACTCGCATGCTTCGTGGCACCGCTTGTCATACTCGTAATTATTCTCATCGTATTCCATCACAGGAGTCTTATTGAACTTCCACTCGAGAGCAGCCGGTGGGCGGAAAATGCCCTTTCGGTGTACACCAACAGCCAACAGTCCGAGGATGTCCAAGACAGCCTCTCACCGGCACCAACCAAGTCAAATGATGGTGACATCGCGTCGACACATAACGAGATCTTCTCCGTATCGACCAAGAACAAGAAATACTTCGCGATCGAATTTGGGCAAGAACAGGCGATGAACCCGAGCATCATCCCACATCCCAGGTTGAAAGACGCGTGGATCATCGTGGCACAACAACGACACACCACCAACGAAGACTCGGTTTGGTTCGCCGAACTGGTGTGCGACGCCGTCTTCAAGAAAGGGAAGCTTGCATGCGTCAAGCCACCCAAGATCCTGCCTATCGCCGCGACGGCGGGGGACAAGTGCATTGATGACCTAGCGTATTTTGCAATGAATATCGGTCCGCACGACGCACGGGTATTTTACGGTCCCAAGAGCCCTTACACCGTGTACGGGTCGAATTCAGCCCACACCTGTTTCGGGCAGTGGATCCTCGACTTCAGAATGCTGGTCGATTGGGGAGACGTCGAGGCTTCCTGGGGAAACGACTACCGTACGGCGACGGAACTCCAGAGGCCCGCACCCTCGGGCCCGATCGAAAAGAACTGGTTCCTCTTCTGGGACAGCCAAGGGCAAGTCTACGTGCACTACGACGTCTCGCCTCGCCGGGTGTTTGCGAAGCTCGCAGACCAGCCCGACGGCTCGGTCGGACAGGACCTGGCGCCGATGGCGGCGGGGACGGACGAGAAATGCCTGGCGGTCTTGATGCCCAAACTCGCGCCGGAGCTGGAATCTATCCACCAAGCGACCAATTCTCTGTCGATCACTCTTTGCAAGCGCGCAGATCTGTCCTGTGAACCCGACGACTCGAACACGTTCATCGTCTCCATTTTCCAGCACAAGACCTTCTACTCCTACCACAGCGTCTACGAGCCGTACGTCATGCTCTTCAAACAGATCACTCCGTTCGAGATCTACGGTATTTCCTCCAGACCGATCTGGATCCACGGTCGAGGAAAGTCTGGGGAAGCGAGACGGCCAACTGGACCCGAGTTTGAACAGTTGGAGTCGTGGAATCAGACCGAGATGTTTTATGTCACCTCGATGGCTTGGAAGATGCATGGGCAAAAGTACCATGGATACATTGACGATGTTTTGTTCCTGGGCTTTGGCATCGAGGATGAAAGGACGGCCGGGATCGATGTCACGGCAGGGGATTTACTGAAGGATCTAGGTCTTTGCTCGGATATTTCAGATCATTTATGAAAATTTCTTCCTCTCAATTAAGGAAGTTTTTTTTTGCACCCCATCCATATTCAGTCATCACACCAGGCAGTTAAAACCGAGTCCCAGGGGCGTCCATTTGCCGCAGCTGGCTGGCTGGATGGAGCAGGGCCCATAAATCGCGGCATTAGTTGTGGAACAAGCACTAGGGGGCGGGGGAGGTCGGACGGCGGCCTCGACGATGACGCAAGGCTGGGAGAAAAGGGGCCGCGACAATTCGATAAATTTCTCTTCACGCCTGCTCGAACTGCAATATCCTACGTCCACCTTGATTTTCTCGGGAACAACTCACATCTGGAATATCATCAGACCGTATTTGAGACTCTCTCCGTCCTTCGGTCTCTCTTATGACTCCAGATCAAGACCCACTTTGACTTTGTCTTCTCTCTCACCCATTCTTTGCCCTAGCTTAGACTTTGTTTTCTGCCTTCTTATCTCAAGAATCAGCGAGGATGAATACACTTCTCCACTCGAGTAACATCTTTCCACCAGCAGCACTGAAGCAATGTGCCACTGACTCATGTCTCGGTTCTTTGATTGTGAGGCACTACTTTGTACATGCTGGACTCTCCACCGTGCAGCACTCTGCCACGATTTATCCGCGCCTTATCTCGAATTTTTCAATATTTAACAGTTTCTACATACGGTCTCTTTTTGCACTTTGCAATGTTTCATCCCTTCGAACTGTCGTGTAGATTTGGTGGTGCGTGGCTTCCTTCTGCAATTACTACTGGTCGTCGGCCTCCACAAAGTACAGTGGAGGCAAGCGACACTTTTTGACACCATCTCGGAGTAAATCTCCATCCCAATTGAGTGTTGGAGATTGGCTGGGTCCTTAGCGAAATGCTCACCTTTCTTTCATCTTCCGCGTCCTTTTCTTTTCGGTGCCAGAGTTTAATTCTAGGTCATTTCTTATCAACCCAGCTGGCTTAGGACACCATTGAGTAAGTGGGCCGAGGACTACGGAGTACTGCTGACTAATTTTCTAGGCTGGGCACGGCAGCACGAATCGGGAGATCCGCCCCAACAGCCCACCTGACGTCACTCAAGTCGCGATGGTTTTTTTTTTCTTCGCGAAGAAATTATGGCATTTCACGGTCCAGGGTTCCAACCAAAGCGTCAACAAGCGAAGTGAAAGAAAGAATCAAGGGAATCAATGGTTTATTTGGCCCCAAAGAGGATATAAGTACATGCTTCTCTCTAAGATAACGTGCCCGTCACAAACTGGGCTTCTCCAAACCCGAAACTCCAATCCTCCTTGGTGTTTGCAGAGGAAGAAATGATCAAATCCTCTCCCCTCAAGCCACAGCGTGCTTCCAGCTCCTTGGCCAGTTGTGTAAATGTTTTTTGCTTCGTAGCAGCGTCTCTGCCCTGCTGTAAGATCTGGATGATTACCAGCTTGTCCGTCCGAGTGAAGCCGAGGTGCGTATCCTCACAAATCAATTCGTACGGTTCGTGTTGGGTGATGATCTTGTTGGCTCCAGGTCAGTCATATGCTCATTCAATGCAGCTGAGGAAAGTCCAAGACCTCGTCTGGGACTTCCCGACAGCAAAGGACTGGATATCTTACCTGGTATCTGTCTCGAGGAGGGGCGTGGAAGTTGTCCAAGAGGACTTGTTGGATGACGTCTGCGAGGGTGCGCAGTTCTTCTGGCGAACGCTGGCCTTTGATAACGTCTATTCTCACTAGAGGCATGGCTGCGATTATTGAATGCTGGCTGGATGCTGGGAGAGTCTTAATTGATGCAGATTGCGGCGACGTTGAATGAGATAAATAATCTTGCGAGATGAGGACATGGAAATAGAAATGCGGACTTTAAACTTCAATTACCGTTCTGAAAATGGCATCATAAACGGAGCATTCTTGACCAAAGGTAGAAATGCCGCTGTGGCCTCGCGAAGCTGTCCGAAACTACCAGCGCTACTTGAGCCTGAAAGGAGAGCCTTCTCCGCGGAACTGCAGGTCATGTTTCGTTTTCGTGCTTGAGCTCATATCTTGTTCAATTATCAGATTGTCTCAAACGCTCTACCATTATGACATCATACTGAGTATGCTTTTCAATTTCGGATCGCATCCCACGTGCGCAGCCATCTGCGTGGCCATCGTTTCAACCAGGCCGTCCGCGCCAGTCCTAGATATCAAGTCTGGTGGAGGGGACTCGTCTCTGGCTGTCCTCTGCCTGGACTAATGCAACATTGATGCTCATAGGCCAACCCAAAATCGATCTGAGAAAACGATGGTCGAGAGGAATCCATCAAGGTCACTCACATCGCAGCAGTAGGTCCGAGTGAGGATGGCGCTTGAATTTGGGGATTTGAGCAAAGCCCTCTCTGGCCGCCGAGAAGAAGGAATAGCTCTGGACGGAGGCCTGCTTATCCGACAGTATTCCATCCTTCTCATTCCGTATGGAAGTCAGTTAGCATCACTGAACAGTCCGCGGACAAGAGTTTCAGGTGGTATGGCCTTTGCGCAGAGTCTAGGCGATCCTTGCGACAGGTCGGGCAGCCACAAAGCAACTGTCCCGCGACGCCTTGAGCATCCTGGTTGTTGTCGGTGATGCGTAAGCACCAACGCTGCAGTTCCGGTACACTCAACCGTCAAGCATCTAAAGCCGGCTCGTTCTGGCTTATTCAGCACTTTCGCAATTGTGAACTGATATCCATTACACTTGAAGAGGGTGAAGTGCGGGGTGCGGGAGGCCTGGATTCAACCTTGTGGCAGTGGCAGTTGGGATTTTAGAACTCGGCGTAACTTCGACTTAAGATAGCAATGGCATGAGCACTTCAAGCTGAAAGTAATCCCATTCCTACAACTTTTGGTCCTCGGTTTGTTTCCGTTTCCATCGCCGGATACCCGAACCCTCCAAGTATGCCGGGTTCTCCTCCTCCGCGTTGACGACTGGGGCGTGGTTCCGGGGGCGGAAAAGGCTACTCCCTCGTTCTAACGATTGAGCCGAGGCATTGAGAGACCAAAGACGCCCGCCAGTTGGTCTTAGCCATCGAATAACCGTCTTCCGACGACCGTCCCACCCATCACTAATCAGCAGGGGCGGGCATTTCGCGAGAGTGTTTGTTCGATTCTGACGACTTTTGCTGCTACTTATCAAGTTCCACCAGACTGAGCGTTGAGACTGAGAGAGCAAAAATCCAAGAAATCCAACATCAAGGGACGACGCTGCGAAAACATCCAAAATCAACAAGTCAAAATGGCACCCGAGAACAAGAACATAGCCCTGCTGGTCTTGGTGCATCCCAAGACGGCCGAGAAGAGGGACAAGGTGAGCTGGAACTCTTCTCTCATCATTACATTTCGCTGGTGAAGCGGACACCCTCGAGATCACCCGAGGTGACGAATACTATGTACGACGACTTCTACGACAACGAGGCAGCATAGACACATCCATTAGCATCTCCAGAGTCTCAACTACCTAATTCCTCGCCATCCCGTTCTGCGATGTATACGTTCTCCGTTCACAGGCACCGGCTTACCAGTGCAACCGGCATTTCTTTTAGGCGCTCTCGATGGCTCCACAGCTCGTTCCTTTCTTTCGCCAGCCGAGTACGCAATGCAGCACGTGAGTAGCGATTCTCCCCCGGAGTTCCAGTCAGAGTCACGGAAGAAATGCTGAGATGGAGATACTCACCTGATCCGTGTTGGTTCTGCGTATCACTGAAGCTGACTGTCCCTCTCCCCGCTCTCCAGATGGTGCTATTTCACACCGGCGACGCGCAAAGGTGAACAACACCGATTCCCACCCCATCCCCATCCACATCCACATCCCCAGTCCAAGATCCACGCAGACGCCGGTCTTCGCGATAACAGCCCCCCCCCATGATACCAATGGCTGACACAATCACTAGGTGCAAATCTCGGCATGGTCCCACCGTCCGAGACAGCGACAATGTACGGTGGCTTGGAAATCTAGTCCGTAGTACCTCCCTCCGTCCTAACCAAGCACTCTCCCCCCCTCCCTTTCATCTCCGTACCCTGACCCCTCTCAAAATGTTGAAACTGTTCCTAACCCCCCTTTCTCCCCCCCCCCACAGCACATCGCCAAGCGCCCTCACGACGGTAAAGAATTCGGCCGAAATGAAAGCTTACTTCAGCAAGATGGAGCGCGAGGACCTGTACGAGAAAGACGAGGACCTGACGGCGTGGTATCCGACTGCAGGCTTCGTGGCCAGGAAGGGTGAGCGGGAAACGAAGAAAGCCGGGATCGTCATGTTGGCGAAATTCGTACGTGGTTGACTGATCCCGACGGATCTCTCACTCGCTGTCAAATGGCGAGCGGGAGATAACACCACAACGACCACACAAACTGACCACGTCCTCTAGGTGTGCAAGGACGGAGATGGTATGAGAGAGAAGTTGGTTTCCGTTCTAGGGTGAGTTCGCAGTCCTGGTTCTTTGTCCGCGTAGGCACTTGACGGGACTTCGGGGTCCGTTGAAATCGAAAACAAGTGAACCCTGGCAGAAAACCAAGCCAAGTACTTACCGATGACCTCCATCAGAAATTTCTGCGACTGGGTCGAATCCAACGAGTTCGGGACCTACACCTACTGCGTCTTGACACGGCCCAAGGCGCCGAACGAGGTTCTTCTGTTCGAGCGCTACGAGAACCTGCAGGCGCTCGGCGTGCACGGGAAGACACAGGAATTCCGGGCCATGTTGTGAGTGTTTTTCACCTCAAACCCAACCCAACCCAATCAATCAATCAATGTTGTTCCCCCTCCCCCCCGTCCCTAGCGACGGATTCAGGTTTGATTTGAGACTTTCCCACAAACAAAACGAAGTTGGACGATGCTGACAGAATTCAATCGACGGCAGTAAGGGCACAGGCCCGTTCGTCCAGGGCAGGAAGACGGTTCTCAGCGAATGGGAGGAAATCGACGGGTCGTATGTCTCTAACGTTGCGGGCGGGGCGGGGCTGGCGAAGCTTTGAATCAGTGGGTCCTTGTGAGGTTGCTGAAGCTACTTAGTTGTCTGGGGAGAGTGTAGAGATGTAGAATGGAGTACACTTCCCAGGACAGCGAGGCACGAAAGTGGAAGAGGAAGGGCACATGCACCTATCGTTGAATCAAGGAGACATGGAATGGAACATGGTGTTCAAGTGACCAAGCCGTAAGTAGCCTTGCGCTTGAAGAAGAGAGAAATGAAATTTAGGGCCGGTATTGATTGAATGAGTACGAAGTAGTAGTTATCCCGTTCGCGGAACATAGAGAAAACCTGCTCGGGCTCACCCCCCCTCCATTGTAGGGACGAGGGTGACCCCGCCCTGTAATACTCACACCCGGCTCGTGCGAGCCGGGTGAGGGATCACCCCGTGTCTCATCTTCTCCGTATGCAAGTTCAGATTAGATGAGAAACACCGGTGCTAATCGCTGTCCTTTCACATCGGCCCGAAGTATCAACTTTACCCCTCTGGTGATGAGGTGCTCTGCCCCCCCGCAATGACTGTTGATGCGGGATGTGACCCCGAACAAGACACAACGGCATCTTCGGTGGATCGGATGCCGCTGGTCGGATCAATCTTCTCTTGGTTTCTGTTAGATGCACGGGTGTCGTGATAATGTCGACCACAGGCTGGGGGGGGCGAGACTTGGTTTAGCGAAGGTGTGTATGGATCGCGCATTGCTGTGGTATTGATAGACAAGATTGGTTCGTTGTGGGATGGATTCTCTGGAAGCACAGAGGCAAAGCTAACCCAGAGATCCTTCTGTCTCAGACTGTTGCAGATAACAAAAGGTATTCACTATTCAGTAAGGCAATGCCATTGCAAACCGGTCGTTCGGCGCCCGGGTGATGGCCCTTTGACGCTTCTTCCGTGCTATCTCAATGCCGGAATTGGAAAGAGGGTCAGACAGCTGAGACAGTGGGCTTCCGGGGTAACTGTCGGGAGGCACCTGTTCTCCACATCTGACACGAGAAATCTGGGGCACCCGGGCAAGGCGGGATTGCGAGGCGAGCCCGTGCCGGAGGTGAGCTTCTGTTACACGGCGTTATCCTAATCGGAAGCATACCAGCTAGGACCGAGAACAGATACCAAGCCTACACCTAATGTATCGGCTCCTATACTATGTAGCTGCTCAACTGCCCAATTCAAACCTAATCAGCCCCTGGAGGAGGTTGCTCCCCGATTCGGCGACGAGGACCAGGTCATGGTTTTCAGCGAAGATATCGTCATCAACTACAAAAGTCATAGATTAGAAGTCAAGAAGCACGACGAAGAGTCTCCTGCCGAGCCATCTGAGGTGGGAGAGTCCAACGAGAAGAATACGGTGATTTGCCGAGAAGTAGTACAGGTGGAACGTGTGTGACGGCTGGGTGGCTTGTGACAAGTATGGCAGGGTGGTGAAGTGATGGATGGATTTTTGAAGGCCCATGATGGCCCTGGGCTTGAGGTTTGGGGGAAACTCGGAGGTATCATGTTCGATCGGTTACTGAAGAAACGCCATTGCCGGGACGTGCACGACGTCGGCCAGAATCTGTACATGCCCCGCCCCGGTGTCTGCTTCGTACGTTATGTAGCTGAGCCTGGCCAAATCGAGAATGGCAATCAAGGACTGAGGCAAGCGGTTTGCTGACGGCGAATCACGCGCTCTAACGGAAACGAAGCAAATAGAAGTACCGTGCAGCAAGAGCAGCATAGCCTGTCAGAACAGCAGTCGCCCCGCTGACATGACGAGACACGGCGAGACACTAAGGCGCACAAGGGCATTATCTGGACCTGCAATTCTACTTGGTACGCTGCGAGCCTCCTGCCTCGCCTCATTACAGAAACCCGTCCGGAGGTGCACTATCCGAAAAGGCCGGTATCGTATTACTGTAACTACCGGCAATTTGACACCATTCCCGCACGCAGCTTCTCCATGTATTGGTGTAATCGTTACACATCCACTTTACAAAAGTTAGATCCTCGCACAGGAAACCCCCATACATGCATGCATCAACGAAATGCTATTTGATGGAAAACCCGGTGGAGAACTGGGAGGCAGCGTCGTACGTCTGAATGCGTAATACTAGCAACAGAGCGCAGAGATGGATGGCCAGTGGTCCAGATATCCTCTGGCTTGACCCCAAACTATTTGTCCGCGGCGCCAGGCTCGTTCAACCCCCGAGAGTCACCATAGGCCCAATTGATATCGAGGAAGAGATCCTCGATGCGCCACTCTTCGGTCTCAGCATCCTTTCGGAAGGTCCAGTAGTAATAACCCCCCTCAAGGAACACCTGGCCCAAGGCGTTCGCGTCAAGGCCATTGGCGACGAAGATTGTAGAGCGCGCATGTGCGGTAGAATAGTCGTCAGAGAACTCGATCAAGACATTCGACGACAGGTGCTGTCGCGGCCATATTTGTTAGAGAAGCTCTTGGTCTGTGTTCTCCCCACCTTCCCACCGTGGGGGGACGCCCGGCTCAATGGCAAAGTCCAAACTCACCATCATACAGTGAAACCTCGATTCGGCCTTGAGCACCATCTCAGCCATGCCCTCTTTGCCGGCAAACGATCCGAAGGGGAATGTCAGGCGGCAGTCGTCTGCAAACAGCGAGACGTAGAGATCGAGCGTCTTGGGATCCGCCAGACAGGCATCGAGGGCATATCCAAACTCATTGAGCAGGTCCCTAAGGCGCTGGGACTCGAACAGATATTGGATTTTTGCCTCCAGAGTCCGCGCTCGATTCCCCGTCGTGACATGGACAATCTTGGTCGAGTAGCAAAGAGGATGGTTGACAGGCAGAAGAGCTGGACGTGGAGGCATGTCGGATTCGAATGGTGCCGGAGGCTGGTTGTCTGATTTCTGCACGCGATACACTCGAGATACAGCTGAGTTCGGCGTTGCTCAAGAGTCAAGAGTGAAATAATGGCCCCTTCTAAAAGGTTGTCATTATATAGACGTTGTTGCTGAAATTGACTCGGTCATCCAGTGGTACGCTTCCACGCACCGGCTGTCTGCTGTGCCGAGAGGGAGCCAGCGGCATCGGCCAGGCGCTGGATTCGGATGCTGTCAGACGGATGCGTTCCCCGTCGTGTTAAAGCTTTGCTGCCTTCACATGAACCCTATTTGGGCTGGCTTTCCAAGGCAAGCTGGCCGGAGGAACCACGCCTTGCACGTGAATTGCTTGGTTGATCGCCCCCCGTTGAATTTCTAGGCCACAAGTCAAGGCATGAATTGGGGCGTTGGCCCCGCACCATAGGCCCGAAGCCCGAGACCCCCTCAATTCCTGTCCCAGGTGCCCAGGCCTGAATTTGCAATTTGCGGGGCCCCTGGAGCGGGAATGGCGGAGGTATCGAGAGGTACGAGGCTAGCTGAATAGCGGCCCCTCGCCCCCTTTTCCCCCGTCGCTCAGTCGCAGCCTCGCCGGCACTTGCCAGCCTCGTGACCTGAATATCGAGCAGGGAAACATAAATCTGGACAAATTAAGACCGCGTACCTAGACATGTTCGACGGGCCATGTCAGACTCGAGGTAGTTGGGATAATGATCCTGATTAATTAGTAGCAGCCACTACTGAAACTAGGCAAGTTATCACTATATGGAGTGGAACGAATGGAACGAAATGAAATCCACCAAACTCATCGGGCCTACACTTTCAACATATCGTACACCAGGATGAACCCCAGCGTCCGTTTTCTGGCTGGATCTCTTCCCTCGCCTGTAGTAGTTATTCGCACGTCACCTACGCTTGTTCTAGGAACCCTATTTATTCCCCTTCTTCGTGGTATATCTGGGCCTGGCGGCTACCTTCTTCGCCCCGGAGGACGACTTGGCTTTCCCCTTGGCCGTCGCTTTGGTAGGAGTCGCTTTTGTTTTTGGCTTTCGGCTTGGCCTTTAGTTTTGGCTGTCGCCCGAACTTTCGTGGGGGCCGCTTTGCCGGAAGTCCCTTTACCGACTACTCTCTTTGTTAGAGCCTTCTTGGGCGCCGCCAGTTTCGTCTTATTCAATGTAACTTTCTTTACAGGTGCAGGTGCAGGTGCTCTCTTTGTCGCCGCAGCTCTCCCCGCAGCTCTCCCGAAGGCGGCCGCAAGACGACTAGGCGAGAAAGAGAGAATGTTGGGCCCGCGGTTAAGTTTAGGTCCTCGTCGGCCCCGCACGCGGTGGAGAAGGTTTAGGATGAAGGGTGGGGGGAGCAGGGTGAGGTGAATGGTGAATAGGTGAGTAGGAAGATGAGAGGGAGAGTGAGTAGCCGTTAAAGGCGGCACGCACTCGGGTGAGTCGCACATGAGCTCGGGATAGATTGTACCTCGCTTCGGTACGGAGTAATATGTAATTCACCGCACAAGGTAACTTCTCGCGAGCGAGCTGAATGTTGCGGTTCGTCATGTTTCTCCTGACTTCCTGCCCAAGGGCAAAGGTTCTAGAGCAAGCAAATCCGATCGTGGAGCTTGCTGACTGAAATGGCTCTGTAACCGCGCGTTGAAGCACCATGATCGACGACTTCTTTGACAATTCGAGGCAAGCCAGCCCAGCCTCGCCTGATTCGAGCCAAGAGCAGCGCCCTACGAAGTGGTAATTGACTCCCCTGTGTCGTGCTCAAGGTAAGTCGGCGCATATTTCAATCCTCTCTATCAATGCCTGAAAGCCTTAAGTAGGTTGGGACTTCCCCCGGAGATGATTGGGATTCACAGTATGAAACTCGGCGGGCTTGTTAGTAATTAATATGGGTGCAGATTTCATGCTATAATAACATATTGATAAATGAGTCAAAATGCTACCAATGAGAATTGATTTCTAGCCTTCACTTTGGAGCGACAAACTTGAGTATGGAACATCCACCATTGTCGTTTAACAGAGCCATGGTGCCCTTGGAAACTGCCACTCGGTTGGCTCGATACTCGTCAGGGAGCCAAATCAAAGGCTCTGAGCCACAAGTGATCCATTCACCTTGGGCAAACAGTGATGGAACGTCAGAATCTAAGCAATGGCTGCTGGCGTCTTGCGTGATTCTCAGAACTCCCACCATTGTAAATAGGAGTGAGTCATCTGCTGAAAATGAAAGGATTTTCAGAAAGCCATGATCAACATCAAAAGTTTGCCGAGGCTTATCCATGGCTACATCCCAGAGCTGAATCTCCCTAAGTGATGTAGATGCAAGCATAGTTCCGTTAGTAGAGAAAGCGATGGGCCCGGAAAACTTCTTGCCGTGTGTGAAACTCCGGATGACGGCTGTATTACGGTCCTCGAGCCTTGTTTTCTCCTCTGTCACAGTGGCGAACATCCTAAGATCCGAAGAGAAAGCGAAGAAGTCGGTTCCGGCTGTGTTCATGTTGTGTTTTGCGGTTTCTACAGGAGTGCCCCCGACGGTATCCCAGATCTGAATCATGTCAAATGCCAAAGCAGCGAGAGTTTCGCCATTCGGAGAGAAAGTCACAGCATTGATCCGTCCTGGGGGATATCGCAGGGTGATGCATGAGTTTGTAGAAAAGTTCCATAGCTGTATGGTCTCAGCGTCTTGTATCACCGCAAAGGCTTTGGAGTCTGGAGACATGGCTACAGCGGTTTTTGATTGCCATTCAATCTTTGGTCCCTCGCTTTTTGAAGCTATATCGTAGAGTTGCACTATGCTTTTAGAGCCCAAAGAGAGCGATTCAGCCATCGACACGAGCGTTTTGCCGTCTGAAGAGAAGGCAATGTTGACAAAGCAGTCAGAATGTGGAGGCCGGCTGAGAATGTGCCGATAGGTCTTCTTGGCGACATCCCACAGGTAAATATCATCACAGGACGCCAACGCAAGTGTGCTACCACCCGGAGAGAAAGCGATCGCGAGGCCATGAAGGGTGAGTAAAAAAGACGGGTCTTGCTCAAGCATCAGTTCGTGATCGGTAACAACAGTATTCCAGAACTGAAGCTTGCCTGTATCGTCCGACATCGCGAGCGTCATGCCATCCGAAGAAAAAGCGAACGCTTCCATCTCGAGCTCAACCTGTCCAATGGTCGTGGTATGGGTGCTTGTTGCTAGGTCCCAAAGCCATATTTCGTCCTGGTCATCGCCCTGGAACGCCGACACAAGTTTCTTGCCATCATGAGAGAAGGAAACTGACAAGACCATATGTGGGTGTTCGAGAATGCTCTTGGATTTACTTCCAGCGCTTCCCCAGATCTGTACTGTCGTATCCGATGAACATGATGCAAGCGGGCTGTCTCGATCTCGAGAAAACGCGAGAGATGTGATGAAACCTTTGTGGCCTTGAAGAGACCTCTGTAGGTCGCCTGTCGTCGTGTTCCAGAGCTTTATGCAGTAGTGGTCGGCCTTTCTAAGTGCCGCCGCCAGCACTGTACCGTCGAGAGAGAAGGCAATGATTGATGCGTCGCCTTCAAAAATTTTCTCACAAGAAACCTTGGCAATATCCCACAGCTGTATATGCGCATCTGATGAAGCCGTTGCGAGAGTTGTGCCGTTCGGAGAAAACGCCACTGAGTGGATCTGGGTTGTAGGATTCTCGCCATATTCGAGGGTCTGCTCAAGTACACCAGTCTCCGTACTCCAAACCCGTATTTTATTCTCGAAGCTTGCAGACGCCGAAGCGAAAGCGGTATTAGTCGGAGAGAATGCGATAAATTGGCTGTGGGGAAACGGGATAAAACCGTCCAGGTTACTAGGGTTGCAATTGATGGTCTGCTTTCGTTCGCAAGTGATAACATCCCAGAGCATAACGGTCCCGTCTTCGAAGATTGATGCAAGCGTCATGCTGTCTTGGGAAAACGCCAAGGAGATTAGAGGGGAATCTTGCTCGTGACCAAGAGTGACAGTCCGCTGAAGTTGTCCCCAGCGGTCTCTGATGCTTGTTGCGTTCTCAATGAATGGTAGCCGTGTCTGCCAAAAGGCCTCTTTGATCTTGCTCTTTGCAGGACTGAATATGAGCGCAGCTCCATACGTCTGCAAGGGAGCCTTTGCTACGAATGATCCACTGTAAAGGACGAATAGCTCGGCGTCTTCGAACCAGATCACGAGCTCAGGATTGCAGTTCGGTCGATTCTTGCCGCAGTTAGCAATCGCATCAACCATGGGGAGTATACGTACCTGGATTCTTCGCTGAAGCTTTCTCATCGACCGCGCCCCTTCGGAGAATTTCCCCAGCAGAGACAGACTCTCAAGCCAAAAGAGGAAGCAATAGTTCAGAAACTTCAAGACATTGGATTCCACAACCTCTTGCAATTGATCAACATCCTCGTATTCGATTGAGCAAAGGTGCTCTGCCCAGAATACACATGAATACTCTACCGGCCCCAGCGGGTCATGATCAGGGCGTTTTATGTCCGCCGGCCTGAATCCATAGTGTCCGAGATTGTAAACATCTCGTTTCAAGGTTGATTCCATTGCTGCGAGCGAAGCAATGGCAATATCTGCGTGGCCTTGAATGGCTCCGCCCCGAAGTTCGGCCGGATGGTGGATGAGGTAGTCTCTCGCTGACTTGTGGCTCACAGAGACTGTGTTGTGGTTGATGGCAAGAAATGCCTTACATTCCCTGACAATTTTGAACGGACCCAGTTTCACAGACCACGGAACGAGGACAGCAAGCTCGAGAAGGGAGACCGGTCGAAATGAATGAGAAATGACGACCAATACGTCTTTGCACCACTCCAAGTGTTTCGTGCCTCCATCGCGGAGGCCGGTCATCTTGTGATGGTACAGTTGCTCCAAGCCAGGAGGATAAGCTTCAATATTCTTGAGAGCATCTGAACCAGACATGGTTTCAAAGTCTTGAAACACAAGACAAGCCCATAGTAAGTTGTCCTCTGCTCGCTCGCTCACCTCGCGTGAGACAATCTGCAGAATTTCATCCGTGTAGGTTTCGCCGCATTCAGAGTCTTCGAGGTCAGCCAGCTTCTGTTGGATGTACTTACCAACCCTTACTTTCTGAGTTTGGATGTCTAGCTCGGCCATAATTGCTAGGATGGCGGGGACCTTTCGATGAGACTTTTTCAAGGTGCCCAGCAGACCGACCTCCCGACGACTCGAGATCAGCCATCTCACCTTCGTGGAGAGGGAAAGTGACTCCGAGATTAGGTCAATGAACAACCCCAAGCCTTCATCGCACTCATCAAGAGCATCGACAACGAAGTACACAGGGCCAGCGTCTTTCAGCATTCCCTTGAATATTCGGAGCAAGGCTTGCTGTGCATTCATGTCTGTGAAGAGTTTCCCAGCGTTGTCATTGTAATCCTTTTCCAGGTGTGATATCAGCTTCGGTTGCTGTATGACCAATAACCACATCAGGGATCTCAAGGCGGCTGTCATGCTGTTCAGAGGCGGGGTTGTTCTGCCTTTGCTTTGGCAGAAGAAGTAAGATAGGCTAGGTGACAGCACAGCAACTTGTTTAGACAGTTCGCGAATGATGCCAACCAGCAGCATTGTCTTTCCGGTGCCAGCGTCACCTTTGATCCAAAACACTCGACTTTGTGGGAGGGAGGAGTTCGTCCAGTTCGTCAGTTTCATGTATTCGTCCTCCTCAAGAATCCATTTGTACGCGTCGTCGATCAGGCTTTCCTTTTCGCTCTCAATTCGGCTCATGTCATCCAGGGGGTTGACGAGCCGAAGATCTTGGAGGCACTTGCTGGTACGAGTCTGTCTCTGCTCAGAAATAACATCTTTGAGCTCTGGCTCATATCGCCTAGCCATGCCTCCACCTTTCCGGTAAGCGTGACAAGTTCTTTTGAGACCTTGCTAGCTTTAATCTGGTCGTATTGATTCCAATCATGCAGGAGGTCGTGCTCGGCATCTGTAACGAGTTTCTTAGAACCTTCCCAATCATCCCAGTTGACAAGTTGGAGGAGAAAGTTGTAGCCTTGATTCTTGTAATAGGAACAAATACTCCTCATCTGATATAGCAGAATGGCTTTGTACAGTTCGACGACCCTTGGTCTTAGCGTGCAGAGGACTGGTATGAATGAAGCGGCTACGAAGTCGTTGGTACTTGGTTCAAGGAGATGTATACTGATGGCGGAATACCACTCCATCCTCTTAACAACGTAGGCCATGCCGTCGAGATTGGCAGCGTTTGCTGTCCCAGGGGTTGCTAGCATCTCATGTGTGTCAGCTTAGACCAGAACAATCACTTCGTAATTGCTTACCTGGAGTCCAACACAAACACCAGCCCAAGGAAGCGCGGCAGGTGCAGCTTGGGGAACTTGCAGCACAATATCAACGACGGGTTGGAGCTTGAGAATCCCTTGAGCAACGTCACTGACAAATCTTGAGGCCTGCGAGGTCTTTTCGATTCTCGCTTTGCCACTGACGATGACTTCCTTCATCGACTTTTCTCGTGCGGTCCTGTCATTGAGCCGGGCAGAGATCTCCAAGGCGTCAGCGACAGAAAAGTCTTCTCCTCTTCCAGGTCCAAGATATTCCCTCAAAGCGGCGATATAGTTTTTCATGAGATCCTCTTCCTCAGCCTCAATGGTGTCATACGCTTCATCCCAGAGCTCTCGGGAGAAGAGATTTGGATCTTTCTCGGCTCTGGCATCGGTCGCTCCGGAAGAGTTCTTATTCGTGAGTTTGGAGCAACTCTCACGCTGCCCTGGATCCTTGTTCGCGACGTCAGTTTTGGCTTGAGCTGGCCGAAGACTGAAGGCAGCCTGGGTTGAGGAAGCATCTCGCACATGATGTTGTTCGGCTGGCTTGGAACTGGGAGCTGATGGACGTTAGTCGCGGGTTCTGGCAGTGCTATCGCCACCAAGTCGAGAGCGTACCTGGAGCAGGCGAAGAAGACGAAGCGGGGTCCTGGAGATGGTCTCCCCGCAACTCGCTTCTGCCTTCTCGGCTGGAACGATGCTTCAATTTCTTGAGTCCTTCGAGAAACTTCATGGTCCATCTGTTAAGCTCTGACAGCTTGACGGCCCACACCGCTGTTGGCGCTCGCCCTGTGTTCACTGTTAGGCCACGTGATGCGGCGGAGGCTCTTTCATGGGCACGCGATCGGCGCTCCGTAATTAGTAGGTAGACAACAACCAACTCGACTCCACGCAAGAGCACTCTCACAACCAGTTGATGACTATTTGATCAAGGAAGCTGATTTCAGACATC
The DNA here is from genome assembly GCA_001599795.1 of Exophiala calicioides. Taxonomy (NCBI): domain Eukaryota; kingdom Fungi; phylum Ascomycota; class Eurotiomycetes; order Chaetothyriales; family Herpotrichiellaceae; genus Exophiala; species Exophiala calicioides. Next base: position 921,238 of record BCHZ01000001.1, on the reverse strand, counting down.
AGTCAGGCTGCAGCCTCAGCTGGAGGCCACCTCGCAGCTGCAAGTCTCGGTCACATTGCTTGGCGGGGTCGATGCCGGCGGCTGAAGAAACACATCGCCATGAATCCCTCCTGCCAATTGGTCAAGGGTTCCTCATGGCTCCTTCAACTCAGCAACACTTCTCTAAGTAGAGCACTGGCGGCTTTTCATTGTCTGCGCCCGTTCTGCATGGGACCAAGGGTGAACTGCGTCTGGGTCGGACTGAGGAACACCCTGATGCTCGCTGTTGGATACGTCTTTGCTGGATGCGTCTCAGATCTTTGTGGTCGAAGATATATCCTCATTGGTGGTAACTTGGTCAGTTCCATGGGAAGCGTTGTCGACAACACTTCCTATCCTATCATATTAAGTAGCCTTACAAGACAGACCTCGACCTCCTCCCGTTTCTCGGCCCATATGAGCGAGCCCCCCGCCCTACCCCTTCTCTACCCATATTTCTTCCGTCTGATCCCGTCTGAATCTGATATCGACATTCCATTCCATTCCATCTCATCCCATAATGCCACGCACGGAACGGCTTCCCGGCGAGCGTAATCCGTATTGTGACTCCGCAGCCCGAAGTTGGCCAAAACTCCCCTGATCCCGATTCTATGTCCATTGCATCCTTATTGTGTGCTGCTTGTTTACAAAATGTTCTTCTTTCTTTCTTCTTTCTTCTGCCTCCCAGGCACGTTGCTCCTCACGCCAAAATAACAGGTGAACCGATATGTGTACAAGTCAAATTACTAGCCACGTGAACAACGTCTCGTCGTAATGAGTGAGTGGCTTGTTGCTAAATTCAATACCAGAAGGCGGCACAAAACACCAATGCGGTGTATGCTGTAACAATGCAATCTGTCGAGTCTCGAAGTCAGCATCTTGATTCCAAAGGCTCTGGAAACGAGGGACAACATACACTCGACTTCGAAAAGGGCAGTCTGTGGGGCCCAAGCTGTTTTCTTTGACTGGGGCGTTGGGTGAGCGATTCCTGTCTTGGGGTCTCGGATCAAAAGATCCTCGCGGTCTGGCATGTCAGGTGGGTCGACAGCGTAGTTGAATGGAAGCCAGAAGCTTGAACACACGGTCACAAACGCCAAAGGTGGCCAGAACGCGTCTAGAGGGCGAGTGGTCAGCTTTGATGGTCCGGAAGGATGTCGACAATACGTACGAGTGAGCAGGCCGATCAGCTTGTCTCTTAGCGTGTGTTCGAGTAAACAACGATAGCTCGAGAGAACGACAGCCACCAAGACAAAATAGACGTATGCGACGTGGAATCCAGCCAGGTAGTTGACACAGATCGTCCATATGCGTCGGGGCATGTGGGCCCGCATCTTTGGAGAGCGTTCGTTCAGGGCGGATTGGAGAGAACCAGTCTAAAGGGGGTGTCAGTCACGCAACGGTCATGTAATAACAGACACTTACAGGTTTAAAGGCTTGCGTCTGTCCACCGAGCCACGTGGGTAGAACGAATGAGCGGACGATGGTCAGAGCAATATACGGACTCATCCAGAGTTGAGAGCGACTTCCACGCTGACCAGTTGCATATCCAGATGGAATGAAGAGGACGAATTCGCAGAGACGGTTGAAGACCACGACGGCGAAACAGGCTCGAATCAACCATCGTAGTTGATTTTCGTTGGCGTAAGCGACGAGTGGTCGGTTGGCGATCAGAACAATCGGCATGGCGAAAATGGATAGTGTGAGGAAGATATTGAATAAACTCAGAAAGGCGTAGATGAAACTTGAAGCTCTTTGGGCGAATGTCATATGTTTGACCGCATCACCCCAGAGGGTGAATCGAAGCTTGAATGCTGTGTCGACAGTGCCGATAGCCTAGAAAATGTCAGCGTAGATTCACCACCAGCCGATCGAATCCAAACTTACCCATCGGGTTCTTTGTTTCAGATGGCTACCATAGTCTTCTGGAACAGTACCAAACTGAAGAGGCTCATGAACATACGCAGTCTTCCATCCTCTACCCAGGAGAAGCGTGGAAGTGGCAACGTCTTCTGCCAATGAGCCACAAGGGAAGTTGCCGATTTGATCGAGAGCAACTCTTCGCACAACATAACCGGAACCGGTACACCATGCAACACCCAGTGCATCCTTGACGGGTTCGGCAACGCTGACGAAGAAATCCAAGCTCTGGCAGAGAGGATCACCATCGGGGACATTGTAGAACAATTGAGGGGGACATGCGAGAGCCATCTTATCATCCATGATCAGGTGGGGGAGAACAGCTCGTAGCCAGTGTTGCTCGGGAATCATATCGGCGTCCAAGGCGGCCATATATTCGGCGGCACCTCCAGGCAAGTTATGAACCTCGTCCAGTCCGTAATTGAGATTGCCAGCCTTGAAGTGGTGGGGGACTCCAGGGAACTTGGGTCGACGTTTGTAGAAGACGTTGGGGAAGGTCTCTCGCATTTCTTCCAGCACGTTCTTGAGGTGATCAGATTTGCCGTCATCCAGCAGAATGACTCGGAATCGATCGTGAGGGTAATCCAGATCACAACATGCCCGAACAGTATCCAGGACCAGATCATCGTCCTCTCCACAGCAGGTGATGAAGACATCCACGGTTGGGACGTCATTCCCGACGAGACGGAGCTTTGGTCGTTTTCTCTCCTTGACAATGAACAACGACCAAAAAGTCTGCATGAAGATGGGAACGGCGACGCTGATTTCGATGGCGATGAAGACCCACGCCAAGGGGAAGGGCGCGTGATATTTTTGCTGGGCGTCGATGACGAACTTGATGCGCATGCCGAAATACAGCCAGTAGAGGGACAGCGAAATGAGGGCGAGCAAAGGGGCGAAATAGCGGAAGAAAACCCTCCTCCAACCGAACAGCAACTCGTTGTCATCTCTTGAATGTAGTTTGGCGATGGAACCATTTTTGACCCAATCCCGCTGCAAATATGTCGACGAGGCGTCGGGGACGAGAGGCTTCAATGTTTCTTGACTTCGCTGTAGGCTGTTAGCTGATATCACCGGGAGAATCAAGACGTCACACGTACAAACGGGGTCGACGACCCAGGGTATGGTGAGCCTGAGGGATACGGTGAACCTGAGGGATATGGTGAGCCTCCCAGGTAGGGAGAGGAACTCCTCGTTCCTGCTTCTGAATAGTAGGCGGAATTTCCCCTCGGAGCGAAAGGTGGGAAGTTGGCTACCGGGGCTTCCATAGGACTGCTTTGTATACTGTCGACCATGAGATCGGACATGGTTCGATTGTGTTGGTCGGCGAGGCCGGACCGTCGTGTCGAGCTCGGCTGGGTGAGAGGCAGAGCATCTCGGTAGTTGCCATAGACGGGGTGTGACGAGGGGGGTTTCTCGAGGTACGGATCGTCTGCGATCTCATTCACCGACGTCGTGGAGGCAGTCGACATCTTGATGGTCTCAACCATGGGTTGGAGTTCCCTCGCACTTCTTCGATCAGATTTTCGAACGAGAGGCATTTTGAACGAGATGGACGCAGACGTGGGAGGTCATGCAAGGGCGGGGTGTTTGGATCGAGGTGTGGTCCGGGATTCGTGAAATTGGTTTAGTGATTGAACATGCGGTTCATGTTTCCATCCCACGGCTCTGATCTGGTGTTGGTTATTTTTTCCCCGTCCAGCAGCGAGTGTGGTGTATGTGTGAGGAAGCGAACGTGTGACGGCGTGTCGAGGGTTAAACGAAGGTGTCTCGAAGGATAGAGGGTCGAGATGGTGGTGTGAAGTACGGCGTATGGGGTGAAGAAATAAAGCAGGGAAAGGTAAATTGCAGATTGAAATGAGAGATGAGCCAGGTCGAGCGACCGGCAATGGGGACAGGATGGGTCAAGCGTCAAGGTTTGGGACTTGACGGAGTTGGTTGGCAGGTGGTGGGTGGTGGGTTGTGTGCGACCCTACTGAGGAGCCAGGACCTTGCCAGTGCCCGCAGGTGCCGCAGGTGCCGCAGGTACCTTTTTCATGTCATAGTGGAGGCCGGGTTTCGTCAAGACAGCCGTGGCCGTGCTCGGACAATGTTGGACGGGTTGGCGGTTGGGGGCAAGGGGTGCACTGGGGAGTACTGCTGGCGGCAGATCAACACGGTCGGTCGGTCGTCGTGGCCAATGTGAATCCGGATTTGGGACCGGAGGTTGGGGCGGGCCAGAAGCAGTTGGAAAACCCGGGAAACGACAGACGAGAGCGCCGCGCGGAGAGAAGCGAGACAGGGCAGACCAGGGCAGACAAGCACAATCAGGATATTCGTGGAGAGTGAAACCAGGCGCCGGTGCACCAGCGACAAAGTTTGCCAGTGCAGCATAATTGCATCCAACTGATAAGCAGAAATGACGCTGGGGTGACAGGCCGCAGGGGCAGCTGGAAAGGGCAAAAGGGCAAAATAAGTGGCCCACCAGCTGCAGGCTGCAAGGGCAAGCAAGCGCTAAACTCTGCTGCGGGCGCACGGCTAGTGGTGGGGTTCCGGAGAGTGATTGTGAGTGATGTAAACAACCAATGTCGCGTGTCTGGGCGGACGCGCAGGCTGAAGCATGCAGCGGTGGGCAGCAGTGGGCAGTGGTAGGCAGCTGCAGGCGACTCGCAGGCCCCCGCGGACTGCCAATCACAGCGCGGCCATCGCCGTGCGGCGAGACAGGCACAACCAGGCCGGTTTCACCCTTGGCCACTAATCTCCTACCTGAGCCTAGCTGGGCCTAGCTGCCGGCAATCTGCGCGCTGAAAAACCCTGCATTGTTTTGTCCGCCAACGCCACTCCGCCACCCCTGCGGCCTGCCTCTGCCACCCTCTGCTTGGCTTACTGGTAGTGCGTATGCCCCCGTTCTTCATCCCCCCTGCTCGCCATGCCCATTCATCTCCCATCGGACAAAATTCAAGCTTTTTGTGCCTAATCAGCATCAGGCTGGCCAATATTGTTCGAGCCCTCCGTGGCCAAATCCCAACTCCCCCGAGCCCCGTCCCCTGTCAACGCTTTGCCAGTCGCCCCGTCCGTCGAAAAGTAATCCACGGAGCTCCAAAGCGAAGCACGCGCCTGTTCTCGAGCTCCTCCTCTTCTCCGTCCGCTGGCGATTGATTTTAATCGCGCTCGCCGACGACATTGTCTTCCTCAACGGCGACCCTTCCACCATCCTTCTTTGTTGCCCAGCGCTCTGGCTGTGCCCTTCCTTCGTTTGTCCCTCGCGACTCGATTTTCCACCGTTCGCTTTTTCGCCTTTTCCACAATGGGTCTCAGATCTCTCGTCAGTATCGGATTTCTCGTCCTCCCGATAGCAGTCACCATCAGTATATTACTGGGTTTGCAATCATATCGGGTGTCTCATGGGTTGCCTCGGCCTTTCACGAGCAATTCCATCAAGAAATCTCAATATTGCCAAGTAGCATTCGGTATCACTCCAGAAACCAGTGGCCAGGACTACACCTTAAAGTACGTCCGTCCAAGGCTAGACCCGATGTTTGAAATTCCAGATCATTGCCGCTGACTGTGTCACAGTCCCAATCAGTGGGCCATTACTCCAGATTATACTGGTGGAGGAGGGCTGTGTTTGAATGTCACCACCTTCGACAATGCTTCATACCCAACCAACACTACGGCCCCCCAATGGTCAATCACCTGGGCCTTTCCCCCGGGTCCCGAAACTCAGCCTGTACACGCCTTCCCCAATATCAAGCTAGACTCGACCGTTCTGCCCATTCAAGTTGGAAGCATTAATTCTATCGACTTCCAAACCGAATGGGCCTACGGTGTGGGCGACGGCAAGCCCGCCGCAACTAATGTCGATGCATTGACCGCCATTAATCTCAATGCGAATGTGGCCATTGACATGTAAGTGGTTTTAGGATTGCCAAAATGAGTATTCATTAAGTTTTCCAGGTTCTTGGATTCTGTTTCGGCCAACTCGTCGAATACAGTGAATGCTGAATGGGAAGTCATGGTGTGGCTTGGGTTGTTCGGCGTGAGTTCCACGTCTTCCTCGAAAGCAATCCTGATGTTCCTAACAAATGATAGCCCGCCACACAGCCCATCGGACTAGATCTAGGAGCCGTGAAGACGCAGGATATCAACGGCACTACATTCTCGTTGTATACTGGCGACAACGGCAACGGCCAAACCGTCCTCACCTGGGTCAGTTCGGGTACTGTCCAAAATATCATGGCCGATCTGACCCCACTCCTTCTGGACTTGCCTGGAGGACCGGCACTGGACGATTACCTTGGGTACCTTGCCTTCGGCTCCGAAACACTGAGTGCCGGATCGAACGTGACGTTCTACAACCCAAGCCTCAACATGGACGTGGTCTCGAAGTAACCAAGCCAAGACAACTTAGAGATTACAACATGAGTATGGCTTGTGAGGAGCAACGGGGACGCTAGCCTTGTCCAACATTCTCGAGAACTACCTCCGCTTCGAACGGAGTTGGGAAGCGCATATCCAGGCACAGAGAGGGGATCGACCACCGGCAGAGGGTTTCGAGGCCTGCCGTTAATTTACGTGGCACATTAAGATCTTCATTTCTGGGCCTGCTATTAGGCTTGAGGATATGGCTTCAAATGTGGCGGGACCACGGGTGCTTCACACGAAGCCAACAACCTCACGCATCGTCTTCCCAGCCAAAATTACAACCCCACGGCACCATATCGACAGCAATGGACACCTTGGAAGATTCGAATTTCCAATTATGCTCAGGGACTTGGAAGGGGGGTGCGGTAGTCAACCCCTCTATTATTGGGCAGAAGTTGGTCCAATCCGGAAACATGAAGCAGAGACGGTAGGTTTACGGACGATAGGCGCAGTATACGAATGTGTTTAGATGTGCCAGGTATAGATACAGGGGACGACGTGTAAAGTGAGACATGCAGGACTGTCAACCTAGGAAGTTGCAAGGGGGAGGGGATGGGGTGGGTCAGTCCCTGCTAGCTGGCCTCGGTACCCAACCATCACGGCTGAACTCCGATATAACTCTCGTGCTCTCCCTGGAGTCGCCAGGAGTGTACCACCCAGTCTACGAATTCTTATTACCATACTCCGTACTGAGTACGGATAAGGCGTACGTCAAATAACTCAAGACTCCAACGAAGCCAATCTTGCCTGATGTCCAGAGTCACGATCAAGCTTCCACACTCACTGTCTTATCGACAAGCCGCCAGCCACTGTGTAGCCACCAGCAGGGATGATTAGAACGCCACTTGTAGATCATCTCGGTATTCACAACCGACGAGGCATTTCGGTCTCGGGACAGGGCGAGCGATGAATGTGATTGTTACGGAGTAGAATGATACGAAGTATAGGTTGCTGTCTCCCTGGAAACTGCTCTCCGCAACCGAACTAGGTTCTTCGCAATTGTCTCACCATGGCGCAGCCAGGGGTGAAAAGCTTACTAAAGTACAGAGTATCGTGCCCTTACTAAGACACGTGCCAAGGTAATTACGTCGTATCCGTGCTCTGCACAGTACTACGGCAAGTGCTCATCTGCTCCCCCGCAGTTGCGCGTAACCGGCTGGGTGGCCCTCCGTAGAGCTCGTATCTAACGTTAAGTGATCCGCCAGCCAGCCATCCACAAACCCATCGTGCCCATCCACCCATCCACCCATCCACCTGCCCAACCATGCACCCACCCCAGATTTCCACCACACAAGCTCATCTGTTGTCAGATCCTTATCGTTCCCTTTCTTGTCGTTGCGGCACAACAAGGCTGGGGTCAGCCTCAGGAATTTCCCACAAGTTAAACGCCATGTGGAAGGCCGATCTCCCAGCCATTCCCACCGGGCTGATCCCATCGGACGCAGTCCTGACTCGTGCAGCAGCAGGCCTTCACTTCCGGGTCACCAGTCCTTGCTCTTGCAGCAGGCGGCCCTCACTGCGGAGCAAGTAGTCCTTGATCGTGCAGCAAAGACGGCCTACTGAATCGAATCCATATGCCGCTACATAGCCAGCACATTCTCGATCCGTATCCGGACTTATCACAGCCCCTCCTCGCTTATGCTCTCCAACCGCAGTTCTCGAACCACGCAACCCAGCATACGGGACCAACGGACGCACGCACGCATGCATGGCGCGACGGACTTTCATGCGTGACGGAACCCCGATGGCTGGGGCTGGGCAGTTCCAGAGAAAGACCTGCGAGTGGCCGGGCTTTGGGCCCTCTTGGTCTGCATGCATGCGTGCGTGCATCGATTCTCAAGCCGCTCAGCTGAAGAACCACTTGCACGCACCGTCCAAGTAACTTACCGGTCTCCAGTGGCCAATTTTGCGTGGACCTCTCTCATTTATTATTAGCCAAACCGTCCCCAACGTCCGATGGATCACGTCGTCCAGGTGAACGGCCGACGTGGCGGTCGGCGCCTCGCCTTGCCACGTTCCCACAGCGACGTCTTGGGCCTTCCCAGCCTCAAATTCTTCTTTCAACATCACGTACTGGGTACAAATTTCCGTCGGCCGATTCGGGCCCGCCGGCGCCGCCGTCCTTGGTGACGACCCTCTAATTCCCGCTTTCGGAGTGGAATCTGGAGGACTTCGTCTCAGCCTGATGGACGGCGGGACGGATCAAGAAGAGTGGTGAGATTCACACAATGCGCCCCTGTGGCTAATATGGCGAGGCGGGGCCTTCCTCTCTCGGGAGATCACCGGCTACTCCGTTATTACGAGTGCAGCCAGTTTGTTCTCCATGAGCGAGCGGAAGCTGCCCCGTTCACCAACGCTGCTGAGCTCCCAGAGCCGACTTTTGGCTGGACCTAATTGAATGTGGGTGCTATTCTTGATACTATCCGGCATCTCGCGTATCCGCAAGACTCGACGTCGAGAAGCAAACGCCGAATAGCCAATTCCGATACTGGCTTTGACACTGTCAATTTCCTCAGTTCTCTTCCCCCTTTCAAATATTTCCTTCTTGCCCTACTCTCCAAACCTAAACCCCCTTTCCTCCCCCTGTTGCATGTGTCGATATCTCTGTCCCACCATCCAGCACCCGAACAAACCCCGCAGGGTCATTTCTTCGCGACACGCTCCAAGCGGCCAGCGGTGCGACCGTCAATGCGAACTTCAAACGACACATTGCCCTCGCGGTCGACGACCTTTTCCTGCCCCATCAAACCGTAGGTCTCTCCAGGCCGACACCTGGTGAACCCGAGTGAGAAGACGCCGGGCTCCTTCCCGTTGTAAAAGACCAGGTCGACCGTCTCCCCGTCGAGACTGTACGCCTTGGCGACCAATACGTCCGGAAACGGCACCTCGTCGAGGACTGGAGCGCGAAAAATCTGCTCGGGAGGCCCCTTCTGGATCATCTTGGTCCAGTCCTGGAAGGAGCTCAGCCGGGCGCGCAGGGTAGTGCCTTGCTCGAGGGTGCTGATGCCGCGGTTCTTGAGCGCGCCCGTCTTGGTCTGGACGACCGGGTGGAATTCCTCATCGACCTGCCGCAGCAGCTCCACGGCCATGGCCTCGTCGCCGAACTCGGCCGCCGCCGCCGCGCAGATGCACCGAATCGCCCCCTCCCCAGCTTTGTAGTTGCCCGGGTCCAATTTGTCCGCTCCCAGCAGGTTGCGCACCTCCAGTTGGCCCTTCTCGTTGTAGTGCAGCGTTTCCTTCTTCGTGAACGCCCAGTTCCGGTGCGCGATGTGTGGCAGGTACGCTGCGCAGAGGATCGAGTTCACGCTGTCCGAGAGTGCGCCCGCGAGTCCGGGGATCTGAGGGATACCCGTGTCAGCTGGGGTACACGAGATGTGGGGGAGAAACACCGCCGATGCTTACCGTAAATCCGGTCAGTTCGCTGCGGATGGGAAGGATGCTTCCGTCTGGATCGGTGAATTCGGTCTCGAGTGCGTGCTCGAATCGATCTCGCAGCTTCTCGCCATATGCATTGCCCAGCAAGCGGTCGGTGAGGAGAACGCCGCCGATGCCGACGAGGCTGTGGGGACGGAAGAGTCAACAATCACTCCTCGCGTCTCACTAGATTTTCCAGGGTACTCACTTGCAAGGTGTATAGAGCCAGTTCGGTTCACAAGGATACAAACAATAGGCAGCCTCGTCCATGTTTCGGTACACGGCATTCGCAACACCCTGGAGATCATACGGGAACTTGAGGGAGTCGGTGACCTCGAAGGTCATGCTTCCTGGCTTCGTGTATCTGGTGTCGCGTGTGTTGGACTGGTAGATTCCCGCCGCTTGCAGAATGTATCCCGTCACCATAATATTGTCTTTCTTGATGGGATCCCAGTCGTGAGCGTTGAATTTGCCTGCCAGGGACTCCCACTTCCAGAACCTGTGGGGGGAATATATGTCAGCATGATGAGTCGCCAGGTGCAGACCACCGGCAGGGGTGGACGTACTCCATGACTTTCTTCGAAAAGCTTTTCTCGATGACGTTACGCTGTGCCTTGGACAGGTAGCCGTGGAAGTTGGGGCAGTATACACTCTGGTAGAGACCGAGGTCGCTGACGGTCTCGTAGAGCTGGTACCGGATAGCAGAGGTTTGGAACTGATCAATCACATCGTGATAAGAGAAGTCGTCCTTGGGCGCCAGGCCGAGTTCCAGAGACCACTGCACGAACCGGAGCGTTCTCTCGTCGACTTCGCGTGTGCCCGGTTCGGGTTCGACGGCCTGAGCTTGATTGTTTCGCACCGCCTCGACGAGGTAGCCATTGCGCTCCTGGCGCTTCTTGCGGGCCACGGCATTGGCGCTGTGAGTGGCATAGGTGACGTAGACGATGCCACCGATGCAGATGGCCGACCACAGGGGGGCGGCCAGTTCCAGAACCGAGTCCTTGGCCAGGAAGGCGGCGAGTGCCGTCGTGCCCGTCCAGAGGGCAATGGGGAACACTACGCCGCCCATCCCGAACCACGCGAAGAGGACGAGCGGGAGGAGGGCACACGAGACGATGAAGGTGAGAATCGAAGGGATCGTACAGACGGCAATGAGGCCCGCTCCCGGGAAAAGGAATCCCAGTCCAGCCGCCCGTAACGCGGGAGACTGGAGTTTGTAGAACGAGGTCAGCCCCGCGGCGAACAGGCAGGCATATTGCACGAGCGTGCGTCGCTGGTATTGCCATTTGGTCAGGCCAGTCCCGACCTTCTCGGGCACGAGGACGTCTAGAGCATCGAGATTCAGCAAATGAATCGGAGACGCCGGGGGCGTGTCACCCTACCATCCCACTTGAACTCCCCAACGATCGACTTGTCAGACTTTGTGCCCGCCACTGACTTCTTCTGCGCTCTGGTGGTGGTCGTGGTGGTCCAGACGGCTATCAGCATCGACGCCATCCAGCACCGGGAAAAGGATTCTTACCGTGGTCGCCATTTTGGAATCAGAGGCAAAGGGTCACAATGATGGCTTTGGGGGGGACACAGCAGGAGCGAGGCAGGGGGGCACGGCGGCAGTATTTAGATCAAACCCACCTTTTCACACTTGGCCACGACGTGGACAGCATCCCTCGTCCCGACAGTCAGACCTTGGGAAAGTTTCTCATCAAACGATGACCAGATCAAACGGATGGCTCGCCATCCTGACGCACGCTTCCAATGGAATGTCGTCGTCGCACCCATCCCCGCAGCTTGGGATTGATATGCGGGGGAGATGACTGAGTTGGCCACCAGGGCATATTTTGCGCAAGCCACGACTCATGGAAAATGACTCGAGCGTTCATGCCCGTGTTAAACAGTTTCAACGGGTCTTGGGGACATGCTGACTGTCGCCGCATCAAACTCCCAGATGACGGTGGCCATGGCATTTCACCACCCCTCAGAGTGGCCAAGGGTGGGGGAGGGAGGGTATTTCGATCCCCAGCCGACGATTCGAAGCTTCTGACTCAGGTGGGTTGGGAGTCGATTCGGGAACCCCGAGCTGTGCACAGTGCCACGGTGTGGCTGGAACGTCCTGCTCTCCTCAATCGATCATGCGAAAGAACCCCAGCGTTGAACAACTCGTCCACTGACTCTGCCAGTCTTGGGTAACCTCGGGGTTAGGTGCGCTGCGGCACCATCTTACCCGAGGCACAGCATTTTCAGTACAGTCAAGAGATTCTGTCCAGCACAGATGGGCGGGACGAGGCAAGGAAAGCCGTCTTGCTGACGGTATCAAGTATTGGTAATGTTTCTGTCGGCGTTTCCCAATACGCCTGGTTCAGAATGACCGCCGGGGCTGGCAGAGAAGGAATATTTGATGCTCAAGGCGAATAGATGAAGATGGCACAGATGGCTAGCTCTGGTACGATGTTCGACAGATCGAGGACAAATCTCTGTTATTGGAGCCCTCATCCCCCGCCTCGCTTCTCGACAAATCATCCTGTATTTGTCAGAACCTCCTTATCCACGGTCTAGCCCGTAATTACGAGGAATCGGCCTCTAAGGCGGCCGCTTCTCGCCCTGGTTTGCGCGGGGTGGACTTCTTAGCGAGGCACAACGCGTCAGCAATACCAAGTCAATACCTCAGAGCCTAGGCATTTCTCGGTGTATTGACGGAAAAGTGTCATAATTACCTATTCTGTATTGACCGAGAAGGTGCGATCTGCCGTCCTGACACAGAGACCCTGAAAACTCACTTAGAAATCAGCATGGTGCTGCCCCGCGGCTTGCCATGGCATTGCCCCTCAGTGAGACAAAGTCAATATGTAAACGTCCGTCGAAGGCGAACACCGCTCAGCATTTTCTGACTCCCCAGACCATTCAATTCGGCAATTAAACCCTGTGAACACCCTTGAGATCTTCTTGTGCTGTAATCAGTTCCGTAACCGTCACCATGGGTTCCATTTCCAAAGAGCTCGATGTCCTCAATGGCTTCTACAACACCATCAACGGCAAGCTGACCACGACGGAAAAGACCAGACACAACATCAACCCGGCGACTGCGAAGCCGAACGCTGAAGTTCCGGTCGCGACGCAGAAGGATGTCGACGATGCCGTAGCTGCGGGCAAGGAGGCCTTCAAGTCATGGTCCAAGACTCCTCGTGAGGAACGGATCAAGGCCGTCCTTGCTTTCGCCGATGGCATTCAGAAGTACTCCAAAGACTTTGCAAAGCTCCTCACCCAGGAGCAAGGCAAGCCGGTAAGTCAGGGTGCAGCCTCGCGCCGAAGATAATTGTCCTGACACTGGGGGGTTACAGATCCAATTCGCCGTAGGAGAAGTCGACAGCGCTGTGCATTGGATCAAGACGCTTGCGAACCTCAACCTCGAGGAGGAGGTGCTGCAGGAAGACGCCGAGAAGCAAGTTATCATCCGATATACCCCTCTGGGAGTCTGTGTCGGTATCGTTCCCTGGAACTTCCCCGTCCAGCTTGCCTGCGGCAAAATCGCCCCTGCCCTCGTTACCGGAAACACCATCATCATCAAGCCGTCGCCATTCACCCCGTACTGCGACTTGAAGCTGGGCGAACTGGCGCAGCAATACTTCCCGCCTGGTGTCGTCCAAGTCCTCAGCGGCGACGACAACCTCGGCCCCTGGCTCACTGCGCACCCGGGCCCGGACAAGATCAGCTTCACTGGCTCGACATTCACCGGGAAGAAGGTGATGGAAAGTGCCTCGAAGACGCTGAAGAGAGTGACCCTTGAATTGTAAGTGTACCAGTCGGCCACTGCATTGGAGTCCCAGCTAACACATATTAGGGGAGGCAAAGACCCGGCGATCATTTGCAAGAATATCGATATTAAAGCCGTAGCCGCAAAGGTAGCGAGATCCCATCACCAAGGGACCCAACTCAACTAACAAACATGTTTACAGATTGCCACTCTTGCCTTCCTCAACTCTGGCCAGATTTGCTTAGCCATCAAGCGAGTTTACGTCCACGAGTCGATCCACGACGAGTTCCGAGATGCCATGGTCGAATTCACCAAGACCCTCAAGGTTGGTGAGGGTAACGAGGAAGGAGTGTTCCTTGGACCTATCCAGAATTCGATGCAATATGAGAAAGTCAAGGTGAGTGTCATCCCCCGTATGCGATGGTGTCAAGGATGATAAAAATCCCCAAACCACGCATCGGTTTCCAATTACACTCTGAACAACCCGGCTGACTGTGGTTTTCTTTCAGACCTTCTTCTCCGACATTGAGAAGGAGAAATGGACCGTCGCGGTGGGTGGCAAGAACGACGACAGGCCTGGTTACTTTATCAACCCCACCATCATTGATAAGCCGGCCGATGACTCCAGAATCGCCACAGAAGAACCTTTTGGCCCCATCATCCCACTCATGACTTGGTCCGACGAGGCCGACATCGTCGCTCGTGCGAACAACACCAAGATGGGTCTCGGTGCATCAGTGTGGTCGGATGATTTGGAGGAGGCCACTCGCATTGCTAAGCAGATAGACGCCGGCAACGTCTGGGTCAACACCCATCTTGAACTCGACCCCGGTGCTCCCTTCGGCGGGCACAAGGAGAGCGGCATTGGCTTTGAATGGGGTATCGGTGGCCTCAAGTCATACTGCAACAGTCAGACTTTGTACTTGAAGAAGAAGACGTCTGCTTGAGTCGGATGCCAGACAAGGAACTTCTCCTCGTTCTCGTCGGTCTTGCTTTGACATGCGTCTTGGGTGAAATGAAGGTCAACCGTAGTGAATTTATAATCCGAGAAATGGTCCATGAATATCCACCCCGGCACAAGGACGTCTTCCTATTGCCGACATGAAGAATTTTGGCTTTGCCTTCGTAAACGGAATGACCCCCGGGGTGCCCCGAACGGCTCCGGGAAATCTACCTTTGGGGGGACCAAGACCTGAACCTTGACCTCAATTATCGCTTAGCTTCGCCCCGAACGACCCGTTGAGCTGGAGTATTAAGACACTTAGCGGAATGACCTGGCTGTCCATAGAATGCGGGGTCCCTTGGTCTCTCGCGAACAACCCCAGCTTTCTTCTTCCATTACCCGAGTTTTGAGCCCTTCTTCTGCCTTCTGCTTGTATTAAAGAGAATCCACAAACCTGCAATTTCCCAAGCGGCGTCACAGGAACCATGTCTGCCAATCATGAATCCTCTCCCGTGGGCGTCTCCAAGGCTGCCAGGGCGAAGAGGCCAAAATTGACCAAAGATCAGCTCGACAGGAAACGGCAATGTGATCGAGAGGCGAGTGGCCCCTTCCCCCCAAGCTGTAACCTCAAACAGACAACACTACTACTTACGAGAGGCCCGATGTTAGTGCTAACACCCGCGTCAGGCGCAAAGACAAATCCGTTTAAAGACCAAGAATCACATCGCCTATCTGGAGGGTCTGGTCCATTCACTACAGGAAACCCATAAAAAGGACGGACGTGTCAACGATCTGGTCGAGCAAATCAAGGCGAATCAAAGAGAAATCAGCAGGCTGCGAGAAATCATTCGTGGTGTGACCAAGTTGGTCGAAACAACACCCCAACCCAGTGCGTTATTAACCGAGCAAACCGGAGCTGGTCGCAGGCCCAGTCTCGACCTCGAGGGCCAGCCCAATGCTTCGACGACGCGGTCACGGAGTGCAGAGAACACAACGTTGGACCGGCCCGCCTTTACTCCCCACGGTCCTGCAGCCCCTCCTCTGATCGTTCAATCGCCGTCAGGGAGCTTTCAGTTCGAGGGAGTAGGCGGGTCGGCCACTGCAAACTCGGCATGTTCGTCTTTCGACATGGAGATGGAAGAGCCACTGGTGTACCAAGAAGAAGACGACGATCCAGCCCTTGAGTTGGATGTAGCCAAAGCCGGAAGTCTCTCGTTTTCCTCCAGTGACCTTCACGACGACCTTCAATTGGTCACATACACGCCTGAACAGCAGGCGTTGACTCAAAAGATCAACAGCATCGCGAAACAGATCATCCAAGATCGAACCCTGGAGGGCCGCCTGTGGTACCTGGCCGGGAGTTTGCTCAACTTCATCCTCAAGATGCCCCGGGATCACCAGACCCCGGCGGAATACGAAGAAGACAGTAAGCCCATCTTCTCCTCCCCATTCTCCGTGACTTCAATGTCAATCCAATACCTTACCAACCTTCTCATTTGTGAGAGGGCACCCTGTCCTGAAGCCCAGTGAGAGGAGACAAAAGGCCGGGGACACACAGACATGAATGATTCGTGACCCAAACGGACACTGACTCTCGGCGTCATTTAGTACCGGTCCGGGCGGTCCTGCACGGATGGCCAACGGTGGTCCAGCGATACTACCTCGACGGGGGATGGCTGTGGCTCAAGTCTCTGGACGAAGAGCTGTACTCGGCGCTGGGGATTCCCGAAAGACTGGCGATCCTACGGATGATGCGAATGTGCTACCAAGCGCAGATCCGGCCGGACCAGGCATCCCAAATCCCGCTCCCGGCCTTCATGGAGGCGCGCCCCGCGCAGCAATTCATGGCGCACGACCCGCTCGTCGAGCACTTCGTGTGGCCGCTGATGCGCGAGCAGATCCTGTTCGGCCCGCGCAAGTACGCCACCAACAAGTTCATGGACAACTTCCGCAGCCACTTCCGCTTCGTGTGGCAGCACAATCCCGAGGACACCTTCATCCGCCACCACCTGACCGGCCTGTATTCCTACTCTTCTGACTTCTCCAGGCGCCAGAGTGATCTCAGGTGCTGGGCCATGCGCTCCGACTTTTTCAACGTCTTCCCCGAGCTCAAGTTCCCTCGTTATGATGAATGTCTGGCTTCGTTGCACACTCTGGACCCGCCGCTGCCGCCGAGGAGGCGGACCCAGGCACTCCTCCTCGAAGCTCGAGATCGTGAGTCCGATGTCTTTGACGTCGACGAGACTCTTCCTCCCGTCGACCCTCCAGGTTGGTCGTTCTTCCACGCTGAAGATCTCGGGTTGGAAGGCTTGGGGGGCGCGTCGATGACTTGATCATTCACACTGTTATTTGGGTTTTAGTTTCAGCCGCCTGTATTTGTTGAACTTCTGCCTTGAGCAGGCTGGCTCGGTTCAATTGTCACATCGTGAAATCGGGTTTGGCGAGGCGATGCAAGACGACCGAGAGACGTGTAATCTCTTCGTGGGGGAATACTTCATTAACGCTCTCTATTAGGGTTCTGGTCTTTTGTAGCGTAACGTCTTCTACATATATTTCCAAGGTGGTTTATTCTCCAAATCTCGACAAGCGAGACACGATTCGTGCTTGACTTGTCGTAGCAAAGCTAGCCTAGATAAATTTCAACAGGGTCCAAATCTACGCTGCCCAGAATCAACCAGAACTCTCATTATCCCCCTCGGAAGATTAGCGATATCGCCAAGTATGCGACTCGCGGACACTGAATCGTGGACGGTGGGTCTAAACTGAGTCGACACACCGCCGACCGACCGCCCAGGCTGTCAGCCTTGACGGGCAATAGTAGTCAACTGCTATTGTGATGGCGACAGCATGTCGTTCTCGATTATTACTGTACGAATGAGGACCCTCCCGTGCAACGGACGGGTCTCGCGACTGACTGTGGTTCCACCGTTTGCGGGGCCCCAAAAACGTAGGGAGCACTGGAGCCAGCTAGAGTAGACCTCGGGGTAGAAATCTGGACTCACGAGCCACCGAAGTATAAGAGAATTCAAAAAGGCCATCATCTCCTGCTTTTGCCATGCTGGCTCCTCTTGTTTCCACGGTAGAAGGCACAGCTTACAAGAGTTATTTGCTACAAGGGGGGAACTCAAGCTCGAGACAATTTCCCAGATTTATCTAACCAATGGACAACACACATCTGGAAAAGGAGGATGGCTTCGTGAGCTCGAATCAGGTCGAGGATCGTGCCGTCGAGGAGAAGAAGACACACGACCACGATGATATCCACATCCACAATGAGCTCGCCTTTAAAAGCGACGATTCTGACGGCGTTGTCGACTGGACCCCGCGGAGCATCATCGCAGCAATGACCCTGGGTGCGCTGTACACAGGTTTGTTTCGCCTTTTCTCATGTTGCCCCCTTTTCCCTTGGTTGTTTTTGGGGAAGGGCCTGACAAGATTCCACGTAGGCTCCCAGATCATGCTTTACTTCGTCGGAGGGTGTCTCGGGTACATGGAAAAAGACCTGAACGCGACCACGAGAGCCAGCTGGCTTCCCGTGTCCAACACGCTCGCCATCACGGCCGTCGCTCCGTTCGTCGGCTACCTGCAAGATCTCCTCGGTCGCCGCAACATCACGCTGTGCGGATCCATCATCATCATGGTCGGCATTTCTCTCATCGGGAGCGCGCATACTTTTGGCCAGGCCGTGGCTGGAATGGCCATTTCTGGCGCCGGTGCCGGTATCTGTGAGCTGACTGCTCTTGCTGGGTAAGAATGACAACACACACACACACACATACACATACATTGTTGAGATGGGGAGCGTGGTCTAACTTCAGACAGGATCTCCGACATCGTGCCTATTCGTCAACGTGGATTGGCACTTGCCCTGATGACCGGTTTTATCTTACCCTTCACACCTTATGTCATGTATAGCCAGCTGCTGTCCACCCACGCCACCTGGAGATGGGGTCAGTGGATCTCCTTGATCTGGAACGGGATAGTGTTCGTCGGCCTCGCAACCACCTACTTCCCCAAGTCGCATCCTCGAATGGAAGGCTTCACCAAGCGGATGATTTTTGCTCGCATCGACTATGTCGGCGCCCTGCTCTCCATCACTGGCATTACCTTGTTGTAAGTATCTTCTTCTGGTGCTGTCGACCAACATTCTAATCGAGTGTACAGCCTCGTTGCCTTGCAGGCCGGCGGTTATTCGTAAGTCCATCTTCTCCATGCATCCATGCCACCACTACCTTGAGGTGAAATACTGATTTGTGCGATCCAAAAAGCCATCCGTGGGCCAGCGCCTATGTCCTGGCTCAACTTATCATCGGCCTCGCTTTGATCATCACATGGGTCGTGTGGGAGTCCAAATTCGCAAAGTATCCGATGATACCTCGAGAGATGTTCACTGGCCAACGGATCGTCGGATTGGCATTCTTCATCGCCTTCGTCGCCGGCATGAACTTTTACTCACTGATCAACTTTTTCCCTCTTTCATTCGGCGCCGTCTATGATCCAGACCCGGTCCAAGTGGGGCTAAAGGGCCTCGGGTACGGCATCTCGACAACCGTGGGGGCTGTCTTTTTCAATGCAATGCTCTCGACCAAGATCGAAGCCAGATATATCCTCCTGGTGGCAGCGGCCTTCATGACTGCGTTTGGCGGAACCCTTGCAGTTGCAACACCGGAGAATGCAAAAACCGCCGTCGCAATCGGTACACTCGCCAGCTTCGGCGTCGGCGGTGTTCTCGTCCCCAGCGCAACCGTTGCCCTGATTGTCGTTCCGGACGCCCTTCTGGCCACGACGGCCGCCTTGTCGCTGTCCATCAGGACCATCGGCGGCTCAATTGGCTTCACAATTTACTATAACATCTTCGTCAACAAACTCACCGAAGCCTTGCCGGAGATGGTGGCCGAGTATGCTGTCAAGGCTGGACTCCCCCTGAGCGATGCCACGGAATTCGTCACGGTGTTCCTCACCGATCCGGCAGGAATCGCCTCGGCTCCAGGATATTCGCCCGCAATCGCACAGGGAGCTGCCCTGGGATCGAAGTGGGCCTACGCCCACGCCTTGAAATACGTTTGGTACACGAGCATCCCATTCGGGGTGCTGGCCTTCATCAGCTGTGCGGTGAGTCGCCCTCCTTTTCTTGAGATGGCCGTATCACCTTCACCAGAGACTAACTCTCGGGCATTCATAGTTCTTGCCCAGTATCAAAAAATACCAGACCAACCGCGTTGCCGTGGCCTTGTAGTCGACTGTAGCGAGCTGGGAAGCGAGATCCACCAAGGGAACAACCACTTTGACTGGTGTTTGATTGCTTGGAAGGGCCAAACGCGAAAGGTGGTTTCGATTTCTATACAGAGATAAATATAGAGACTGCCAAAGCAAAGGATTCCTTGGAGATGTCCCATCCTCAAGGCAGGCTGGTTGTTAAATAAAGTCACGAATGTTGGTGGTGGCTCTATGAGCCGGAGTTATATTCTCCCGGACTCCGTTGTCTCTGCCAAGACCGTGATTTGATTACGCAGTCACGTGACTACGATCTTTCTTTGAATCGAATTATGGCGGGACTTCTCCGTACTCCGTATTCCAGAAAAAGAACTAAAGGACAGACTTACACGTGTGAAGTACCCCGGGTCAATCGAGCTTCGAGCCCTCCATTGGCTTTCCCTATATGATTTCAATTCGACACCAGAGCGTTCGTCCGTCTGGGACGTTCGCATCTCCCACCGTATATCATGGCGACTCCGGCTGCTCAGCCTGCGCCTACAACTAATGGCACTCCAAACCTCGAACTCGACGTATCGAAACTCCATGCCCTTCCTACAGAACAGCAAGACCTCTTCCTCTTGACCTTTGTGTCTGATCTTCAACGCCATGTTGAACAACTATCCGCGGAGGCTCTGCCCCAGCACCAAGCCTCGATCAAGAAGGAAACCATCAAGATTGTCGGATTGGGAGCTCCCGCCCTTTCTCGCGTCATCCGGAACACCCTGGGCAGGATCCTAGCAGATGCTTTCGGGCGTGGCAGCCGCAGTCTCCTCTTCGAAACCATCAATGACCTGCTAGCGGTGGTGAACGTCGGAAAGACCGATAAAGAGTTGGGCCCGAAACATGCTGCCGTGGTCTGCCTTGGGGCGATCTTTCGCTCCGCCGGGGACAGCGCGATAAGTCTGTCAGGTCTGGTGGTGTCAACCCTGCTCAAACTTCTGAAATCATCCCACCCGGGCGTCAGAGGCTGCGTCTTCAGAGCACTCGGTGGAATGGTCATTGGCATACAAACCAGCCTGGACGAGCACGTGGCACGAGACATCTGGAAACAGGCCCGAAATGCGGCGGCGAATGACAAATCCTCCTTCGTTCAGAGGTGCGCGTGCTCTTGTCTTCGAAGTCTGGCCAGTGAGACTGCCTACTTCAACAACTCCAACGACTTTGACCACCTCAAAACCGCCATCTGGCGGGCATTCGACAGCACAATCCCCTCTGTCAGACACGCGGCTGCCGCTGCTATGGCCTCTGCCTTGAACCAAGCATATTCGGAGAGCGCCCATACTGACGTTCCCGTCATACGAAAACCGAAGAAGTCAAAGAAACAAGGCGCCGATTTGGACGAGGAAGCAGAACACGATAGACCGGGCTCACCCTCCCCAGGACAAGTCAAGCCGTCCGTTCGGCTGATGTTCTCTTTAGGTGAAGTCCTACGGGTGCTCTCACACCAGTACTGCAGGTCATCGACCACCAACCGAGCCCGGGCAGGTATCGCAATGTGTTACAAATATCTTCTTCGTCTGTTACCACGAAAGACCCTCGACGAGAATTACGCTTCGGTCGCAGTACACACATATACAGATCTACTGAACCATCCGAGCATCTCGTTCAATCGATACAGATTGCTCCTCACCAGAAAACTCGTCCAATGGATTTTGACCAACGTTACCTCCCTTCTCACCGAGAGCGCCCAGATCAATGCTGCACGTCATCTAATTAACGAGGTGCTCAAGAATTACCCCCAGGTCATGCCGGAACGACGAGAACCTTCGAAGCGGATCCTGACGGGGGCTTTGTCGACCCTGACTGATTTGCTGCAGAGGCTAGGTCCCGCTGCCACTATATTTCAGGATTCCTGCAGAGAAGCCTTATTCCAAGTGGTGCAACACCCGAGTCATACGGTCCAAAGCAATGTCGCGCAATGCTTCAAGGTTTTTGTCATTTCCTGCCCAAGTCAACTTGTGCGGAGCATTGAGCTTGCCATGTCGCAGCTCCAGAAGGAATTGCAGCCGTCTTCTGAAGGAAAGCAGCCTCATCGCAAATCTCTGAGCTACGCCATGAGCATTGCAGTCATGATCAGCTCCGCGCGTCAGAAACCACTCTATGGCTCGACCCAAATCTATTCCCAGGTTTTCACCTTCGCCACGGATTTGCTGAAGTCGAGTGCAGCCGCCGAACTACGATCCTCTGCAACACAAGTGCAAGTGGCTTGGACGCTCATCGGTGGTTTGATGAGCCTAGGACCAAGTTTTGTCAAAGTCCACCTAAACCAACTCATGCTCCTATGGAGGAATGCTCTGCCTCCTCCTTTGACCCATGAGAACGCCGCCAAAAGAGGTCATCTGGAGTTAAGTTTCTTGTCTCATGTTCGAGAGTGCGCACTCAGTGCGCTACTCATGTTTCTATCTTCATGCAACAGCTTGGTCACGACCGACGGTTCCAAGCGAATCTCAAACATGCTCCACAATACTATTCTCTTCCTGGAAAGCTTGCCTGTCTCCCGAGAAGCGGAAGATCTCGCTCATCGACTGGTCCCCGCCCTCCAACTCCAAGACCTGGCCATCCTCCTACGAAGGCGTGTTCTCCAGTGCTTTACTGCGCTGATCAGCCTGAAGCACCTGGAGCAAAGTGAGATCGTATCTTCCTCAGACTTGATTGGAATCACAATGCGGACATTCACCGATCCAGAACGTCCCATCTTGAAGAATCTAGAGGCCACACTGGCGAACACGGCAAGCAATTTTGAGGGGCTCTGGGTTACTGGCGATAATTGGAGCTTTGGTGTTACCAGCTTGGCTGAAAACTTCGACAAATATCTTCCATTTGAGAATCATGTCCAACCAGCAAACATGTCCACAGAACAGGAAGCATCTGAGCCCGACATCATAATTCGTTCTCCGGCACTTGCAGCCATTGAACATGACCCAGTATTGATTTCTCGGCAAGATGAGTTGTTGGATGATGCTGAAATAAGCTCTCCGGCAACGTCCTGTGTCAACCTCGCGATCAAGCTGTTCGCTATATCGCTCCCACTTCAATCTCCTCGAATACAGGAAAGCACGGTGGAGCAACTCATCACTGCCGTATCCCAGCCTCTCCAGCGCGAACCAGGGAGAAAGGCCGCAATGCAAGTCAATTCTGCCATGGCAATTCTATGTGCCCTTGCTGTTGCAAATAACGAAACTCCTTATGTGCCAGGCAAGCTGCATGTTGGGGCTGTCGGCCAGGTCATTGATTTGTTGGGGAAATACACATGCAACCCTGACCCAATCTTGCGTCAAATCGCGGCTCGTGCCATTGGACGCATGTGCAATCTTGCCGGTACTCAATTCACCAACAAAGAGGTGAAATTCCTCATTGATACAATTGTCGCAAACCGAGATCCTAGCGCTCGTGCCGGGTGTGCTCTTGCTCTGGGATATATCCACTCGGAAGTGGGAGCCATGGCTGCCAGTCTGCATATCAAGGCCATAGTTGGTGTGTTACTGTCACTGTGCAGCGACCGTCATACGGTCGTCCACTTCTGGGCCCTCAAGGGACTCGTGCAAATCGCCGAGTCTGCAGGTGTCGCATTCTCCACATATGCAACAAGTACCCTAGGCCTATTGGCCCAGCTCTATTCCAATGATACTCACAACGAAGAATCAGGCTCTCTTGCAACTTCCAACCTCGAGCTTGAGCTTTTCACTCCGCTTGCCCTGGCACAATGCGTGGACAGCATCATCAATGTCTTGGGGCCTGATTTGCAGGATGTTTCCAAGTCGCGGAACTTGATACTCATCCTGATAGGATACATGCAAAGTGAGGGATCAGCCCAATTACGGAATGAAAGCTACCACTGCCTACGTCACCTCTCGATGTATGCCCCTGCACATCTACAGTTCTCGAAATATGTGCTCGATTTACAGTCCAACCTTACAGCTGAGGAAGACCTTCTTCAGTCTGCTTCAATCAAAGGACTTGGTGAACTCATTAAAAGGAATGCTTCCGAGGTAGCTCGAGTGGCCACCTCGAAGCTGAGTGATGACTTGTGGTCACGGCTAGATGACACACCCCACGATAAGGCAGTGCAGGAAATGCTCCAAAATTGGATGCAGCAAACCATTCTTATCGATACTTCCGAGTGGATTGACAGGTGCCAGAGCATACTCTCCAGAACTCGGGCAAAGCCTCCGGCTCTGACTCGTGCTCCCACCACCAAGTCAGCCATGCCAGACCTTGCGGACGAAGAGGTTGCTGGATTCGCTGCAGCGGCCGCCGCTGCCCAGGGGGAAACTGCCGATGCAGCCGCTGAAGGTCAAGAATTTCTCCGCTGGCAAACTCGAGATTTTGCGATGAGTTTGTTGAGTGAGTCCATGGATATTATTCAAGAAGCCATGTCGGCAGATCGCGTCATTCCTGCCGAAGAGACATTGCAAAGCAGGGTCGCGGATGTAGTTCGGGTTGCTTTCTCTGCCTCGACTGCAAACGTTGTTGAGCTCCGCATCTGGGGTCTCAGGATCATTGACCAGATCCTCAAGTTATTTGGCAAGACTCCGGATCCCGACTTTCTCGAAGCTTCTCTTTTGGAGCAATACCAAGCACAGATCAGCTCAGCACTAACACCAGCATTTGCTGCGGACTCGTCGCCTGAGCTTGCAGCTGAAGCAATTGGTGTCTGTGCTACTTTTGTCGCCACTGGAATTGTGACCAACGCGGAGCGCATGGGACGTATCTTCAAGGTTCTTGCTATGGGAGTGGACAACCTCACCCAACCTACTCCAGAGGCTGCCATTGGCGATCTCAAAAGCCTCAGCCCCAATGCACAGGCGATGCTCAAGATGGGAATCTTGTCAGGTTGGGCTCAACTACAGCTGGCCAGCCTCGAACAACCTTATCTCGATGAAATTCTACAGCCATTCATTCCCAAGCTTGCCCCGCTTTGGTTGACATCGCTTCAAGAATTCGCTGGTCTGAGATTCGAACCAGAAATATCAGATACCTTGGGAGGTGAAATCGCGGGCGGCAACCTAGATGAACGTTACGCTTCGTTTAATCGTGAGGTTCGATTGAAGTTCTATCAACGAAACTGGCTCAGTATAGTTAACGCCATTGCCGCTCTTGTCGAGAAAGACAGCGACTCGGTGTTTGATGCTCTTGACAACAAACGCGTCACTTCGGTCGACGGGCCAGCGAACAGCACGGCTCCGCAAGGCCGAGACATGAGCTTCCGCGAGGAGCCAGTTGCGTTCTTCTTCATCCTCTTTGGACTTGCTTTCGAAGCCTTGGTCACTCAAGCTCGAGAAGATCCATCTCAGGCATTATCAATCTTGCAAGCACTCCGGAAGATTCTGACTCCGGAAGTTTGTGGAAACGCAATTTATGAGGAAGCGGTATTTAACGAGACAACGGATACCCTTGATCGGCTTGCTCTCACCAGCACCAATGAAACGCAAAGCGTCCTTGTCGAGATCGCCCGTAACCTATCACTGGACCATCTTGCCGCCAAAAGTCAAGACCGGGATGACAAGCTCTCAGACGACATTGAGCAGCTATTCGAACTGACAAGAATCATCATTTTAGTCTTGACGGGCCTGATTCCTACCCTTGAGGACCCACCGGGCTCTGCGTTTCGCCTACTAGGAGACAGTGGCATCGCACTTGTGCAACTGTCATTCCAGGCTCTCGTGGATGTAGCTGCTGTGTTCCCGTCCATCATCCGCGCAGATCTCCATGCCTGTATCATTCACAGCTACTGCACTATTCTAGCGACCGGCATATGTCAAGACGAAGTCCTACCACAAACCATGCCTATCTTCAAAGCATTTCTCCAAGATGTTACACGGTCCGCATCCGATGAAGTGGCTTCACGCCTCATCCGTGGATGTCTACACCGAATGCTCGCAATTCTAACGATTGCACAGCGACGAGAAAACGAGTATGCCATTACATGCGCAAAAAACTCATTGCTGTCCATGACCATTTTGCTCACGACAGCGAGCGCGGTCATTCCAGCAAACGACGACCTCGTCAGTCGCGCGCTTTCCGAATTGTTGGACTGTGTCCAAGACGTTGGTCTCGCCAAGATTGCCGCGAGCTGCATTCGATCTCTGCTCTTGGCCAATCCCAAATCCCACTGCGAAGAAGTCGTGGCAAGAACATTGTGGACTCGGATAGTTCCCTTTATAAGTGATGCCGAGGCCGAGGATCCAGAGAATGTCAAACCCCCATTGACACAAGCGCTGACCGCTTCTGTGGCGACCATCAGAGGGTCTGGTCGGTTGGCTGCCATGTCGATTCTAATACCTGTATTGTTGCTTCGAGCCTCTATGGCCTCGCAAAGCAAAGATTCCGAAGGAATGCGCAAGGAGAGTACCGCGAGACTACTGGACCTCGTGGCTGCGGATCAACTAGCGTTCAAGGCGACGGTTGGGTTGTTAGATGAGGACCAACGGTCGGACTTAGAAAGTTTGCTCAGAGCAGCTGGGATAGGGAGGAAACAGGAGACCTCAACCACGGAGAATGTCGAGGCACGACCTGCGATTGAGCTCCGAATGGATTTTGGATGAGTGGGGTGTCAGGTGCCAATCGAGCGGTGTTGGTGTGAGTGTAGATAGGTAGATTAGGACCGGGTAAATTTTGCTTCGGCCTCATCATGAGCTTGAAAAGACTTGCATTCTATCAGTATGATTGACTTGATGAGTACAGACATAGCTCGTAGGAAGGAAGTGCAGCCTCGTGACCTACCACCTGTCCGGCTTCGTCCTTCTGATTGGTATTTGAGTATTAGCTTGGCATAAATTTCCCGTTGGGCGGATCTGAGCAAGGCTCTCCCCTCTCTCGCTCAGCAAAAAATCCGAAATCCAACGAAATCAACATCCGACTTAAACAACAGCCTGAAGCAATTTCCGTCCCCTTCAGCCTGCGGTACCGAAGACAGCGAGCCTGTCGGAAGCAGCAGACATGGAACACGACACCAAAACACCGACATACCAAACGTCGGACCCCACGTCATTTGCGTTCAAATCGGCGCGAGAGCGGTGGCCGGCCATCATCACGGGCGCCATTGACGACGTCCATCGTACGGTGTCTTCTTTCCCTGCCAACCCGACCTCGGATTTGGACAAGGAGAGACTCGCCGAAGGCAAGGCGATTGTGTCGGCGCTCGGGACGATCAAGTACGAACTGCAACACAACCGGGTCCTGACCCCGATCGCCGACGACGGGTTTCCCGATGTCGAGGGCTACAACCGGGAACTCCAGGCGCGCGGCCCACCGCGGTGGCACCAGGTCGAGTGGCTGTACGCGGAATGCTACCTGTACCGGCGGATGGCGACGCTGTTCAGCCAAGCCAAGCACGGGTTCTGGCGGGGCTACGACGTGTTCCAGCGGCAGAAGATGAGCACGTTCAGGTCGTCGCGGCCGGCGGTGCTGGAGCTGGCGGGCCGCTACCGCGACATCATCTCGCAGATCCGGTCGTCCCAGGGCCATGGGGTCGTCGACACGGCGGACCCGCTGGCGGAGCAGGAGGCCGAGAAGGTCCTGTTCGTCGAGATGGCCGAGATCTGCCTGTGGGGCAACGCGACGGACCTGTCGCTGCTCACCAGCCTGACGTACGAGGACATCCAGAAGCTGCAGGGCAGCGAGGCCCGCCGCGAGTCGGAGAAGAACGTGCTGGTCAACGACCTGGGCCGGGCGTTCGAGGTGCTGAATGCCGCGCACGCCGCCGGCCAGGCGTCCCGCAGGGTCGACATCGTGCTCGACAACGCCGGCTTCGAGCTCTTCGTCGACCTCGTCCTCGCCGGCTATCTGCTCGCCACGGGCCTTGCCACCGAGGTCGTCCTGCACCCCAAGAGCATCCCCTGGTTCGTCTCCGACGTCGTCCCGGCGGACCTGCAGGCTTTGCTGTCCGCCATGGCGGATCCCCGCGCCTTCTACGAGAGCACGTCCGACGACGGCAACGACAGTAACGGCAACGGCCAGTCTCCCATCCCCCTTTCGGACGACGAGGTCGCGAATCTGCGCTTTCTGTTCGACGACTGGAGCCTGCTGCACTCCGAGGGCCAGCTGATCCTGCGACCGAATCGGTTCTGGACGCACGCCGGCAGTTTCTGGAGAATGCCGCACGTCGCGCCGGACCTGGTGGATGATTTGAAGGAGAGTGAGCTGGTCGTGTTCAAGGGCGATTTGAATTACAGGAAACTGACTGGTGATGTATGTCTTGTCTACACTGGCCCATCTCCCCCCTCCTTTTCCCCCCTCTTTTCGTTGAAAACAAAAAAGGTGACCTGAGGCTAACATGTACATCTGACAACCCCCCAGGCTGCATGGCCGGCAACGACACCCTTCACCACAGCCATCGGCCCTCTAGGCCCGTCGTCCGGCATCAGGACGCTGGCGCTCCGGACGTGCAAGGCCGACGTCGTGGTCGGGCTGCCCGAGGGCAAAGACGAAGAGATCCGCGCCACACAGGGAGGCGGTGGGGATTCGGGGGCGCGCATGTGGGCATGGAGTGGCAAATGGGCTGTCGTGCAGTTTTGTGACGGCAAGGCTTAAGTTAAGTACGTGTGCAGATGTGTGATCCCCACGAGGACAGTGGGATCAACAGGTGGATGACTCTATGGTAGATAGACACACGAGCAGAGAGACAGAGGGCCAGATAGACCACATTCAGAGAAGACGACACGCATTCAGAGATGATGTTTGCAGAGGGAATGATTGAAATTTGTGTGAATATCCTTTATTCTCCCTCTCATTCAGCCTTGCGCCCTCATCGCTCGATCACGGTCGAGGCAATATCGATACAGAAGCCTGGAAACAGGCGGAAGAGCACTGCTCACACTGCTCACACTGCTCACACTGCTCACACTTGCCCCAGTGGTGATGAATCGTCTGTTGGCAGAGAAATACCTTCATGCCCGCCAGACCTGGCCATGGCTTCCGGTCTTGCCGGATCGTGTTTCGGCGGAGTGGATCAGGGTCAGTGCGCCAATGCCAGTTGATAAAGATGTACCCGTATACCGTACTCCGTACTCCGTACCCCGTACATCTGGTGCTTATCCTGTGGACAACGCAAGCTGCGAGAGTAGTGATCAGGCCCAGCCTTCACAAGTGCTCGGATGCTTTGGGGCCATTTCCGCTCCGAGGTTGAAGTTGACCCAGAATAAGATAAGAGGTCCGTAGCTGGACACTATACATAGTACTAAGAAAATAAAACAAGAGGATGTCGTCGCTGGAGGAGATACATAGCACTTCTTATTATTGTGACGAGGACTTCGTGACAGCGGATGGGTGAGGAAGAATGTACGGAGTAGTAGAGTACTTGGTAGCACATCGTAGAAGTGGCACAAGTGGGCATATCACGTGGGCAATCACGTGGCAGACGTGGTGCTATCGGAAGTTGGAAGCTCCGAGCTCCGTTGGCCAGATTCAAGCTTAGTTTCTTAGTTCCTTATTAATTTCTTAATTTCTTCTCTCCTTTTGTCGATCCGCGTTCCAACGCCACAGAACGCGGTTTCCTGAGACTTTTTTTGACGTCCTCCCTCCATCATCCATTCACCACTAGTGACCACCTTCTCCCTCTTGATCCCATTGCCTCGTACGCGCCCGCACTCGGTACTCTTGACACAAGCCAACCGATCGACTCCCTCAGGCCTTTTCCCAGACCCTTTCTCAATCGGCCGGCCCCTTGTCGCCCTGCGGACTCCGGATCCCTCATCGTTCGTCGACGACCTTTCTCACTCAGCACCCCTCCCTGCATTGCCGGGTACTCGGTCGTACATCCTGCTCTCTTTCCGTCAGCCGTCATTCGCTCGTTCAGGCGGCCTGGAAGCAGATTTTCACGCCGTGCGCGCCCGAGATTCGTTCACTCGTTCATTGGGTCCCACCCAGCCGTTCCGATTCCCGACCGACTTAAAAGGAGGAGATCGAGAGAGAAACCAGGCGAACGTCAGAGACTACCTCACACTCGATCCTAGACATTGACCTGGACTCCTCTTCCGTCAACCTCGTCGTCGAATCCTCAATGTCCGGACCGGCGCTCGCCTTCGAAATGCCCGACTATGCCAAAGCCGCGAGGGAGCAGCGGGCATCGTACCTGTCTTCGTTCATTCGCTGGCTGCAGTTGAAGAAGTATCAGTACGAGGTCACTTTCTCGCTGTACATGTTAACTCGGACGGAGAAAATCATCTTCAGTAAACCCCCCCCCCCTTCCCTTGCAACGATGATACCCACCCTTTTCGTAACAACATCTGACATGCACAGACCTAATCGTCTTCGTCCTCGTATCCCTCCTTGTCACGGCCGCATCGCTATACCTGCCGAACCACATTGGCGTCATCTACAACCGCATCTGGTATTATCTCCACGGCGAATTCGCCAATATGACGGCCGGCGGCGACAAGACCGCCGCCTGCGCTGCCAGCTCCTTTGTTTCGGATGGCTTGAGGATAACGTCAGAGGCCTTGCTAAAGTCGGTTCCTCCGGCTGCGGCTGCTGTCGGCCAGACCGGGTTGAGGGAACTCTAAGAGGACTCGAATTCCAAATTTCAATATGAAGAAATAAATAATACCACCTCTGCATGTTTGATGTTTGCATTTGGTGCTTAAGAAGATAATTAATACCGTCCTTCCGTCGGGTAGGAAAGAAAGGAAAGGAAAAGGACGTGGTTGCAACAGCCCGTTGCTGGCCTTCCGGCTCTTGGGAATACTATGGTTATAAAGGGGGAAGACAGTCTCGGTCACTCTTGCCCCCTACTCCAGGCAATGCCATTAATATACGTAATTTCAAACTCCAACTTCTGGTCTTGACCGTGACGTTCAATATGGAGAGATGGAGAGGCGGGGAGAGTGGGCTTCATTGGCCGCCGCCATATAGGTGGGGTGTGGAAGAAAGTCCGTGAGCGAGGGTAATTACTGAGTCACGAGTGGGAACGGTGGTGGTAGTGGTGGTGGTGGTGGTCATGGTTGGTAGAGTGGACGTCCACATGGATTGATTCTCACAATCATCTCTATCTCTCCGTGACTGCTATGTCTCTCTCACAGCTTGACCTCCCCTCCTCATTCAGATGCGACCCGTCGCCCTCCGACTGCGGCCAGTTCATATATCAGTATGTGTAATATAATAATGTACAGAGTGCTCCTTTTTGTCACGCCACACACACACGGGTGTGTTTGATTCTTGTTGAATCGATTAGTCGATTTCGCGTTATCCAGGCCCTTTCGTGCTTCCTTCCAAAACTGTCAGCTGTTCCTGAACGTCTTGGATCTTCTAGCGATGGGGCCGATGGATATAGTATAGGTGTTGCACGGGCGAGGCAATACCAACATGTAGGAATACCATACTGATCGCTCCGCGCCATGGTTTTATTTTCACTTTTTGTTTTTGTCAAATCCCCGATCCTGAACTTGTTCCCTTTTCTGGTCCGTGCCGCGATGCCGTGCAATGCAATACAATATGTAGGCCTCAAGATGACGAACGCCACCCAAATTCGATCTGTCTCCCTCAAGCGGCAGTGGTACTAGCACTTTTTGAAGCTGCGGCGGTTGTCGCGGTGCCAGCCAGATCCTTCTCGTTCCGGAACGCCGACCTCGCGACCTCGAGGGCGTCGTCGGCGCGCCGGCGGCGGTCCAGCTCGCGCTGCTCCTTCATGCCCTCCTGGATCCGGTTGATCTCGGACTTGATCTCGTCGCGGTCGTAGGGGATCTTGTGGCTCTGTTCCTGCGTCGGCCAGAAGCCGGGCACCGAGAAGCGGTCTTCCAGGTTCGTGCCGAAGTAGTACATGTATCCGATCGGGAATGAGAGGTACAGGCCGAACTGCAGGGAAGCGATACAAATTAGAGAAAGGACTCCGAGGCTGTGTGCGAGGCCGTGTGGCATTGCTCACCTTGAAGACTTCCAGGTTCGTCCCGCGGAGTGTGCGGCGAATGTAGTTGAAGGCCATCAAACGGGGCACCCTGCGCCGGTGGGCGCGGATTAGTACAGTCGGGGAGTAGTTGCCGGTGAAGTCGAAACACCCGGCGGGATTGAGGGAAGCTCGACGGCGGAAACCTCCAGAGCTTTTCAGAGGAATGCAGAGGTGAGAAAGGTGGAATGATTTGGATCTCAATTCCGAATTCGAGATGCGAGAACCGATTGGGAGTGGAGTTCAAGGTTGAACCTTCATCCGCAGGAAACTGCCCCGAGATCACGTGAGTATTCACGTGGGTCATCCATCACGTGCACATGTTGTACAACCACCTTTCTCACACTCACCTCCTCTCGCCTCGTTCACCTTACTCACCTTTTCATTAAGGCTTACCTCAACAGTACTATTTATACTATACTTCCTTAGCTCTTCTTCCAGTCGTCCGTCTCCTAGACGAAATTTAGCAACAATCGATGACCCTATGTATTTCCGCTGACTTATGGCTGAGTTCAATGATAGCCCGATGTGTTCTAGCGCGCGGCGCGATCTATTACTCCGCCCAACTACGGCGGCGCATTCAACTATTAAATGCCAAAAAGGCCGCGCCCACTTAGTTAGTGATCGATTGAAAACACTATTTACCAATCGATGGCTATCTAGAGACCGACCAACAAAGAGACTCTGGCTTTGCCAGGACTCATATCTAGCAAATATCGCCGCCAAATTCAACCTTGTGCAATTTTGCGATCGATTGCCAACAACGCCAATGGCAACAGAGATCCTGCAACATAATGACAGCGAGGCCACGCCCGCACCGGTTCACGCCTATCAACAAAAGGTTGGATCTGTCAACAATGCCGCCATCTCTACAAGGGTAGATATCGCGCGGGCAAGCTCCCAATTGTCACAACTCTTACGTAATCAATCACCGATTCATATGGCGGCTGTCAACAGAGTAATTGGTTACCTCGACGGCACAAGGAACCTTACAATTCCATATGACGGGCTCCAAATAGCGACCCGACTGGACGAGTGCACCACCTGGGACGGGATCCAGAACCCCTAGTTATCCTTTCCGACGTAGCATACGTATGTCACATCGTCCAATGTGTAAGTCCCCCCTCCCCCCCCTCCCCGGGGAGATCTCGTATTGATATTGATAGGTCGTCAGTTTTGTATCTGGAGCGGCTACCCGTGCCGGTGGATGCATGCCGACCTTTCGCAAGCCGCCCGGCAGATAATCATCGACGAGTTCTGAGCGAAAGGAGCGTTCTTCCTCGATGAGGCGAAGCCGTCTTTCCGAATCCTGTTAGGAACCTCCGCCATCCTGGAGTACGGCTTTACCCTAAACCGGGCTATTCGTCTGGTCCTAATGGAACCCTCTCACCACGCGACGGTCGAGCGCCAGAACGCGGATCGCGTTCATCGCCTAAACAGTATGACCGACCGCTGTATCTTTTACCGACTAGTAAATACTCACTCTAGGCTGGAACGTGCCCTAATCGCCACCCAAGCTGGCCAAAATCTTGTCGAGAAACTGGTCGAGGTATTCCAATCCGTCCCCGATCCCGATACGCTGTCGGAAGCGGATACCGCGTTGGCTACTACTTATAGAACAGAGCAGCGCTTTGGCGGATTTCATCCAGGACGATGCCCCTGGGGGAGACTTATAGCGTGAGCGACGTGAGGCAACGACAGAATGACCGAGGGAGGCTCTTATGACAGCGACAATTCTCTGACAACGTCTCCGGCCCTGGCTAAATACACGACCATGCCTTCCGACGTTGGTACGTTCGATATTTTGCCTGCAATACAGAAATGCCCACCAAGCTCGTCGCTAGCATACTCGCCAGAACAGACGCTTCCATCCCTAAAAACAGTCGTCGGTCTCCACGGTTTCGACTTGATTCGACATTCAGCGCCTCCTCCGGTTCTACCCTTCGAAACACAATACCGAGTCGACAGTCGCTTGACTGTTCATTCCAATGAAGGGCTTTCTTCTGCGAAGTTAATGGGTGTGAGTGATTGGTTACCTCTACGACACTAGGAACCTTGCAATTCTATATGACTGGGCTCCAAATAGCGGCCGACGCCGAATTTGCGACAACACTGATGGGCGAAGTTCCGACGGCATTGTCTTCTGCCTATATAGCTAAGCTTCTGCCCCATCTCTCCATAGCTGAATCACACGATTTTTCCATCCTCTTTCAGGGTCAATACTATCCAAGCGCAGCCTTTATGATTTCCGTGGGGTCCTCCGCAGGAGCATCGTCCTTGATGAGATCCCACAACTCATCGATCTTCTTTACAGCCTCGGCACTCAAGGGGCCTTTGTTGATGCTTTCCATCATTGCGTCAAAGTGAGCATCGTTTCTAGCCCCAATGATCACTCCATCGCCGAGTTCGCCTCGGAGGACCGAGTGGTGCACCGTCCATCTGTACGCCAACTCCGCTTGCGATATCCCTTCACTCTTTGCGATCTCACCCCACTTCCGAAGTCCTTGGAGCATCTTGGGGTTGACATACAAGGCGTTGTACATGTTACCGGGCGAGGTCTTGGGGTCCCATCGGCCCGTTCCTACACCACCCTCGAGATCTTCGGGGCGCTTGGCCAGGAAGCCTCCTGCAATCGGGCTGTAGGCGTAGAACGCAATGTTATGTTTGCGTAGGAGTGGGAGGAGCCTCGTCTCCGCGTGTCGAGTGACAGCATTGTAGTTGCCTTGGTACACCGACGGCAGGACGAAACCTCGCTCCTTGCCAATGCGAATCGCCTCCTCGACCATGGCGACTGTGAAGTTGGATACTCCAAATCGTCGGAATGCTCCTGCTCGATATAATTCGTCAATTCCCTCGAGTGTGTCTTCAAGCGGAACCCGAGTGTCCGGCACGTCTGTATTAGTTGTGGTCAGTTATCGCTGTCCTATTCTTCTCTGGTTTGGGATGGTTTTTCGGGAGCGGCGAGATAAATGAACGCCGGCCTATTTGGATGGTTTCTGACTTCGAGACACAAACAGGAATGGTTCAAAGGCAACTTTCAGGAGACTTGACTTACGAATATAGAACACGTCAACCTGGGTGCAATTTGTTAGCAAGGCGTGACGTAGCAAGGGCACGTTTCAAAACGTCGCCCGAGGTGTTCTATACGTACACTTTTGGTGTTGAGCGCTTGTAGACTTTGCTTCGCACTTGCAACAACGACCGCCTTGGTAGACGGCTCCGGATTCATTCCCCCCAGATATTTGGTGTCAACCGTGAAGCGAGCCGTCGCATTGGTCTGCCCGAGAAGTTTCTCGCAGTCGGCGTACGCCTGAGCCGCATCGATGGTCGTGATGCCATGCTTCTCGATCGAATCGAGCATTCGAGTGATATTTTCGGGTTTGGAGTATTCATCGCTAGATGTCACAAAGACCCCGCCTCCAAATATGATTTTCGCAGGAGCATGCGCCATAGGTGAGTTCTGTTCTTGTTATGCTGCTAGGATGTCCTGGAGAAGTTTCAGGTACTGCAATGTTCAGAGACACAAGGGCTAATTTACATCTTGCGATTACTGCGACTTAAGTAGCAGTTTACCCTTGACCTTGAATGCTGTAAATAGTGCTGAACATGCATATTAGGTCTACCATCGGGCTGTCTAGTGTCGGGCTGTCTAGTGTCGGGCTGGTGGCTGGTCTAGCGTTGTCAGCATCGGGCGGTCTAGCTTCGGGTTGTCTAGCGGGCGCTACTATGCGACAAAGATACCCAGTACAGCCAACGAGAGGCAAGTAGCTGGAGTTATGACAAAAGGCTACCTCAGCCACAGGCCGGGATTTCCTCCATAACGTTATCGATAACTGCTGACAAATGGTTGCAATATGACGGATTGGATTTTTATCGGCAACTCCTTCACAGCCTCCATGATTCATTGCGGTCTAGCTTTGAGATGGACGAAGGAGATATTCAATCTGTCCTGCACTGCGGGCTGTGCAACAAACTCTTCGATAAGCGTGAGTCCTAGGTCCACTAGGTGTTCCTTCATGACGCCGAGTCCACACTAACCGTCATGTGGTTTAGAGTCCACGCTGAAGAGACACGGATACTACTGTCGGTCTCGAAGAGTTGGTATCACCCCTCGGCCTCGATCTTGTGTCTGTTGTGCAAGAGCGAAGGCGCGTTGCGATCACAGGCAGCCTCGATGCTCGAGGTGCATAAAGAGGGCCATCGAATGCCTTTATCCAGCGAACGTACCCAACAGCACAGACCAGAGGATTCAGCACAGGCATCACATTGATAAAACGCAAACTGAACGGGGTAATCCAGCGCCTTCATTGGTAGCAGATTCTCCAAATGTCGAAAATCGTCAAGAAGCAGGCTGTCGTGGTGATATAATTCCCGACAGTGCGCTTGTTGTATCGGATCTAGAGTTCGCCAATCTTGGAAGAGAATGTCTCGACTGGGAGGACCTGGATATCGATCTCTGCCCCTGTTTGTACCCGCAGACAAATAAGGAGGCGGCACAATACCCTATTTTAGGGTCGTCATGTTTAGCTGGTCACTCGACACCCCTGCCCGATCAAACTGCTGTCCATGTACAACAAGCCATTTCTTCCTCCAATACGTCGATACCAACACTACCAACTCCCATTATCCGATTGTTTATCCAGCGACCGAAAATGACGACCAGGGCACAAGGGATCGCCAATCTCATACTCTGCACCCTGAAATCTTATCCCTTATTGATGCTCCGACGTGACACCCTCCCATCTTTTATTCATCCGCATTTGCTATCTTCCAAATTTGAGAATGACTACATGGAGCCACTTAACAATTGCATCAGTCTGGTGCACATGATCAACAGCGGAGCTCAAGGGAGTCGAAAGTTGTTTTGGAAAAACGTGCGCCTAGAATGTGAACGTGTTTGTCAAGAGGTACGTTGAGTGTGCAGTGGTTTTGGCTAGAAGTTGACAAGGAACTGATGGGGAATTTTCAGTATCTGATATTAAGCAAATGGGAACTACTTGCTGCAATGCAAGCTCTCGCCATCTACATTCTTATAAGGTTAGGTGAAGGTGAGACCGACCACAATAACTTGGATCATCTATTGATCGAAACAATGGCCGTAAGTCTGGCTCCCGCTTTTTACTCTTACAATCCTTCTAACGGTATGATATAGGCAATAGCTGGACAATTCACCTATCTCGAAACCAAATACAGGACGCAGACTGCGCAATATAACAACGGTCTCGAAACATGCTGGAACGATTGGATTTTTCAAGAATCAAGACGAAGGTTTGGACATCTACCCACTGTATTGTTGTGAGTCTAGACGACTAACTGAATCGAAGACTGGGGGTAATCTATCGAGTCATAAATTTGTTAGTCTATTTCGGGTCAGCAACGATCTGCGATCTTCAACCAGATCTCGTTCTAGCACCACTCCCGGCGGCGAAGAAACAGCTATGGGAAGCAGGTGATGAGCTTGTGTGGAAGGCGGAAAGCGACAAGGAACCGGGGATTCAGACTGACCTTGCATTGGCTGCGAACGGCCAGCTGGTTAGACTGGATGGAGGCCAGCGCTATTGCGGTGATGGGAGGCTACTCTATGAGTCCTTGGATGCCAATCCTCCGTTAAGCAGCACTGAAGATTTGGAGGAGTGGTGCTTGGGAATGGGCGGGGTTGGTGGACTTGTCATGCTTGCTGCTTCCTTGATAATTTAGCATTGTTCAAATATCGAACCGGTCTTAGGACTACGGAATATACCAAATCGCGAGGTTCTACGTTGCTCCTGTCGTGATGATCGCAACTCGACCGACAGTGGCCAAACCGATGCCGGGGGTTTGAGCCGAGGCCGGTGGCTGAAGGGATGCCGCCGTTGATGGTTGGATCTCTGCCAGTCTCACTAATTAACGGGTGGAAAGATACCGAGTATGCCCCTGACGCACCGGATGGGAGTGTGTTATTCTCTTAGAAGATTCGAGAATTCATCTTACCAAGTGATAAACGTATGATTTAGATGCAAAGGGTTTAGACTAATTACGAGGCGAATATAGCCAATCATTTCACACCGGCATAGGTATAGTTACAGATGAAGGACGGGATAGGCATCGAGATACGCTCTTGGTTAATGATTTATTCATTAGGAATCCATATTAATGAGCGCGGTAGTAGGACCATCTGCGTAGGAACAGCGCACTTCTCTCTCGTCAATAGTTTCCCACAGCCGGCGCTTGATCAATCCACTCGCCGACTTCGATCTCGTTCAAGACCCAGCGGACCAGACTCTTGCGACTCAACTCCCTGGTGCCGACAAAGCCGTGTCCAAACAACCCAGCACTGACTTTCTCTTCAGCAGGGCCACCGTTCAGGTGTGGAACGCGGAACACGGTCCACTTCAGCCCCCAACCTCCCTGCTCGCCTTCCTCTGTGACCCGTCGTGCAATTTCATACATCTCTTTGTGTCCCTGTGGGATCAAAAGCGGCGGGAACAACATGGCGAGCCGCCAGTCCCAAGAGACGACGTCCTCTTTCTTGATACCGTCTTCTGCTTGCTTCCCTACTGCCTTCGTGGGGTCGTCACGCACCAGCCATGCTGGAGTCGACAGGGCGAGGATCCTCTGGACTCCGCATTTCTTCATGGCCACAAAGATCGTGGGGAAGGCATCGGCGATGGGGGTTGACTTGGTGCGCAGCAAGAACGCCTGGAGGGTTGCGTATGCTCCGAGGAAGGACACGACCGCCTCGACTGGTGTGATCAAGTCGGTCAGAGCTTTCTCCAAAGCGGCCTGGTCGGTGAGTTCTCCCGTCACAACCCGGATACGTGAAGGGTCGGCTTCTTTCAGCGCCGCTGAGAGGCGGTCTGGGTTGCGGACGTAGAGTGTAAGTTTTGGGCCGTCGGGTTGAGACAGGACAAGGTTGGTGAAATCGATGCCGGAGATACCTGTGATGGGCATTTGAGGTGTCAGTACCAAAACAAGGAAGCAAAAGAAGGGTGATGGGGGTTGGAGGGCGTACCTGTGGCGCCGAGGACAAGGATATGCTTTGATTTGGGCATATTGAGGTTTGGTTCCTGAGCCGGATTGGACGGGGAATGAATGGGAAGCTTTACGATCAGCAATTCCAGTGATCCAGTCGAGTGGTAAGGAAAAGATGAAAGAATTCACGGCATTTCCATCGCATGCTGTAGGTTAATATACACGGGCGACCGGCGCCTGTCACCTCCTCTCGTCTGCCCTTTCCCTGCGGCCGCCATGCCCTGGTGAATCTTCCTGGGCAGTTGAGACTCGTGCCTCACTTCCCGCCAGAGCTTACCAGACCGTTTCGTATTAATCCTCGTACTAAAAATAGCCTTTGAACAACTGTCCAAGGATTGGATGCGCAAGATGGCACCACAAGGCTGGATAACCAAGACACGGCAGCCGGCATCATTCTGGTCCGAGAGGGCAGGACCCTGCAAGAGGACTGAGGCCGTGAGAGAGTGAGTCTGCTGCCGTCTGTCCAATCGGGCCTGACGACACACGAGATAAGCATGAGGGACAGTGCACTTACTTTACTGAGGATGCGGCCATGTATTAGGATGCTGGTCCTCCGGGTTGGATTGAGAACAATCCCCAGAAAGTGAAAACTGCTCGGAGCTCACGTGGGCGTTCCTCCAGACCGTGCCGCTTTTAGACCCTGCTACTCACGACTCAGTCCTCCTCACCTCTACTCACCTTTCTTCCCACACGTAGTGAACGATGACTAGATATGGCGGAAAGTACCGGAAAATCAACCATAAAAGTGGGCGTAGGCCTGAAACAAGTCTATTGCAATTCCGGACTCACTACTGGGTATGAAGATACGCGTCTTATCACCCCATAGTGCTCCAGGCCCTCAGCTACATTTGTAGTTACTGATTGATAGGTCCTGCCGCAGGCGCAATCGCAACAGCGTCAAAGCTGATTCGTTTCCTGTCCGCTTCAGCAGGCACCTTGGTTCCGGTAGACCTTTCTACTTCAGACTCATCAACGTCACTAACCCGGCGTTTTGCGTCAATCCGCCGATCTCGCCAAAGCAGGAGTTGAATGAGAGCTGTCCACAGAACTGCGAAAGAGGAACTGGTTAGCTTTACCACATCGACTGAACATATAACAGCTATACTTACTGAGTAGAATCTGAAGAACAAGCGACCACGTATAACCCTTTCTTGCGGCTGGAAAGTCTGTGGTCTTCCAGACGAAATTGGGGGCCACAGCTTGAACAACATAGGCAAAGTCATTACCAGCCGCCACAAGCAACGCTCTCTTCTCAGTGTCGCTCGAGCATATTTCGTTGATCCAGCTCAGGATGAGCGGGCCAGCTCCAAATCCGATTTGACTGAGCCAATATACGACCTTTCGACCGTGGATGTCGGTGTAGAGCGGCATTTGGCGTAGAACGATGCTGAAGATCAACTGCATTCGATGTCAGCACAGATTCTAGTCCAGGGAACAATCACATCGGATCGCTCGTGTACGTACGGAGATAACGGCACCCGCATAGATGAAAGGCCAACGTCGACCCCGAAGAGGACCGTCGGAAAGCCAACCCCATGTGAAGGCCATGCCAATGAAAACGCCGACTGTCACATTAGGCACTGCACCGTACGATTAGTACGAGTTGACACAGATTGGACCAGGAAGACCCACGATAGTTGATTTCCGGAACTGTGAAATGCGTGCCCGGGACTGGGTTAGGTTTCTTGTTGAAGCTCTTCAGCCAATAGCCCATGGCCGGTTGATATTCGCCGTTGTTCCAGATGACGTACAGCATCGCTATAACCGTTTATTAGCACAACCAACAAAGGAGATGGACAACAGAAGATACACACGTAGAACATAGGTATGCCAACTGAACAAGAGCCTCCTGAATTTGGGCCACGTCCAGGGTTCCTTGCCAGCGCGGCCGACTGCTTTCATACGCCTCACTGAAAGCTCATGCTCCGCATCCGATGTCCACCACGTTTTGTTGTCGTCCTGCGGCAGGTTTGGGAAGAAGATATAGCCTGCAAGCGCGAGAGGAAGCGTGATCATGCCGTCGATGATGAACAGCCAACGCCACCCTGCTCTGCCATGGACACCATTGAGGCCGGTAAAGGCTGCTGCCTGCAAGAAACCGCTGAAGAGTTGTCCCATTGAACCGGCCAGCCAGAATATCATAGCTCGCTTACCAAGCTCACGCGGAGTGTACCAGCTACCCAGGAGATAGTGGATACCTGGATAGAAACCAGATCTAGTAGAAGGTTGAACAATGAGTAACTGAAACAAGACATGGCACCGGTAAGTGAGCTTACTCGAACAAGCCAACCAGGAATCTCAAAGCATAAAGCGCCTTGTAAGATTGCACAGAGGATGTGGCGATAGTCGCGATTCCCCACCCGACTTCGAGCTGCAGGAATCAGGTCAGCAAGCAGAACTTCCGCACACGGGCAAACAGTATTGACTTACAGTAGGAATAACAATCCGCGGCGACAGCCTTGTCAACAGCAGATTCGAGGGAATCTGACCGATCACATAGCCCACAGTCCAGATCGACGTGCTTGTGACAAGTTGGTTTCCAAACATCGAAAGATCCTCTTCCATACCGCTAAGGAATGCATTGTTGACATTGTATTGATCAAGATTTTTGAGGAAGTAGCCGATCTATGAAGTCGCATGAGTCAAACCACACAGCACAAGAGCATTGCGAAAGAGTCAGGGATCTTACCGAAGCAAAGGTCAACACAAACGCGTCGACCTTAAACAATAGCCATCGTTCCTCTTTGGGAAGCTCCCATGTATCCCATATATAGCCCTTCCATGTTGAGATTGGCTTCACAATGTGTTCTTGCGAGCTGTTTGCAGAGGTAGAGGATGCGGCTTCGACGTCTACGGTGGACGAAGCCACCTTCTGATCCTGTCCCTGACCCATGATAACTGATCAACAGGTTTCAAGAGCTGTCATGCAGAAGAGAATTCGAGAGCCGCTTCTGACGGGACGGGCCATAGCTTGATCGTCCATTCCATCTCTTATACATGTTTCCCACTGCTCGACTCCGTCGCAGCTCCTGCGCTGCGCTTGCAAAGCACGCAATCCCGAGCCTGGATGTTGAGTGCGGAACGAAATACTACCGATTGGCCTCAGAACAGATGATCTGATTTTTAACATGAACTTTTTCCTTAGACTCTTTAGATACCTTGATCCATCCTGCTCCTAGTTCGCGTTGGCAGAAAATGTTCGAGGCGGGTCGAATACAAATTCGCAATACTGGGGTAAGATTATACCATTGTTTTTCGGGAACAACACCACGCAAAGTGCAACCCCCTCACAGATAAGGTGATATCAGCACATTCTATCACCAATAAGCGCATTCTTAGTTAATTCCATCTCCATAGTTGTAGTCTTGCAGATGCTTGGTCTAGAGACTGAGCTGGACCGCGTGGCGAAGAACTCTTTGCCGGCATGGATTACAAAGCGAATGTCTTGTGAAGCGTGCTTCTAAGATTCGTGGCTTCTTGTGAGGATGCATAAAATTTGTCGCTTACAGATGCGCTGTGACTGCAGTAGCTATGGTATCATATCCTTTGGGCCATTATTTACGACCGTAGTCGGCATATCCTGCCAGTCTGGCCACGCTCAAGATCTCTCGCAGAATAACTTCTTGAAGTTGAACTTGGTCGTGTCTTGGAGCCCACGTGGAGCTCACCCAGGCCATGCCGCTTTAAGCCCCACCTGCCCACCCTTCTACTTACCTTTCTACTCACCCTTCCTTCTCCGGCCATGGGCGGGCGACAGCATGTGACAGACGAATCTTTGGCTCGAGCCAAGGCTAATGGTTACGAGAGAGAAGTAAACTGAAATTAACTAAGTCTGCGATGAGAGAAATACATCTCTAAAAGAAAGAATAACCAGATCGAACGCTATAACGCTAAAGTTCTCTTGCCTGTATTATACAATACCTTGAGTCCTTGCGTATCTTTAGGTCGTGGATTATAATATCAATACGCTTTGATCCTCCTCAGAAGCGATTGAGACCCAGACCCTCCAGCTCCTGCCTCTCGTACCTATACCTCCCGATTCACGATAAACCTTCGGCCTTTTTCGCCACGTCCACTCCCTCCATCCTAACATCCCTAGCGTAACGAGGAACGCCACACCCAGCGAGACACCAATGCCAATTGGTGCTGTACTCACCTGGGGTTGTGGGTGTAGGGATGTGGAATTCGAGGCGCAATTTGCTGTGGGCGTGATGGTTGGGAGGGTGGTGCTTGAGAGCGTGGGCGTTATTGTGGCGGAGGAGGAGGAGGAGGAGGAGGAGGAGGAGGAGGAGGAGGAGAAGGAGGAGGAGGAGGAGGAGAAGGAGGAGGAGGAGGAGAAGGAGGAGGATAGAGAGACAGGTAGAATGAGCTGTATGATTGCAACGACTTTCGCGGAGTCGCGGCAGTCAGCTGTACCATCTGCTGTGCAGCACCAGAGGTCGCCAGCTGATGGCCTGATGCGTTGCAAGGTTGGATGATGCTTGATTCTGGGGTGTCATTAAGCCAGAAAACAATATACCAGGACACGCAGTAGGACAAAAGCTACTCTGCCACGTTGAATTCGTACACCCACTCTGAAGAAAAAACCCATTCCACACTCCGTGCCTGCTCGGACACAGTCCATCCGTGGTGCACAGATCTACCGCCAGCCCGTTGGTTTGGTACAAGCGACAGCAGCCAGAGGACCAGAGATTCAGTCTGATTCAGTCATGAACTCATACGACTCATTTCCTGTCCAGGAGAGGGAGATGGACGCGCAGCTGGTCTAGCCTCCTCAGTATTCGTAGGCTCACGTGAGCCGGGGTGAGCCTAGTGCAGCATCACCTGCGTCCTAAAAGAAGGGGAGTCTGTGAGCAGTTTTCTTCCCTTGGGCGATAAAATATACCTAGTACTACTAATATGTACCAGGTAGGTACATATACTCCGTATTAGGAGTCGTATCCGAACATTTGGCCGAATATAGTAATAATAGGTATTTAGTGGGCCACAAACGCCTGAAACGGAATGGTGGATATGCAGCCGAGCCCTCCCCGAAACAACCTCGGCCCAATTCAACAACCGGCACTGACAACCAACCATTGCGCTTCTCCGCAACTCGCCCTTCAATGCAGTCAGGCTTCTGCTTCATTCAACCCATTCTCCTCACCGTGATTATTCGACAGTCCTGCCGGCACCTGTGCCGAGGGTCAATTGTGTAGATAGACACTGCAGACATTGTTATTTCTTTGCCGCAGTCCTCTTCCTCCTCGCCGTCGCCTCTTCCTCTTCCTCTTCCTCTTCCTCTTCGACCTTTGAAACCTCCAGACCCCATATCGGCGTCTCTACTCCCAGGCCTCCTCAACTCTTCACTTTCTGTTCTCCTCGCTCTCACCCCCCAGCCTCCATCCACCATGACTTCCCCCGAGGAAGCCGTGCTCTACCGCACCCAAGGCCGCGTCGCCATCATCACACTCAACCAGCCCAAGACGCTCAATGCCATGACCCAGGCATACTACTACCGGATCTCGTGCCTTCTCCAAGACATCGCCAACAACCCCGACATCACCGTGACAGTCCTCACGGGCAACGGGCGATTCTTCTCGGCTGGGGCCAATGTCACCACGACCCGACCGGGCGGCGAGCCGGGCCGGAGTAAGGACGACGTGCGCAGCGACATTCTCAAGAGCTTTGCGAGCAACAATTTGGACATCACACGAGCCTTCTATACGCACCCGAAGATTCTGGTCGCGGCCCTCAATGGTCCCACGGTTGGCCTGTCGGCTGCGCTGCTGGGCTTCTGCGACTTCATTTACGCCACGCCGCACACATTCCTGTTGACGCCCTTTTCGTCACTCGGCTTGGTCACCGAGGGCGGCGCCTCCATCGGCCTCGTCCAGCGAATGGGCCTCACCAAAGCCAATGAGGCTCTGATCATGTCACGCCGCATCCCCTGCGACGAGCTGGTCGCCTGCGGATTCATCAACAAGGTCTTCTCCGGCAAGGACCAGCAGGACAGCGCCGGGTTTTTGAAGCTCGTCCTGGCTGAGGTCGACGACAAGCTAGGC
Source organism: Exophiala calicioides (assembly GCA_001599795.1). NCBI lineage: Eukaryota > Fungi > Ascomycota > Eurotiomycetes > Chaetothyriales > Herpotrichiellaceae > Exophiala > Exophiala calicioides. The sequence goes on along the minus strand of BCHZ01000001.1, from coordinate 876,605 downwards.
GAGCACTTGAACCAGGAGAGTCTGATTAAGATCAAGGAGTTGATCCGCCGGCCTTTCTTGGAGGGCTTGGAGGCCCAGGGAGTCAGAGAAGTTATAGAAGGAATGCAGAGGTTCGTCAAGGGTGCACCCCAGGAGGAGTTTAGAAAGCTTGCCAGTGGCGAGAAGAGGCACAAGTTGTAGACCCGAGGAGGAAAACGGCGAACAAATGTTGGTGGATCAAGGCTCGATGGACTCTTGTCGGCCAAGTATTGGAGGCTCCTAGGGGTGGAAAAAGACAAGGTGTGGCATCTCAGATACCACGTCCATGAGCTATACTAAATGAGAAATATAAAATTTGACTCGTTGGAAACATCCTTTCAGGCGTACTGCACAGTCTACCCTGGTCAGCTCCATTGCCAAACAGTCTAGATGTGTTCTCAGGCCACCTCGAGTCAAACGCTCCTCCCATATGTGAAGATGACAGCAGACAACTCCCAAGCCCCTTGGCGGTAGAGGTGCAGCTGCAACCGTAACACCAATCACGCGGTTGAGATAGCCAGATGGGCAATCTGTTGGCTGCTTAGAATAGTCGGTTGGGACGATTATGGATCCTTTGGGACGCAAGGGCCCAAACTGCGCAATTTGTAGCTCTCTCCGTGGGTGGAAGATGAGCAGAATAGAGTGGTCAAGCAGCGAGAGGAAGAGAGGATCAAGCAGCAAGGCAGCGATGGACAAACAGCGGGATTTCTCTGACAAAGCGGCAGGCCCAAATTCCTTAATCTGGCAAGATCACCGAGGCTACCCCGTAAACTCTGACTAGTTCAAACCCTAGTGCGGGTAAAGGACGACAGCTCCTCTCGCCGCTTTGCCAGCCGTCGACTTGTAGGTAGAACGAGCGAGATTCTGTCAACCTCTCCTGACCGATCCCTGCTTGATCCCCATGCCGCCTTCATCATTTTCCATGCAGCTTTGTCAGAGTCCTTACTTCCATTGGTAAATACATGCACGTAGGGCTTGCTGTTTCTGGTGTTGCTGCTTGGCAAGCTGACGATGTTGTCGCATAGCCGGCCTGGGCTCGGGAGAACAAGCGTCGATGGAGCGGTATGTATAATCCCTGGCCAGCCGTGTTTGCTGTTTCTGGCGTTGATGCTTGGTAAGATGGTGATTTTGTCGAATAGTTGGTGCGGGTTTGGAGAACATGCGTCGATAGAGTGATATACAACCCTTGTCACGCAGGGCTTGGTCTTTCTGGTGTTGCTGCTTGGTCAGACAACGATGTTGTCGCACGGCCGATATGGTTTGGAGAACATGCGTCGATGAATTGGTATATATAACCCTTGGGAGGCGTCCTTTCTCTCCATTTATCACTGCAGCGAGAAACTCAATCGATAACCCGTCATCCCAACAACCACCAACAACAAGAGAGTAAGTCAACAGAACTTGACCTCATATAGCTCACACCAAGTCCAGCTCGCCTGACAAACATGTACGCCACACTCCCCAACGGCATCCGCGTCTTCTACCGCGAGGCGGGCCAGCCCAGCAACCCAACCATCCTCCTCCTCCACGGCTTTCCGGCCTCTTCATTCCAGTACCGCAACTTGATACCCATCCTGGCACAGAAGTACCATGTTGTGGCGCCAGACCTACCCGGATACGGATTCACTGAAGTTCCGTCGAGCCTGAACTTCCAGTACACATTCGCCAACCTCGCGACGACCATCGGGACCTTCCTCGACACGGTCAAGATTCAGAAGTTCGCCGTCTACGTCTTCGATTACGGCGCGCCGACCGGGTTCCGCCTCGCACTGGAACGTCCAGAAGCCATCACGGCCATCGTGACGCAGAACGGCAACGCGTACGATGAGGGCTTGGAGGCATTCTGGGACCCGTTGAAGCTGCTGTGGGCGTCCACACCGGGCTCCGAGGAAGAGACCAAGCTCCGGGAGACCATCAGGGGAGCAATACTCACCTTCGAGGCCACGAAAGCCCAGTACCTGGATGGTGAACCGGAGGCGGGCAAGATCGACGACCCAGCCACGTACAACTTGGATTTTGCCCTGATGTCACGGCCGGGGAATCAGGACATCCAGCTGGATCTGTTCAGGGATTATGGGACCAATGTTGTTCTCTATCCCAAATTCCAGCAGTACCTTCGCACCAGTAGCGTTCCCGTCCTGGCTGTCTGGGGGAAGAACGATGTCATATTCCCACCACCGGGTGCTGAGGCATTCAAAAGGGATGTCAAGAATCTCAAGCTCGTCTTGTTGGACGGTGGGCATTTCTTGGTCGAAAGTCATACCCAGGAAGTCGCGAAGTTGATGTTGGAGTTTCTGGCTGAGAATGGGATTTGAAGCCCTGCGCGTTGAGGGATAGCGTGCATTATCCCGTAGCATAGGAGCACTCGGGGCCTGCCCCATCATGAGTGACGGTAGTGAATCAAATTACAGTGTCGTCCATTGGAAGAGGCTGCATTGACGTGATTGGTTGTGGGCACTTTAGCCTCTCTTAGTCGTCGTTCGCTTCTGCATGCGAGAAATGTATAGATGTCTAAGCTAACTATTGGTGAATGGAGGCCGCTTTACTCGTGACTCGGTATGTCAGTGCCCAGCCTGAAGTGAGCCTAGTACTCTTGGCAGTTTATCACATCTGGCATTGGCACGTGCCTTTCAAGTTGTGATGACAGCCTTCAACTACTCTGTACTTCAGAATCGCGCAGGCTGCCGCATCCCTCAACAGCACAACCAAAAGGCTCGCAGCCAACCATTTACGGAGAATTCAGACATCTGATCTACTCCCTGCAGTCGGGCGCCTCCATCACTCCGCCTCCATCATCCCACATAGCCATTCTTCCAGCGCGGTACCCGCAGCCTCATTTCCTCGCATCTTGAGCCCGCAATCCCTGTGCCCACTCAAAAGGAAGTTCCTCGATAAACATAACCATGAGGGACCACTAATGAAAACGAAGCACATCCTGCTCATTCCCTTTCCTGCTCCCAGCGCTGAAATTACGTTGTCGCTCCGACAACTCTGACTCGTCCCGATCAACAAAAAACCGCTGCCCACCACGTCGCTACGATGATCTCCTCCGGAATAACATACACGTCAAACCCTTTAAGAAAGATATACCTACATCTATAGCAATCTATAGACGCCAAATCATTACGCGCAAGCAAGACTCTCCCGGTCTACAAGGTTCGCAAGTAGAAAATGTGATTGGAACAATGCATTCCCTGCGGAATGAGGATGAAGACATGATACGATCTGGATACGCATCGAAACAGCTCCTTCCCGCTCCGGTACCTTACCAAGGAATGATTAAGATAGGCAGCAATATTCCTTTCGACTCATCAAGCCTACCTTACGTTCCTCTTGCTCCACCTCTTTCTATTCCAAGACCAGATTAACATTATTGCTTCGATAGAATGAGCTTCACTGACGAGGAAGATAATTTACAATCCCACAGTGACCTACGGTGTTACTCGAACCCTAGTACTTCAGGATGCTAGCCTTGCTTTCCCGTTGAATTTAAATCGGAAGCCCTCGGAGGAACTTTTGGGTCGCTGAAAACCAGAACGCCAGTAACCGCCCAGGAACCGCCCAGTAACCGCCCACTGTGCGTGAACGCGATGGAGAGGCTTCTATCTCTGGCTAAAGCTAAACGTACAGAAATCGAATCAGTTTTCTTCTCATTAACGTCAACGCCAACAATGCAGAAATACGGATTCATTGATGCCAAAATCAGCGTTTTTTCCCGCAGAACTTAAGATTTTTAGTAAGAGACAGGATAAAAACAAGGACTCTTTTGGGAACAGCGCCAAAAATATTGTTGAGTTCGGCCTTATGGACAGGCTTCCACAGATTAAGGATCTGTTAGCGAACGTCTCTCTATCAGACCTCGATTCCACGGAGAAGAGTGGATGGGTCAGGAAGGCAGATGAGGATGAATCTATTCAGAGGAAGCGCAGCCAGGAGGGTGCTTGAGCAGGGGCATCATTAGAGAGGGGCCAAAATTGGCTGTTCAAATAACGGAGCATATTAATTCAGAGCACGTACTCCGTACTTCTCCCGGACTCGCCTGTGCCTTTAGGCTCCGCTTTCGTTATTTAATTCCAGTAAGTTCCACCCCGGATTCAGCAGGCATACCTGACCTGTCAGTAGATGGCAGTGTCTTAGCGTGCAGGGGCCATAAGCAGATACTCAACTTCAGCTTAGGCGAGCACGAGGCGACTTGGCCGTAGGTGAGTATCAACCGCACCAACACTAAGCCTCGGAGGCGATAGCAAGATTATTTCTACATGAATATCGAAAGATAGAATAGCAATGAATGAACGGCTCGTTCGCATCGGAATCCCCATAAACGAGCTTGCGCTTACCTATCTCGGCATCTAGCGGCGGTCCGATCCATCCCAGGTTCTAGACCTCGACGGCTGACAAAAGGCGGAGATGGTGCAATTCCTTCGAACGAAGCTGGCAATCCTCTGGCGGTGTTGACTGGTTCAATGCTTGCATTCAGGGTGTCATGCAGAGGTATAAAAGGAGACATCGGTGGGAGACTCAAGTGTTTCTTCGTCACGAAAGATTAAAATACTGAAATCCAGAATAATAATCCAAAGCTTCGCCAACAATAAATTACTAAACGCAACTATGCCAGCATCATTGAGAATTGAAATCTTCCCGTCGGACCTCCAACGCATGATCGGATTCTACACCGGCATCCTGAAATTCGAAGTGATCAAGCACGAGGGCACCTACGTCTTCCTCCGCCGCGATGACATCTTCATCGGCGCCATCGAGAATGGCTCCACCGAGTCACTCGAGCAGAAGGAGAGCTACCGCCGGCCCCAGAACGGGGTGGAGATTGTGATCGAAGTCGACGACCTGCAGGGGGAGAGAGATGCGATCGTCGCGAAAGGATGGAAGTTGGATGCCGACGTGGAACTGCAGCCTTGGGGGTTGACCGACTTCCGCCTCGTCGACCCGGACGGTTACTACCTCAGATTCACCACGCACAGCCCTCTGAGAAATGGAAAAGGGGAAAGGGATCTGTCGTAGCTTTCCGCAATGACGTACGAACCTCGGGGCGGTTGACGTGCATGCCACGGCGTCACATTGTTTGTAGGTACTTATGGAGCCACCTCCAGTCCAATCGAGATGTTGTTTCAGGTTCGCCATTTCCCGATGTGCGCAAGGGCTCGCTCGACCCTGGTAGACTGGGCACGACGGGGCTTGGAAAAAATCAGCCCGAATGTGCTCGAAGGCCAAAAAGTGGGCGTCCCACACTGACGAGACTGACTTCTCGAAACGTCATGATAGCACAGGAGGGCAGAATGGACGGGAGGTATTTCCATGGCTGCAGTGGCGGTGGCCCGTGACGTAAGTGAGTAGCCAGTCAGGAATGGGTCAAGCCATAGCTGCTAAGCCTGTTTGGGATACAATTGTGGCGTTTTATCTTCTGATTGGCCGGAAGTATCGACGTCATCTATTGACTTCCTCGCCAACATGATGTCACAGGATGCAATGCAATCCATCGTCTCCCCTCTCTCATGCATTCTCGTGGCACCGGGCACAGCAATTGAGAATTGAGACGTCATTCAGCAGTTCACAACCAAGGAACTGTGGCAGGAACTCCTCCCGGGTGAATCGCAGGCGACAGGTGAGTGGATCGGAGCGAAAAGGCCAATGTTTTGCGGCTGTAGGTAGTGGGGGGGGGGGCGGGGGCAGAAGCAAACAAGGCAGGCAAGGAAGGCGCACAGGCAGACAGGTGTGAAGTCACTGCGACCACCGTGTCATTTGACACAGGTGAGACTTCCTATAAGTATCTCTTATTTTCTCCCTCTCTTCGTCAAAGATTTCCATTCCATCACACATCAAACTCTCACCCTCAACCCCAATCAATATCACGTTCTTCAAACCAAACCAAACAAACAACCAACAATCTTCATAATGGATACCATCAAGGACACCGCAAAGTATGCTCCTGCTCCCCCAAGAGCCCCTCCCTGCTCGTGCAATACTGACTTATCTCTCAGCTACGTCTCTGACAAGGTCAACGAGGGTCTCTCCGGAGCATCCAAGGAGGCCAACAAGAACGTCGCCAAAGACAGCGACGCTTCCCTCGGAACGCGCGCTTCGGCTGCAAAGGACGCTCTCGGCGACAAGGCTGACGAGACTGGCCACTCTGTACGTTCTCTTTCTCACTCTCACTCTCACATTGGCACAGTCAACTAACACGTCCGTGTCACAGGCTTCCGCTGAAGGCCACAAGCAGAAGGCTACCCACTAAATCTGCCACCTCCCAACACCTATTACGATTCGATCAACGACTCCTAGGACGACCCTGATGGAAGTGGTCGGTTTTCAGAGCATGCTTGCATTGCACGGCACCTGGTAGGCACATGCTAGTGGGGGTATTCTCCTCGTGAGATTCAGATGAAATGTATTCCTTATGACTTGCTCAAGAGAGCGGATTGGCATCGACAGATAGCTGAATCAAACATATTTTAACCCCGAAATTTGAGCCTTAACGCTGTTCCCAACCCTCTCATTGTCCATGATATTTCCTCCGTTCTGAAAATGTATACACATGTAAACTGGCAGTTGCTTAAACCGAATTCAATAACTCTGTCAATGAAATAAAATGTTCACCTTCACCATACCGCCCACCGTATTTTGGACATTTTGCCACCACCTGCTAAGCACATGCTGTAGGAATCCGCGAGATTAGATCAAAAGTGGCAATTAAGAAGATACAGTCGCATTCGAACGAGGCCATGCCACACTGTCAAATTGAGCGAGTGAGTAGCTAACAACGGGCTACGAAAAGGCAGGGGAATGGCTGAGATCTCTTCACGTGAAATACAGGACCTACTAAACAGGGGCCTAGGAAACAAACCACCGACCAACACAGATTGATTGACTGCCTTTTTGGCTGCGCTCACATACACTCTCTCTAGCAAACACAAACACAAACACACTCTCTAGCAGACACACACATTCTCTCTAGAAAACACATACACGCTCTCTCTAGCAAACACACCCACACGCTCTCTAGCACACACACACACACACACACACACACACACACATGTGCCGACCGAAAAGCAACATCTTCACCCATCAGGGCCATAAACAAAACCTCGATCCCAGAACGCGTGCAGCACGCGTCTGAATGCCGCAAACGTTCCAAAAACACACCTAGGTCATCCTTACCCGGTCACAGTCCATGCAAAGTGAGAGGAGGCTCGACAGAGGCGAAATGCCAAACGAGCGACTAACTGCGCGCCGCTCGTCGTCGTCGTCGTCGACAATCTTCGAGGCCTCGGGCTCTTCGTCACCTCCACCGCTGCCACTGCCAATCAATTTCCCCGCCACACCCCGGCCGTCTTTCTCGCTTCCGGGACGGCCTTACGTCGCGACACCTGCGTACGTGGCTCCTTCGAGTTTGCGAATCGAGGGGGGTGATGGTGGGGGGAGTCTTGAGAATCAGAGAAGAGGAACGGAATGTGAGGGAGAAGGGGAACAATGGCGACGACGAAAACGACGACGACAACAAGTGGATCAAGACACGGGCTCGGATGATGGCGGCGAAGACAACATGAACCCCCCCACGTGGTTGCACTCTATCAGGAAACGAGCAAAGATTCCACAAACCATGGGCTTCCACTTAGACTGGTGGATTGGGCGTGTAGGGACCGCGGCTAAGGGTCTTGACCTCCAACGGCTGTGCACGAGCATGATGCTGTGGAGGGAGGCGAATGAAGTTGACCAATTCCCCACGTATCGATTTCGTGCTGTATCTGCCTTGGTCTTCGAGGGCGGCGGGGATAAGGATGAGGCGAGGCTACTTCAGCGGCAGCAGCAACAGCCGACATACGGCACCGAGGCGATACGCCATGCCGATCGATCTTTCGCCACGTTGACGGATTGGGATTTCTTGCTGCAGGAGATGAAGCGTTCCAGCACCGACATGCGTGCGAGGCGGAAGTGGAAGATGAGGGGCATGAAGAACGCGGCGGGCTGGTGTAAATGGAAGGTTAGGCGACGGCGGGTGGCTGAGGAGGGGCCGTTTGTCGAGCAGCTGGACACAAATTCCAAGTTGAGGAGGACGGTATTGGATGGGCACGCGGCCGAGCGGGTGCCGAAGGACAAGCCGGACTATCTCAGGGAGACGGGGGTGGCGGTTTTGGAAGAGTCTTCGGCGCTGGATGGAAGTGATGCCTCGGGTGAAGAGATCAACGGCGTGGTGGGTTCGGCGTGTCAGGAGAAAGGGAGTGAGGATGGCGATGAAGATGCCGTTGAGGACGGCGGTCAAGGCGTTGCCCAGCAGATTGTCACAGAGGAAGACGTCTTCGATGGAGTCCCTGATCGGATGCTGGCCTAGGCTCTGATCGATGAGAGGAGTGTCGACGCCTGATTCGACTTTCGCTTCTGATCTCGACTCATACTCAGGATGCATTCTGCTGGTTCCATCTCACACATTCATCGAATGTGGCGCCACTTCCACCGAATACATCCAGCGCACTTCCTATGGTTAAGTCCACTTTTCCACCGCTGCATCTCTTCACCAGATCCAGATCCTCCACGGTCCGGGCGCCGCCAGCGTAGGTGACCGGGATGCTGCACCACTCTGCCAGCCTGGTCACGAGGTCGGTGTCGATGCCTTGCTGCAGACCTTCATTGTCGGCTGCGTGGATAAGGAACTCAGAACAGTACGGCTCTAGCATTTCGATGCTCTCTATGTGTGTTTGTCGGACAGGATTAGCAGGAGAGGCGGAAAGGACAAATGACGACGCTCGGAAAATGGGTGGATGCACACCTTTGGTGACCTCCATCTCAGTGATGGTCTGCCATTTGTTCATAGCGACGAACCAGGTGTCGGCTTTCCGCCGACAGCTGAGGTCGATGACGAGTTTAGATTTGTCGTCGCCCAGCGCTGATAGGACGGACTGTAACCGCGGGAGAGAGAAACGGCCGTTGGGAAATAGAAAAGAAGTTATGATGACCTACTGCTTCCCCACATTTAGAGGACTCTAGATCGCAAAGGAGATGAAAGTGTAGTGCGAGAAGGGGGGCTTAACGGCGGACACTTACCCTTTCAGCTCCGGCTTCAATCCATTCTCGAGCATTCGCATCTGTGATACCACCGCCGACTTGAAGGTGCCCCGGCCAGGTAGCCAACGCCTCCTTAGCTGCGGCATCGTTGCCGGGTCCGAGCATGATGACATGGGCACCTAGGACGTTGGCATCGCGGTACAGAGTAGCAAAATGGCCCGAGGGGTGGTGGGAGATATAATTGGTTTTGAGATGGGATTCTTCAGTGCCCAAGGTGCCACCAACAATCTGCTTAACCTGGCCGGCATGCAGGTCAATACAAGGGCGGAACCGGGTCATGCTACCTAGGTAATCTGGGTTTCCGATTCTTCGTATTGTGAGACACCAGACGAGATCTCCGGATCTGAGGTTGACTGTGTGTGAGGTTCCAAGTTTGAAGATTGTGGTCGGTGCGCAAGCCCAATTTTGTTCTTTTGTGGTTTGGTCGCTTGTCGCTTATCGCTTATCGGCACTCGGGAGCGGCAAAGCGGTAAGAGCGATAGAGCAGCCGCCCCGCGATTGCACTGCCAGTGTGCAGCGCAGCGCAGCAAGAACTTTTTTATCGCTCTTGGCGTCGAGATGTCTGGTTAACTTAACCTGCAACCACAGACTACAAGGAGTATTGCATTATCGCATGGGGCTGGGAGAATCATATAACCGCCGTCATCCACTGCACCGCTGACAGAAGATATGCTGGGAAAACGAAAGAGGGAAGTCGCAGTTGCATCGCGACCTGGCCCAGACGACCATCAGCACGAACAACCCACACCCGCACTCTCCGAGACCGAACGAGATATATTCCGTCGATATTTCGAGTCCTCGTTCGAACCCCTACCCGAATTACAGATACACACGTCGCCAACGCCCCAGCCGGCCGAAAGCGCAAGCGAACAATCCGAGGAAGAGGCCGAGTGGGAAGGACTTTCAGATGCAGAGCAGGAGCACACTACGGTTGAGACAATAGAACACCGGCCGGGGACGAACGGAGAGGAAGACGCCGAATCGCAGAGATTGCAATACAAAGCATTCATGGTAAGTGGTTGCTGCAAAGAGGCAATCTCGCCAATGATACTAAATGGCCGGGCAGAGCTCAAGACCGCCCAAGGAAATTGCGCAAATATCCACGAAGAAGGCGGGCAAGCAGGCGGATGACGAGGACACTGCCGAAGCAGTGAATCTCAAACATGATCTGGATCTTCAGAGGCTGCTCACAGAGTCTCATCTTCTCGAGCAGGCAAAGACATCCTTGACGCCGGGATCCCATCGCCAAAAGGCTGTGGACATGCGAATGCAGTCGTTGGGAGCCAAAGGGTCAATGTTTCATCAAGAAAAAATGCCACTGGCGCACAGGAAGGGCATCCTTGCAAAGTCGGCCACCCGAGAAGCGACGCGAAGAAAGGAGGCCCGGGAAAACGGCGTCATCCTGGAAAAGGCCTCGGGCAATTCCAAATCCGGCGGCAGCCGAAGGGAACGTGGGGTGGATGCTCCTGCAGTTGGCAGATTCCGAGGAGGCACTCTGAAGCTCAGCAAGAAAGACGTCCTGGACATCCAAGGTCCAGGTCGCTCTGGTGGCCGCGGGAAGAAGGGCCGGCGATAGCACCATCAAGACATTGTCGACGCTTCCATGGTCCCCACCTAAAACTAGAAGGGGAGGAGGCACTGCGCCCGTCTCCTCCTATTCCGCCCTGCATACTGATCAAGGAGGACATGTTTCGTACCCTGCTAGGAAGATCTTTCTGTGATGCTGAACTCGCCGCCTGGCTAGACCGGAAGGCGCTCGGCGTCCCCAGCCGTTCTCTGGGCTGATCTATCATTGGAAGTATATCTGTGCAGCGGGAAGTGACGTCGAGAACGACTTAATGACAAGCAATGGGGCGCTGAAACATCCCCCTCGCCTCGGTCTGGCTCCTCATGGTTTGAGCTAAAGAACATTCCTCAGTGTTGCACCATCGCTCCAGCCTTGGGGCGATGACAGGAAACGGCAAGAGAGGGCGCCGCCAGCCAGCCTTTTCTCCAGGTCAACGGGTTTCATCGTGACCCGGCCTGGGCCCTATCCGTGGAGGCTGAACCCACCGGGTGCCCAGGAACAGTAAGTGGTGATGGACACTGGCTGCTTTGGTATCTCTGCGACATGACCCTGTCTTTTCCCCGGGGGGAGTGTTTAATTGTCGGAGATTTGCAGGGTTGCCCACGTTCGATGCGACCAACGCCACTTTTGCGGTGGCAGAAACAGGCATGTGCCACGTTGCCGTGTTTCATTGCCCTGGCTACTGCAACAAATCGGTGGTAAGCGCATCCGTTCCAGATTTTGCAGCATCTGCAAATATTAGATGTTGGTTTGCCGAATGCCGAATGCCTCGCAGGTCGCAGGTCGCAGGTCGCAGGTCGAGCTGCCTCTCAAGCGCCGTGAGACGGCAGGAACGAGGTGTGGGCAGGCCTCATGCAATGATGATGTGCATTCCCAGCCTCGATGTGATTGACGACCCAATCAACCCCTCGACGGAGGAAAGATCACGGCGAGATGCATGGACCTGCATGGTTAGGGACCGTGCTCATCAGCCGGTGACCAATGCGGCTGCGTCAGGAGAATAAAACATGAAACATGGCGCCATCTCGGTCACACTGGAAGTCGGGGTGTGGCGCGTGCAGCCAGATTCCGGACACGGCCCCAAAGACGTCCAGGATGGACGACTCGATGAGTGCTCACATTCTGCCTCTCGACTCTCGAGGCCCTCGAGTAGAACTTCTGAAACGGTCGGCTAAGCGAGCGAGCTAGTCTGGGGTTGGTGGGCGACTGCCAAGTAGTCTAGTTAGCATACCTGGTTCAAGTTGCTGTGCGGGTTGAGCCTCTCATCACGAGCGAGCGAGCGAGATGGGACTTGCAAGGTTGGAAGACTCGCCAACATGCGAGCAACGGTCAGCAAGTCTGTGCTTTGGACGGATACTACACAAAGGGCAAACAGGCAGGGGTTGGCGGGGTTGGCGGGTGGGCATACCTGTACTGGGTATCTGAAGAGGTAGGGTTGTGGGGTTCTGTGATGAGGGATGAGAGATGAGGAGACCCGTCTGACTTTGGCGATTGACCGAAGACTCTTTTGTCCGTCGGGATCGGAATCTCCAGTCACAAGAAGCCAGCCGTCGACTGTGAGCCTCCTATCTTCGTCACGTGTGATTGCTGGAATCTGATTTGCCTGCACAGCGCGTTCTCTAGCTTTCATCACTAGTCACCCACCACCAATCAATCACACAGGCAAGATCACAAACACTTGTTTCCTGGCCTTCCTAGTAGTTAGCTCAATACCGCGGTACGAACAAAGCCTGTACTACCCAGTACTGGGTGTTCTGAGTATTGAGTGCTGAACCCAGGCCTCTCCCTCTCCCTTTGGATACGAGATGACGGTGTCTCCGCAGTCGTAAAGAGAGAGGGAACGTTGAAAGCTCCGCCGCTAGAAACAAATTAGCCATGTGCAAAGAGGGAAAACCAGCACGACGCTGAAAGCTGAACGGTGGCAAGCGGGTCCTGGTGTCAACAGCTCCGAGACTGGCGGCCATTGGGCGTCCACAAAGAAAGGGGGACCCATGAAAACAACCCATGTCGCTTCGGACCACATCCTTCTTTTTGCCTGGACAGGTTCAGTTGTGGACACTCGAGGAGAGTAGGGCCAGTGGCGAGCACGGAATGCAACCAGCCTCAGGAGGGAAGGCATTACTACCACATCCCGTTTAGCTAACGGTTGGTCATGGTGGCCATCTCAGGTTGGCATGTGTAAGTAAGGAAAAGCGGATGGTCCGAAGCTGGCCTTCCCTGGCCCTTCCCTTCCCTCCGGAAAATGCGGCGCCTGTTTGAGACGTGTTTCTAAATCATCAACAGCCACCACACTACTCGGCCTCGGCGGGAGGCTGTTGGCGCCAGAGCGGACCGGGGCAAATCCAAGACAGGCGCCAACAACAGCCCAGTTGTCCAACCGATCTGCTGCTCTCAGCCACTGGTTTCATCAAACCTGCCACACCCGAAGCGACTTGGACTGGAAGCTTCGTTCACGCCCGGCCCCCCAGTCATTCACGCGTGAGGCTTCAGCGTGTCGCTGACCCAGCGCGCGCCCTCAAAATAGCATCCTGGACAGGTCATGGGAGTCACGGACCATGATTGGTCTCCTCCCTTGTTATCATATTGCTGTGCCCTCCACCTGCCAAAGGAGATGGTTGCTGGAAGGGGCATGTGTGCCTGTCTCGGACTCTCGGTTATAGGGCAACACAAAGGTGGGCGTGGATTGGCCGTGACGGCTGGCGACCGCTTCTTGGGCTTTGCATCGCCAGCATCCCGCCTTCGATTCCATGCGACCGTGGCGCATTGGGGTACCCTGGGTGTAGGGTCAGAGGCAGGAAGCGTATCAGGATTCCCGAATCGATCAGATCGTTCGTACATATGTACCTCCTACAAGGTAGAAGGCCTTGAATCACGTCCTGGTCGCCCTGGGGAAGGAGGACGTGGGATCTTCATCTGGGACGAGACCCTCAGTGGCCCATCAACCGTCAAGTCGGGGCCTAGCCTCCAAGCCTCCAGGCTCTAGGCCGCCACCTGCAGGGCCTTGCCTCTGACTCGTGAAGGCTCCCCGTACCGTACCTGTTCTAGCGCGACTTCTCAGGGTGGGACGGCCGGGGCCTAACTGGCGGCTAACCCCAAAGCTGCGGGAAGGAGGAGCGAGGGCTTCACAGGGACCATGCTTGCAATTTAGGTGATCCGTAGACTCAAAATCTCAAAGTCACAGGGCCCCAACGTCTCTTGCCCCCCTAGGAGTCTATCCCAGTAGGACCAACAGCCAGGCAGCCCCATCGGAGAAAAGTGGGCTGCCAGCTGCCAGCTGTGCGAGTCGACTGGAAAACCCGTACTGGGTAGCAACCAAGGGAGTCGCGCCCGAGGAATTATTGGCCATCGTATCCTTCGGCCCTGGTGGCCCTGGTCCAATGCTTGTAACCTCCCCTACGGATGGCGCTTGTAGCGCCTGTTCGTCCGCATAGGCCGGGCCCAAGATTTCCCCCCCCTCTGCCTTAGACGGCCGGCGCCCATGGGCTTGGGCTAGGGCTAAGGCTTGGGCTTGGGCTTGGTCTACGACTACTTAGTCACTCTGCCCAGGCCCATAATCTTGCCTCTCTACCTCTGTCTGCCTCTTGTCTTCCGTCTGTCTGTCTGTCGCTCGCCTCTCGCTTCCCCTCGCTGGTCCGGTCTCACCTTCGACTCTCTCTCTCTCTCTACCTACACATCTCCCCTTCTCGACCTCTTCTACCTCCACCTCATCACCTCCCCCATCTGTTTCACCTCTTTTGTTGCTATACCAGACCAGTTCCTCTTCCCTGTCGAACCTTCACTTCCGCCCTCGGCCTTGTCCTTGAGGACTTTTGAGAAACTAGCTTTCTCTCCTTATCCACTTTCGTTTCACCTGTGCTCGCTTCCTCAACTCGAGACAGGAGCTTCACCACGGCTGGACGTCTGCGAAGCTGGTCTCTCGCATCGACTCCATTTACATCATCGATACATTCGCTATACAGATCGTCTTCATTGCCCGCCCCTCGACGTGTTTTAGCTAAATCGAGCGCCCTACCCGCCCTTCCACCGACCTTCCTCTGCAATCAGACCACCTTGGCCAACAGAGACTGCACTGCACTTCACGCGTTGTATGCATTGTTGCAGTAGTCACTCCAGAGTCTGAAGTGTCCGAACGGTCCCCCGCCGTATCCCCCGTCCTCGACTGTGTCGACGCCCCCCCTCCACAACCATGTACCCTTCGAGCGGTGCCCCCATGGCGCAACCGCAGAAGCCAGAGACCTTTATGCTCTCAAACGAGGCACAACAGAGCTTGCCCCAGGATGCGCAAGTCGCCCTACAACAAGTGGACAATCTCAAATACTTCCTCATCTCTGCGCCCGTCGATTGGAGTCCCGAGTCCTTGATCCGCAGATTCCTCCTCCCCACGGGCGAATATGTATCCTGTGTGCTATGGAGCAACCTCTTCCACATCTCCGGCACAGATATCGTCAGATGCCTGTCCTTTCGCTTTCAAGCGTTTGGTCGCCCCGTCAAAAACCCCAAGAAATTCGAGGAAGGCATCTTCTCCGACTTGCGAAACCTGAAGTCGGGGACCGATGCCTCTTTGGAAGAGCCCAAAAGCCCCTTCTTGGATTTCCTATACAAGAACAACTGCATTCGGACGCAAAAGAAACAGAAGGTCTTCTATTGGTACAGCGTGCCGCACGACCGACTGTTTCTCGATGCTCTGGAGCGAGACCTCAAGCGCGAGAAGATGAACCAGGAGGCAACGACAAAGGCAGTGGCAGAACCCGCCCTGTCCTTCGAGTTCGACTCTTCTCAATCGCTCTTCGAGCAACTCACCAAGGCTCAACAGGCCAGCTCTTCGTCGTTTGCCACCGCAAACGCCAATGTGGCTTACTCCCAATCAACCTCCCCGGTTCTCAGGGCCACGGACTCGATGCCCCCTCCGCAAATGGCCCCTTCTCACATGCCTCGATCACAAGAACAACAGTCCCATGCCATGTACACGAGTATGGCCATGTCCAACACCATGCCGGCGGTGGCGATGTCGCGGGAGCCGGATTTCTCCCAGGTCGCCTATGACCGCAATGGTGTTGCGTATGACCGTACCCATATCCGTCATGCATCCATGCCTGCTTATATGGAATATTCTCCGGCGCCATCATTTGTGTCGTCACACTTTGAGGAGTATAGCACCCGAGGGCTCTCTTATGAGCCCATCACCCCGCCTCAACATTCCGTTCCTGTTGGCTCAGAGCCGGCCTACATTGCCAATGAGGATACTGGACTCTACTCCGCCATTCCGGACATGCACCACATGCAAGCGTATAACCCAATGGCTTCCCTGCCTCCGTCATCAATGGCCGGCCCAACTTACGTAGCCGCTCCCCGGAATTTCCCCCAGTCGAACGTGTACTCGGTGATTGAAGGTTCCCCGACCTACAAGGCCCGGAGGCGGCGGTCGTCGATCCCCTCTTCGATCATGAATGCGGTGGCGGCAAATGCTGTTGCCCAAGTTACCCACGGCATGAAAGGCCATCTACCCCAAAGGCCGAGTGACCTCCGACGATCAATGTCAAGCTCCGTCCTTCCCATCGCCGAAGGGGACGAGTCCGCCGGACACTCCCCACCGGGACTCTCTCACAGCTATGGTTCCTCCATGGTAAACCGGGATCACCTTCACGATTTCTCCCGTCACACCACTCCGCTGGCGAGTCTGGAAGAAGACCCAACACAGTCCATGGGCATGGGGGCGGGTTCTGAGACCATGCCTGGTCTCATCGCAGACGATATGCACGTTCAGTCACTGCAAGCAAGCCCCGCGATGCGGTTGGAGAGACCAGGCCCGGTCCGAAGAGCTCGAAGTGCCACCATGATGGAACTCGGTGTACCATACAAATCACACTCGTGTCCAATCCCAAGCTGCGGAAGACTGTTCAAGCGCCTAGAACATCTCAAGCGGTACGCGTGGCCCCCTTCCAATCTACTTGGCGCTTACTGACGCATTGGCTTTAGTCATGTTCGAACTCACACACAAGAACGCCCTTACGTCTGCCCGTATTGCAACAAAGCATTCTCACGTTCCGATAACTTGGCCCAGTACGTTGACGCCGGATCGCAACCCCTGAATTTGGAGCTAACAAGAACCTTCAGGCACCGCCGAACCCATGAATCCCAGCAAGACGGCCAGCCTGGCCCAGTCACCAGCGAAGAAGAGCTCGACATTGAAGACAACGAGTTCTGCTCCATGGACGAACTCTCCTCCCCGGACGAGGTCACTCGTCCAACCAGCGTCTCGGGCATGATGGCAATGTCCATGCCCCCACCGTCAACACTGGTGATGCAATCCATGTCGCAGCCAATGATGGCACCCAGTCAACTCATCCAACCTTCGATGTTGCAAAATCTGTAAACATAGATCACACGCGGTGACTATGACACGATGATCACGATTTCTTCCACCCGGAGAACGGAGTGTGGTGTTTGTTTCCAGACCTAGGTGGGTCTGGGAAAAGGGAATTGACGTGCCCACGATGAAAGAGAGCTTCGCCTTGGAATACGACCGACAGGCTCTCTAGTTATGACACTATCATCAACACAAGAATATTGGGAGGTGAGGCAGACGCGTCTTCCCGCGGCGAAACGTCGGCGGATGGTGCCTGCCTCAGTCTCACCCTCTGACATATATTTCCTTGTTGTTTTTTCATTTCACCAGATGGATTGGGCTTTTGACTCTCTTTGTATTTGAGATGTCGGGCCATTTAGATGTGACAAAATGGCGCTACTGGACCAACTGTACATATATTAGCCATATATTGGCCAAAACCGACCTTTCTAAATTCCATTTTTGATTTTCAGACCTGATCATTCGCCGTTCGACTTGACCTGGGTGGGATGAAGCCACTGTTCCGAGGGACTCTGAGGCGTGCCTTGAATAGAACAACGTGAGTGGGGCCCACCACTTGGCCCCTGGGTTTCATGTTTCTGGGTGTTTCGAATGCTTCCTTCGGAAGGGCGGAGTTCCAGCCTCTTGCTCAGTTGACGAAATGTTTGAGATTCCGAGGATATCCGTCTCCCTTGATGTCAAGCAGAGGGAATCGGAATCGCTGGGTAGCCCAGTAGCCCGCCAACTCTTGATATCCATAGTGATTTGAAACGTCAGCTTAGGTAGAGGGTGTACCTTTCTTTCGCTGCCGTCATACTGGTCTCTATCTAGTCTACGAACTCCACCGCGCTGTCTTCCTTTCGACATACTTTTTTCTTCTTGAGAGGCCGAGAGGAGGCAAGGCCCAGAAACCCGAAGGTACGGTCTATTCCTGCTGCTCTTGAAAACTGGTCAAGAGAAGGCTCTGGGGACATTTGGTTAACTTTAGTCTATTATGCCAGGAAATGGGCTGCGGACAAGGGGAGATCAAGGAGTAGTTTTGAGGTAGGTAGGGTAGGTAGGTAGGTGTGTTCCAGCCGGTGGAATCAACCACTAGGGGTGGGTAGAGGTTCGTATATAATTGAATTTAATTTGTGTTCATTTCCCCCGATCGTGCTATGCCCTCGCCGCCGTTCATCTTCGGCCGCTCAAGAGAACCCTCCCGGCGGGGACTTCGTGGGCGACGGCTTCGTCGTCGCTATCATCACGGAAACCCTCCTCCAGCTCTCGACTGAGACGTCGGTCGGAATCGGTCGGGGGTGTAATGCTTATGGTCCTCGGGCGGCTCACGGTCCGGGTGGCGGCGTTCATGTTTGAGATCTGGCGTTCCATGCCGTCCCGGCGGCGACTACGCTCCTGGACATCGAAGCCCACCATGGCCTCGCCGGACTCCTCGTCGAACAGCTCGCCGTCGGCGCTGATGATGCTGTCGCGGCGCCGGAACCGGTCGCCGAAGGCCCAGGTCGACGGCAGGATCAGCCGGAGGAACAGTGCCGAGGCGCGGTCGCGGATCGACGACGGGTGCAGCGATTCGGGGAGGTGCGACGATAGCGAACTCGATTGTAGTGGTAGGTATTGTGAGTACCGCGCTCGGTGCCGTCGGTACAATGGCACCACGGCGTAGAACAGCAGCAGGTACAGCCCGCCGGATATCACCAGGGGCAGGAGGATTGTCTGTGAATCGGCCGGGGTTTCTTCGTCAGTCGCTCATCTCTCTCTTTCACTCTCTCTCTCTCTCTCTCTCTCTCTCCCGGTGGTCAATCCATTGGAGGAGATTCCGTACCTTTGAAAACGTGGCAAAGCCTGAACTTGCCATGTTGCCACTGCGACTGCTGTTGTCGTGGCTGGTGGCTCGGACGAGAGCGCGAGGACTGCTATCTTCGCCCGACACAGTTGTGCTCGGTATCGTGATACCCGCTCACCTTCAGAATGCCGCCATGCGGGGCGGCTTGCCGTGGGGAACAAGGGACGTCGTGGGTGGGTGGAAGAGGACGTTCTCGATGTTGAATGAGGAACCAGGAGTGAGGAATGAGGAGCGTTGGTAGTTGGGGTTTCGCTGCAGCCGTGAGCCGTGACTCGTGAGACTACGACGACTAAGTACTTACCCAGTAGTACCGCAGTCTGTCTGTCTGGACTTTGGAGTTGGGGTGCGGCGCGCGGGCGGCCAAAGGCCCGAGAGGGGCCCAAGGGGAACCACTCGTGACGACTGCAACCACCGCCTAGCACCGCCTACCGCAACTGACGTGGAGCCTGTACGGAGCACTTGGGCACCCTGGCACTATGATTATTTTATTGCCCGAACTCTCTTTGCCAACTCTCTTTGCCAACTCTCTTTTGGCTTGCAAGTTATTACTACTTAGGGACGGAGTACGGATACCGTCGAATACGATAGTAAGGAGTTGGTCATGTACGAGAATCGGACTCGACGGCGGCCGAAAACGTGACGACCTCATCCCTTGACCGCGCTTCGTGGCAGCCCAAGTAGTAATAGTAGTAGCAGTAGTAGCGAGTGACCTCCGACGCTGAGAGGTGAGGACTCCAAAGGGTGTGCATGGCGGTAATCAATGGGAAATAAAGACAGTTTAGTATCAAATCTAACGAGCATGTTTGCCAATATTAGTGGTGAAGAGCCCGGGCGCACAGCCTAAAGGCCCAAGCTGCCGCAAAAGGCGAGTCGAAGTCAAGGGATTATTGGCTGGGCTCGCTGGGTGCGCCGCATCCGCCGCGAGGATTGCACACGGAGTCGCCCGAAGCCCAGAGCCCGAAGCCCAACCCCAAAGGCCCAAAGGCCCAAAGGCTGAAGTTGAACCCCTGGCAGCCACCGCAGACGCAGTTTAGCACACGACTAACTTCGCTGCTAGCCGCACTCTGTGTGTACCAGGAGTCCACGACCGCAGTCACCACCAACATCCACGCATACCACGCCAAACATTGCAACCCTCAGGTTTGACCGTCTCCTTGTTGAACGCCTCCTGTCACTTAGACGACCGTCTTTCTTTGCCCTTGTGCCCTGCACATCACCCACGCTGGCCTGTGCTGACGCCCGCAGCCTTTGACCCTTCATTGTGCAAGCTCCACCTGTCTGTTTACCGCCCTACGCCCAGCCAGGCTACCCTACGAGCCGACTCCGTCTTGTCTCAATCGAACCACGTGAACGGTCCATCTCGAAACCTGGTGTATCAGAAGAGCGCAGGCATGATGCAAGGATAGACACAACCGCACCCGACACGCCACAGGACAGGAGACCCGTGTACAACGAGGGGAACACGACTCTCAAGAGGCGGGCACCCCTTCTGGGGCTTTTCGATCATCTACACATGAGTTCTGTCGCCTTGATCGCGCGCGCCACCGAGGATGCCCCCCATCACACAGAACGACAAGACCACCAGACAGTCGTCCGCCAGCAAAGGCTTCTTCCGACGCCACCGGGACACCAAGGCGGACAGTCGCTATGAAGGAAGCGGGAGCCTCGAATCCACCGCCGCCAACGGGTCGTGGGGCTCACGACATTCAAAGAGAGATTCGGTCGTCTCCAACGAAGGCCAGGACGCAGACATCGCCGGTCTTGCCATGACCGCGGGCGTAATCACCTCCATCCCCTACTCCGCCACCGCGGGTTCGCAGGCCCCCATAACCGTCGACTACCTGCCTCGCGAAGACCAGCTCCCTGCGAGAAAAGAGCCCCAGCCGCATCAACTTGCCAGAGGCTCCGACTTTCATCAGTACCCTGCCTTCAATGGACCCCCGAACGGGACCTCACACCCGACAGGCCCTCGACCTCCGCCTCATTCATCCAGCACCAACGGTGTCACAATGGCTTCCAGCGTAGTTGGTGATCGGGGGACAAAGTACCAACAATGGGGTCGCCCTGAAAGCAGCTATAGTACTCAGCATGGAAACTATGACTCCGTCTCAACAACCGATTCCTACGGAGGAGGACACCGGAAATCATTTGATGGCGCCAGCATCAAATCAACCGCATCCTCAGCCACCAGAGGTTCCAGTCTCTTCTCGTCCGACAGCTCCTCTAGAACAGCAATGCCTTCACGACAAGACTCCGATTCCTCCATCACCGTTCTATCTCCAGCACACTCACGCCTCTCCAAACTCTCTTCACACTCCGGCTGGCCGGCGCAACCCGTCGCGCCCTTTAGTTCCACCACCTCCTTCACCCCTGCCGGCTTCTACCTCCCCAAACCGCAGAGCGATGCCGAGATCGAAAAACTGTTTCTGCAGCTCATGCACAAGCGTGGCTGGCAAAATCTGCCCGAACAAGCGAAACGCCAAATGATGGCTTACGCCCCTGCGAAGAAATGGACCCTTGTACATCAGGACAAGTTGACCGAGTGGCAAGGAGAACAGAAGAGGAGGCAGCAGGCGAGACAAACTGGGACCATCGACGGCTCTATCTCAAGAGATGTGGATGGCACTCCCGAGTGGTATGTGAAGAAGATCTTGGACAACACCATCACCTCGAAACAGCTCCAAAGCTTGAGTGTCAGTCTGCGAACCCAGCCAATTAGCTGGGTGAAGGCTTTCATCGAAGCCCAGGGACAAATCGCCTTGACCAACGTCTTGATGCAGATTAATCGACGTCAAGCCAGTGGTCCGACACCGCTCAACGCCGCTTCCTCAGCCGACAAGGACCTTGACAGAGAATACGATATCGTCAAATGTCTGAAAGCGTTGATGAACAACAAATATGGTGCAGACGATGCATTGGCACATGAACAAGTGCCTGTGGCCCTGGCAACATGTCTCATCTCTCCCCGCCTCACCACGAGGAAACTTGTCAGTGAAGTCTTGACGTTTCTGTGTCATTGGGACCAAGGTCAAGGTCACCTCAAGGTATTACAGGCCATGGACCATGTGAAGAACATGATCAATGAAAATGGTCGGTTTGACGCCTGGATGCGAATCGTTGAAGTCACCATCGACGGCCGCGGGAAAATGGGCAGCCTGGTGGGAGCCAGCGAAGAGGTCCGAAGTGGTGGCATTGGTATGGAGAACCTTCTCATGGAATATGCCGTCGCAACTTTGGTCCTCATCAACATGCTGGTCGATGCCCCTGAGCACGAGCTGCAGCTACGATGTCACATCAGAGCCCAATTCATTGCGTGTGGCATCAAGCGAATCCTGGTCAAGATGGAGTCTTTCCAGTACGACGTTATTGACAAACAAGTCGCGAAGTTCCGCGAAAATGAGGCCATTGACTACGAAGACCTGCTGCAGCGAGAAGGGAGCAGCATGGTTGACAGCATTGAGGGAGAAGTCAAGGATATGACGGATCCAATGCAAATCACCGACGCAATCATGACCAAAGTCCATGGCACAAGAACCCAGGACTATTTCATTTCGGCAATGCAGCATATGCTGTTACTGCGAGAGAATAATCCAGAGGAACGCCTGAGGATGTTCCAGCTGGTTGACTCGATGCTCAGCTATGTCGCCATGGACAGACGGTTGCCGGACATGGACCTCAAGCAGAGCTTGAATTTCACCGTCCAAAGCTTGTTGGACAGATTGCACACGGACGATGAGGCTCGCATTGCGTTTGATGAAGCCACCGAGTCCCGCCAAATCGCCGAGGCGGCTCTTGCTGAACGCGATGAGATGGCCGATCAAATCTCCCTCGGTGCGGATGGTTTGGTCAAGAAATTACAAAAGCAGATCGAAGAGCAGGCCGGCATCATCGAGATGCAGTCCCGACAAGCCGAGTCACTGAAATCCGAGGTCGCAGAGCTCCAACGGATACGAGCACAGGAATTGCAGAGGAACGAACTAGAGACCAGAGAGCTATACCTGATGCTCCGAGATGCGCAAGATGTTGCTGCTTCTCGTGGTCCCAAAGAGGGAGCCAGCAGCCAGGATCCTGCTCAAATGCAGGGCATTTTGGATAGAGAGAAGCTGATGGATCGTCTCGAGCGCAATCTCGAACGCACAAAGACTCAATTCAAGCTCGAAGGCAAAGTTTGGGGCCAAGCAGGCCCATCAGACCGACTTAGAGAGCTTCGGGAACAGATGGATGACACTGTCGAAGCTGACTTCCAAGAGAACACGAGACGACAACTCACGAACAGCGTCATGGGAAGCGTTCATCGGAGCAACGCCCACAAAGGACCTAGGAGAGCCGTGCTGGACGCTTTGGCAATCAGCGAGGAAGCGGACCAAGATTCAGAAGATGACGAGGATGTCGTCTTTGAGAAGCCACGGTTGGTTGAGTTCTCCCGGCCAAAGATGAATCCCGACCAGCAGACCAGTCTTTTTGGAGAGCTTACTTCCAAGTTCAAGAAGATCGAAAACGACGACGACAGCGACGACACTCCAGCAGAAGCTGAAGACGCTGGCGCTACGACCGGACCTACTCACCCAAGCCTTGAGTCTGAATCACCACGAACTCCTCTGGATGAAGCTCAAGTGGTGGCCAAGTTCAATGGACCTCCTCCCCCACCACCACCCCCTCCACCCCCGTCAAGTCTTGGAGCCAACATGATTCCGGGATTCGAAAATGGTACTCCTCCGCCGCCGCCACCGCCGCCGCCTCCGCCACCTCCGGGCATGCCTCTCTCTCCTTCCATGCCTGGATTCTCTGGAGGGCCTCCTCCACCGCCGCCTCCACCTCCTGGGTCTTTACCTATGAGTCCACTCTCGCCAATTCCTCCAACTCCAGGTGCACCACCTCTTCCTGGCATGCAACACGGTCATTTCTTACCTCAATCGCCTATCACCCTAACGCCTCTACTCAAGAATCCTACTATGCGGCCAAAGAAGAAACTCAAGGCTTTCCATTGGGACAAGGTCGACACGCCACAAGTCACCGTCTGGGCTGAAGCCGCCAGTGCTGAAGCCAGAGAAGAAAAGTACAAGGATCTGCAGCGTAAGGGTGTCCTCGACGAGGTTGAAAAACTCTTCATCGCAAAGGACATCAAGATCATTGGTGGAGGGACCAGCAAAGGCAAGAATGACAAGAAACAGATCATCAGCAGCGATATGATGCGGAATTTCAACGTTTCCATGGCCAAGTTCAAAAACGTCGCCGTTGATGATGTGGTGAAGAAGATCATTCACTGTGATAAAGACGTGCTTGACAACACTGTGGTCATGGACTTCCTGCAACGAGAAGATCTGTCCACGATTCCCGAAAACATCTCCAAATTGATGGCGCCGTACAGCAAAGATTGGACCGGGCCTGATGCGATAACCTCAGTGCGTGAACAAGATCCAGCAGAGCTGACACGAGAAGATCAGATTTATCTTCAGACCGCCTATGAACTGCACCATTACTGGAAGGCAAGAATGCGGGCTCTCGCTCTAACGAGAAGTTTCGAAATCGAGTATGACGAGATTGCCACCAAGTTGAAGACCGTCGTCGACGTGTCCGAATCCATCCGAGATTCCACTTCGTTGATGAGTGTCCTCGCCCTCATTCTCGACATCGGCAACTACATGAACGACTCCAACAAACAAGCGTCGGGTTTCAAGTTGAGTTCACTTGCACGTTTGGGGATGGTGAAAGACGACAAGAACGAAACCACATTTGCCGACCTCATTGAGAGGATCGTCCGAAATCAATACACCCAATGGGAGGGTTTCGTCGAAGACATCACAGCCGTTGTTCCTGCCTCGAAACTTAACGTGGATCAATTACGACAGGATGCGAAGAAGTACATTGAAAACATCAAAAATGTCCAATCCTCGTTGGACGCTGGTAACTTGAGTGACCCTAAAAAGTTCCATCCTCAAGACCGTGTTGCTCAAGTTGTGCAACGGTCAATGAAGGAGGCCAGGCGGAAGGCAGAACAATTGCAGCTCTATTTGGACGAAACGTCAAGGACATATGACGATATCATGACCTACTTTGGTGAAGACAACCAGGACGAAAACGCCCGAAGGGAATTCTTCAGTAAACTAGGCGGTTTCGTCACCGAATGGAGGAAGTCGAGAGAAAAGAACATGTCCCTGGAGGAGAACAGACGACGTATCGATGCAAATATTGCCAGAAAGAGAGCTCAGATCAGTGTGAACGCGAGCGGCAGTGTAAGTGGTGCTGAAACACCCGGCAGTCCACCAGCCAACGGAGCTATGGAAACCCTCCTCGAGAAACTCCGAGCCGCCGCACCGCAAGTCAAAGACCAACGAGATCGAAGACGGCGTGCCAGACTCAAGGAGAAGCATGACCAGAGAGTTGCCAGTGGGACGCAGGTCCCGGATCTCGCCGTCAAAGATGGAGTTGACGAGACTGTCAATCATATCAGTGTCGGCGACAGATCGAATGACGACAACCTGAGTGCCGAAGACGGCACCGGTGGCAAAGGAGATGTCAGTGAGAGCGAAGATGTCGCCGACCGAGCATTGAAAGCCCTTCAGGAAATGAGGAGTTCCGTACCATCCACCGGGGATGAAATCGATGTGCGGAGACGCCGAGACGGCGCAGATGAAGAGCGGAAGAACCGAAGGATGAGGAGGAGAACGGCGCAGCAGAGCAGCCATGTCGCAAGAGAATCTGTCTACTCGCCCACCGAGAGCAAAACGGATGGCGAGACGAATGCCGTCCAGGGGGACGACGGCATCGACGACAAACGTTCGTCCGGCGGGACATTGAGTCCTGTCTTCTCCCAGCCTCCACCCGCCATTATTGTCAGTCCGACGCCTGAGGATTGTGAGGATTCCGAGGGGAGAAAGAGTGATGATGGAGTTGGGGCGTGAGCCAAGCACGGCAAGGCAAGGATGTGGCACTGTTGGAGTTGTCTGCTCTTGTCGTTTCCCCCTACAATTTTGGGAAGACAAGAGGGCCTCATCGGGTGATTGCTATTGCTACCACTACTATCTTGCTGCGGAGTGCTGCTTCTCAAGTACTGCCAACGGATGCCTGGTCGACCCAACCCTTCCTCCCTCTCATCTATCGCCCATGAGTGCGTTTTTCAGAGATACCCCAGACTTAATTACTGTTAAAGAGGATTCGACTTTTTGACTGGCGACGGGGTTCGATAGGCAGCGGAATGGAACGCATTGGAGTTCAAGTTCGCATGGAAGAGGGAGTTGTGTACTTTCAGTTGGTGTCTTTTCTGTGGAGTTGTCCATTGTGAGCATGTATCCATGTATCCATGTAAGTGGGAGTGTGTACTGGGTACGCGCGGAAACTGCTTTTATAGCATTAAATGGACGGTTGGATGCATGGGTGGACTGGCACGGGACGAAAAGGGGGGACCAAGAGGCATTCCTGTCTTCTCTTTCTTTGTCTTGGTCTTGTCCTGTTTCTGTGGCCTCTTCCTGCTAAGGTCTGAGGGAGTCGGAGGAAGGAAGGAGACGCCTTCGAACCTGCCCCTTGCTACCTGCGGACTACCTACTTATTTACTTGGATTGGCTGTGGTGCTTGATAGCTTTCCTCCAATTAATTGTCTTGACACTACTACTGCTACTATTTCTTACTACCATTAGCAACTACACTTCTCTGTCGTCGGTTCTCAGTCCTAACTCAGGACGGAGTAGTAAGACTTCACTTAGTTCGCAGTCCTCAGCCCCCAGTCTTGCCCTCACTTAGTACGCAGTACCCAATACTCACACAATAAGGACTAAGTCAATGCGAAGTCATCCAAGTATTATATTTCGTTCAGCCTCAGAGTGGGTGGTCCGGGCCGGACCAAGTACTTAGAGTAGAAAAAGAGGTCGAGGCTTAGAGAAAGGGGCGTTGACGGCAAGTATTGCGGCATGTTATATTCATCTACTTACCTTGCGTCGCACCTATCTCGGCGAGAGAAACTACTCCATACATAATCACAGGATCGCCGTTTTTATCAGGGTTGCATGTGCATGATGCCCTTTGGGCGAAAAGACGTTATAAACCCCCATCCCCCCGAAATCACATGATAAATACTACACACACAAACACATGCACACACATGCAGACAGACATGGAGAGAAAGGCTCATGCCCCCACAGAGACCAAATGAACCACTCGGTGGGGAAGAAAAAAGCGTCAACCGGGTGGCGGGCCGTTGCCCTGGCCCTGGTGCTGGTCAAGCAGTAGATGGGGTTTGATGAAGTCCTCGTCTAGCTGGCGGAACCAGGCCGTATGGTCGGCCGTGGCACCTCGTAACAAGTCCCTGATCGACCCGCTGCCGAGAGGGCCGGGGATGGAAGTTGCTGCGACGCCTGCCCCCATGCCCATGCCCATGTCGCCGTCCCCGCCGCTGCCCAGGTCACCGTTGTGGTTGTTGACGATAACATCGGGTGCGGACCTCGTGCGGGCGTCGCCCGCGTTGGAGCCGGGGAGTGGGGATGCCTTGCGCCGGGGCGCGGCGGGCGGGAGGTCGAGGTCGATGGCGTCGGCATCTTCGTCGTCGCTGGTCGAGCCGCTGAGGCTGCCATGGCCGAGGAGATGGGTGCCTTGCTGCGCTGCGGCCTCGCGCTCGCGCTGGCTGAGGGTCGAGTTCTTGCGCTGATTCCCTCTAGCGAGCCCA
Organism: Exophiala calicioides; assembly: GCA_001599795.1. Taxonomy (NCBI): domain Eukaryota; kingdom Fungi; phylum Ascomycota; class Eurotiomycetes; order Chaetothyriales; family Herpotrichiellaceae; genus Exophiala; species Exophiala calicioides. Next base: position 849,100 of record BCHZ01000001.1, on the reverse strand, counting down.
AGCGGTGGCGACCGTCCGTTACTACTACTGTAGCCTCGGTCGGTCTGCGTGCGCGAGGCAGAGCCATTCTCCCTGCCTGGCCGGCTGTTGCCGTTGCCAACATAGTCGAGTCCGATCGAGGGGCGGGGGTTGTGGCCGAAGCCGGTGCCGGAACGTTTGTAGTATGTGCCGCCGTTGGCGGTCTCGATGTCGAATTCGTCGTCCGAGTCGATTTCTTCCACCACGCCCGTGCGGATGCCGAGGATCTCGAGCATGCGTGCCGTCGTGCCGCCGAAGATGATGACCGTCAAGACGACCACAACGAGGACGGTGGCGCGGAGGGCGGGGCCTTCGTTGCCTTGAAGGCCGGCCGCAAGAGCGACTCCTACGGCCCCGCGGAGGCCAGCCCAGAAGAGCATTGCTTGATAATGCCAAGGGATTTCTTCGGCGGCCTCATGGCCTCGGCGCTTGGCTCGGAGCCGAATGATGTAGTTGATTGCCTTTGACAGGGGAAATACGGCCAGCCATCTGGCTGCGCAGATGCCGACGACGGTGACGAGGATGAAGAGGGGTTTGAAGACCAGATCGGTTTCGGTGAACAGAGTGAGGCCGAGGTAGATGAAGATGAAGTTCTCGGACAGTTGAGCCAGAATTTGGAAGATGAATTTGGTGGTGAGTTGTGTCCTCCTCGACATGTTGTAGTACGCATAATGCTTCAGGGTGATTCCACAGAACAGGAGAGACACGATGCCTGGCAGGTTGTTAGCTCGTCCATGATGATGCGCAACCACAAGGGTCCTGTTTACCTGACATATGCACGCCATTGGAGAAAAAGTAACTTGCATACGCAATCAAAATGATCAAGCAACTCTCGATTTTGGGATATCTTCGAACCAGGGTGTATTTCAGTGCGAGGGCAGTCCCAACACCCACAATCACCCCAATAATGAGACTGGTGAAAAAGACCAGTAAGAAAATGCCAATGGCCTCGAACAGGCTGATGACGCTCAAATTGCCCGTAGCTCCTCCTTCTCGGTACCGCTGGGCGGTTTCGAACAAGACGATGGCAATGGCGTCGTTGAGGATTGATTCGCCGAAGATGATGGTATACAGCTTGGGCTCGACCTTGTATAGATTGAAGATGGCGAGGATGGTAACAGGGTCGGTTGCCGAGAGTGTGGCGCCGACGGAGATGGCTTCGACCCAGGTGATGGTCAAGCCATCAAATGGTATTCTTGTCCACAACCATAGTATCAAACCCAACGACACGGCGGAAATGAAGGTTCCAGCAAAAGCAAAGGTCAGAATGGTGCCGATGTTTCGAAAGAAGTTCGCCTGTCGTTCTTTAGCATGTGCTCCATCTCGAAATCCCACTCTTGCACCGCGGGGGCCCTGACCTGATGTAGTTCGTAGCCTGAGGCTAGAATGATAGGCGGGAGGAGAAGATTGAAGAAGAACTGGTAGTCAAAACTGACTGTGTCCTGGATGGCGGTTCCTGGTGTAATCCTTATGACCAAGCCAACAACCATGCCTGAACGGGGGGGAAATCAGCCGAGGGCGACAGGACCAGAGACACAATGCGCACCGGTAAATATTGATATGACAGTTTCATGGACAGCCTGGATCCTCTTTTGCTGCAGGATGTAACTCGTGAAGAGGGCTGCAATCAGCAGCATGATCAGGATGAAGAGGGCCCATGACGAGAAGATCTCTTTTTGACCAGCCTCCGACGGTTCTGCTCAGATTCGATTAGGGACGGGATTGATCGGTGGGGAGGGAGGGCGGTGCGTCTCATACCATCGGGATCGACTTCTTCTACCTGCCGGTCTGTAATCTGGTCAGTGGTCTGGGAATTCCCAAGAGGGGCTCAGAGGAGTGCTCACGGAGGAGGTTCAATGTCGCGCCGACCAAACTCGACGCCATGTTGGCGCAGCTTGTAGGTGATCGATGCGAGATTGTGCGACAAGACGATCATCTCAGGCGGGTGAATAGAGCCTCGACGGGTAGTCAGAGCGTAGAGGGGAGAGGGTGTGGGCTGGAGTGTCGGACGGTCTTCGTGGACTTGTCATGTGAAGTGTCTTGTTCCTGAACAGGCTGCGGCGGTTTCGGTGGTAGAGATAATATCGAGGACTAGTATGCACTAAGACACTAGCTCTCTCGGCAAGCGGCAGTTAGTATGGGTTAGAGCCATTTAGTCTGTCTTAGCGCTGCGCTTATCTTAAGTGGTGATCGTGTACTTTCGCCGCCGCGCCTCCACATATGGCTGGCTCTCCGACTCTCAGCAGTCCCCCCTCCTGAACATCACATACGTGGCACCCCTATTCCATGCTTGAGCATGACAGGCCCAAGAAATGTCGAAAATGATTCAATTCGCATACGTCAAGGCTCTGTGCTTGCAAGCATTCTAATGCAACTAATCTCACATGTTGTTCGGATTTCCGAGAAACCATTGGGCCGGGCGTGCATAAGAGCACCGACGAGCATCAATCTAGCTCTGTTGCATGAATGAGCATGTCTCCCTTGCCCCAGGTATCCGCAAAGCACGAAAGACGCCCCAGAATCATCGAGAGCCCTTCTCCCTTCAGGTTGATCTCGTTATTGTACAATCGTACTTCATTCCGTGCCGCTGGCTGCTCCGCTGGTCGTTCCATTTGTACCAACACCATTGCTGCCTCCACCTAGTGTCAATCTCAGCTTCGTCCCCCCCATTGGCGCCACAGACCCTCGAGGCGTTCCCACACTCGATGCTGCTGCTGTAGATTCACCGTCCTGAGGGATTCTCTCCCCAATGTAGGCTAGGTTGGGGTGATGGCCAATCTGTTTCGCGATCGCTTCGTTGCATTGATTCTAAGTCCATGTTAGCCACAATCTCCCTGGGTTAAGGCCGGGGTGGGGTTCCTTACCTCAATCGCAATTGCATCATTGTACAGCATGCTGCCGTCTTCGTTGTAGGTCTTTGCATTCTTGGCCAGCAAAGCAATGTCGCTGCTTAGATCCTTGAGGCCCGTGTAATGTTGATTGACGATGCGCTTCTCGATCATGTCCATGGCGATAGGATCCTGGATGAAGTTGTAATAGTCTGGGTACAACTTCTTGGGCGGCAGTTCCAGGAAAGGGCCAATGATCAATCGAGTCGGTGCGCCCTCGTCGCTATCATCATCAGACTGCTCTTCGGGATCCGAATCGGGAACCTCCAGCACCTTGATCGATTCGTACACAGCCTTGAGAGCTTTCTGTAAAGCGTTTCGCTCCGTGCTGGTCAAGGTGTCGGGCTTGAGAGACTGTTTGCCCCGCTTCCGCTTCGATGCAGGTGTTTCGTCTTCTAGATCGTCGCCTTTGCGCTTCTGCCCGGCCGATTTCCGAGGCCCTTTCTTTTTCGGTGGGGGTTCTTCGGAACTCTCGCGTTCGAGCTCGCCCTCACCCTCGGGCTCTGGTGACGATCCACCTGTCGCGTGGTCGCGTTTGGCCTTGTTGGTACGTCGCTTCTCAATTCGTGCTGCCTTGCGCTTCGCAGCCTCGCCGATAGAGTCGTCCGAGTCGTCCACAGCCGCCAGCCACTGTTCTTCGGTCAGGCCATCGTCGTATTTCACTTGAGTCTTGACACGAGCACCCCGGCCGGCGTACTCTTCCTCTACCTCGGGCACTGGATTGTCCTCGGCCATGTAGATTTCGGGAAGTTCGCTTTCGCCCATTAATCGCCCTAGTGGCTTTCCTGGCCCATATTCGTCATTTTCGATGCGCTCTTTGTCCATCTTTTTGAACAACACCAGCTCATCGTCATTGCGAGCCATGATATCATTGAGGTCGTCATCATCCATTTCTTCTTGTTCTCCAACCTGTTCCGTCGATTCGGCAGTTTCCAGTAGAGTCTTCAAGAAGGCATCTCGCTCTTCGGCTGTGGACTTGTTGTCGAACTTACCGGCCTGAATAACCTTGCCATCGATGTCAAGCTTGTATTGGGCCCGCTCCAGGATCTTCTCCTCCACCGAGTTGGAAGTGATGAGACGAAGAATCCGGACCTCGTTTTTCTGTCCAATTCTGTGGGCACGATCCTGTGCTTGCAAGTCCTGGTGAGGGTTCCAATCCGAATCATAAATGATGACAGTGTCTGCGGTCTGCAAGTTCAAGCCTAGACCACCGGCACGAGTCGACAGTAGGAAGCAGAAATATGGAGAGTTAGGTGCGTTGAACAGGCGGAGCAATTCGGAACGATCTTCGGCTTTCGTCGCTCCATCCAGACGAAGGTACTGGAAGCCACGCAGTCGGAGAAAGTCTTCCATGATGTTCATGATCTGTGTCATCTGGAAAAACATCAACACTCGATGATTCGTGACATGCAACTTGGGTAGAACTCGGTCGAGCAGCTCAAACTTGCCGGCAGTTCTCCAAATCGAATCATTGGTGCCTTTGCCAGGGTTCATCTGCTCTTCCACCGGCTCAAAAACATAGGGATGGTTGCACAACTTTCTGAGCTGCATCAACATGTTGCTGAGACCACGCATGCTAGTCTTGCCTCCCTTTCCGTCTGTCACGGCGAGCTTGTTGTGTGTCATCAATTGCATTTGCAGCTTGGCTTGTAGAGCTGAGAAGCGACATTTGACCACACGCTCCTGTTTGTCCGGAAGATCTTTCTCCACATCCTTCTTGAGGCGTCGGAGCAAGAAAGGTCGCAACACCTTGTGGAGACGACGAATGACGAGAAGCTGCTCTTCTTCACTCAGTTCCATCTTGTCTTGTCCACCAGTGTTGGCGAATGGAGTATTGAACCATTCATCAAACGATTTGACGGACTTGAAGATGGTAGGCAGGACAAAGTTGAGAAGAGCCCACAGCTCAGGGAGGTTATTTTGCAACGGCGTACCGGTCAAAATCAGACGATAGCGCGTCGTATAATATTGGGTGATGGTGCTACTGAGTTTGGAGTTGGCGTTCTTCATACGATGACCTTCATCGACGATCATGTGGACCCATTTGATTTTGCTCAGGATTGGTCGATCCTTAATGACATACTCGTAGGTCGTCAAGAGGACTTGGAAGTTGCCCTGGCGAATTCTCATTTGCTGTTGCTTCCTGGTATTGGGCGGTCCCTTGTAAACAATCCGGCTGACGGTAGGCGCCCACTTCTCAAATTCCAGATTCCAGTTGGTGAGGGTGCTGAGTGGAACTATGACCAAGAAGGGACCGTACTGGCGCTTGTGCTCGATCAGATAAGTAATCAAACTGATCGTCTGGATGGTTTTGCCCAACCCCATCTCGTCGGCTAGAATGCCATTGAGGTTGTTGTTGAAAAGCGAGATCATCCACTGCAAGCCCTTGATTTGGTACTCTTTCAAGGTGCCTCCTACCAGGATCGTGGGTTGGACATTGATTTCCTCTTTGATTTTGTGAGCCACGGCGTAGTAGTCGACCTTACCATGGCCCTCCTCGTCCTCCGAGCCCTCAAGTTCTATTTCCTCGTCTGACTCGTCATCGTACTTGTCATCACCATATCTTTGTGCGGCACTTCGTTGTTGTTGTCTCACAGACGCGGCAAGCTGCTTCAAAAACCCGTCCGTTTGTTTGAGCAAGTGGGTGATACGCGAATCCTTGGCCTGTCCGAGAAGCTTCAGGTACGTCTCTTCATCGTTGGCTCTCAGGGCCTGCAATCGCTGCTTGGCAGTCCGTTCGATTCGTTTCTGCTCTTCGCGCTCCATGTGCTGATGATGTGTCACCATCATCCGGCCCAACTTCTGGATCCGATTGCGTTGACCGATGGCATTATTGCGGATGTCCTGCCCGTGGGCAATAATAGCCTGCAGATGGTTCGACTGTCGAGTTTTTTCCTTGTTCTCTCTTGCGTCTCGTTGTTGCTTTTCCAGTTTCTCGGTGATGCGTGCTTCACGAAGAGATTGCTTCTTCATTCTACGATGCAGAGCTCTGTTGGCTGTCATGGCGAGGTTATCATAGTAGTACAGTTCTTGTTGGATCTCTCGTCGGAAATCGCGCTGTTTCTGCAGCAAGGAAAGCTTTTTGTATTCAATCAACGCCTTGAGTTTCAGAGTATCGTCGGCAGAAGGATCGGCGGATTTGCTGGTATCCCAAGAAGAGATGCTGGCAGGCAAGGCGGCGAGCTCGGCTTTACGCGCCTGGACGCGATTGTACAGAAGTCGTTCCTGTTCTTCGCGAACCTTTTCAAAGTCAAGACCCATGGGTAAGATGCTAGGAATCTTTTGACGCCTCGAGCGTTGGGAATGATCCGCAAAACTGATCTCCTTCGCAAGGAGGTCGTATGGCGACAGATAAGACTCAAAGAAAGTCTTCCGCACTAGTTCGGTCGGGGTATTTTCTTTTGCTTCTGCAACACCATCTGGTTCTTTGCTTGTGGTTGTCACAGCATCCAATGACGCGACGGCGACAGCCGATTGCTTCTGCGAAGGGAAAAGCTGTTGCTGGAGTTTTGGTGGCAACGACAGATTCTTTGAAAGCATTTTGAACGCGTAAATCTGTGTTCTTAACAAATTCAGTTGTTCCGGTGAGAAGCTGCTATTCGCCTGTGTGACAACTCGTTGCGCATGGGCTACAGGCGCAGGCGTGGTATTGTTTGCCGAAGGTTGACTGTGTCCAGAGGAGGAAGTACCATTCACTACGCGATCAGCGACGTCGGGATGCGCGTTGGAAGTGCCATTTATTGACGGACCGTTCGCGTTGCCATTCACCTGCTGTCCATTCTGTTGGTTGCGCTGCTGTGCTTGTTGTTGCGCTTGTTGTTGCGCTTGCTGCTGCACTTGTTGCTGAGCCTGTTGCTGAGCCTGTTGGGCCTGTTGTTGGGCCTGTTGTTGGGCCTGTTGTTGGGCCTGTTGCTGAGCTTGTTGTTGGGCTTGTTGTTGAGCTTGTTGTTGAGCTTGTTGTTGGGCTTGTTGTTGAGCTTGATGCTGGGCTTGTTGTTGGGCTTGATGTTGGGCTTGTTGTTGATGTACCTGTTGTTGTTGGCCTTGCTGGAGTTGATGTTGTTGCTGTTTCTGAGCCTGTAGCGCGGCCATCTTGCGATAGTTCTGCTGTTGCTGGATGGCAGTGAGGAAGCGATGCGCTTTGAGGTACTCAGGATCTGTTTCGGGTACATTTTGGGCTTTCATGCGCTGGAATTTCTGTGTCTCGTGTTAGTAGCTTGAGACGCGTGGAATCACTAGGCAGCGTCAGAGAGTAGCGCCGGGAATATTTCATACCTGGTAGACTTCCTGAACCTGTGCCTGAGATATGTTGGGTGGTAGAGCTGGTGGTACATTGGCCTGCATCGCAGGCGCAGACTGGACTGAAGCCATGGTGGCGTATCAGGCACCGGGAGAAGATTCCAAACTCAGGCCGTCCTGGGTCGAGCCGATCAGTGAAGAGTATGGTTGGGCATCTAGATGGTATCGATCTAGTGTTTGTCGGTTCTCGATCGACAGGGATTGGGATAGCCTCGTGAAGATGGATGAACTTGGCACAGGGCGCAGTCGAGGAACTCTTGATGACTTGGGCTGAAGGTGGGCGGTTGAGGGGAGGATGCGCAAAAGAGGGGACGAAGAGTCTGCTACCGCGCTCGGGTGCACTCCTCAAGCCGTTCAGGGACTGAATAGTGCTCTGTTGAGATGAAAGGAGATGGTTGCGACGCGTTGCTGATGATTTTCATTGGGAGAGGGGCCTTCACGTCCGAACTGCAAGAGTAGTCACACGGCAAACCTCAAAGTCCAGCCTAAAGGATCGCAGGCTTGGCAATACGCATCACGTGAGATGTCAACTATCACGTGATCGTATCAAACCGGCGAGCTGAGTCGACTATCACGTGATTATATCAAACCGAGCCGAGTCACCCATTGGTCATATTTAATGCAGTGGCCCTCCCCTCGGATACATAGACCATTCAGGAGCTCGACGTTCGAGGCTATTCACCAAACCATGGAGTGTAGTGTCGTCTGTAGTATATGTAATAGTGCTTGTAGTATGATTCATCCTGTCCCAACCCACCAAGGTATCTGTCATAATCCCCGCGTATCACGTCCCCGTCCCCGTCCGGTTCTGGCTACGGTTCTACCTCTAGCCTCGCTATGTAAAATCCAACCATGGAGTACGCCCAATCAACACGCTGTCGCTGGTTTAGTCAACACATCCGCCCCATAGAGCTGAAAATGATGGACGCTGTGTACCCGGCACATACTTCAAGTGAGGACTGACCGCTTTGCCGGCACAGGAGGCGGTGGCTTCTTTGCACGTGAAGGAGGTGGTGGAGGTGCAGCTTTCTTGCCACTCAGAGGGATAGATCCACTTCCGTGGGAGGTCGCCGGCGAAACTGCTTGTTCGGCATATCCGTGGTCCGGGCTGCTGTTGGTGTAAGAGCCTGAGTCGTCAGCAAACACATCCTGTTCTTCCACATTGCGAAGCTGCGAGCGGGCCGTGCGGATCATTAAGGAGTCACTTGGGACTCGTGAGATCCGAGGCATGTTTACTGGAGACAGATCTCGAGCCGGGTGAATGGCACTGTCAAAGGTCGTTGCCCTGGCGTAATTCGGACGAGATGAAACGGCTGGCGAATAGTCGGATGTGGGCTGCTCTGTGTATCGTCCACTGGGTGCTCGACTAGATTTGATGGCTGGACGCACTTCCACAACCGGTTGGGCCTCTTCCACTGGCTCGATGTACTGTGTGTAAGATCGAACCGTGTTTGATCTGGAACGAGGATTGGATCGACCTCCACGATATTGCGGCTGTGGGCTATGCAATCATGTTAGATGTGTGACACCTAACCTAGGGGATGCACATACCTTGCTGGCCATTCGCTCTTTAGTTGTAATAGTGCGTCTCGGCACTTGTCGTGGTATGCGAGTTCGGCATCGAGAAAGGCTCCCAGATCAGCCACGCTTTCAGGGTCGGCATCACGGATATCCTCCATTCGTCGCTGAACATCATCTGCAGACTCTTCGTACTTGGCTTTCTGGTTGCGCAATTCCTCCTCGACACGAAAGTCTTCCTTCTTGGCTTTCTGCATTTTGGCCAGCGAAGTGTCGAATGCAAGCCTCCTTGTTTCCAGCTTCTTTCGCGCCGCCTGATATTCTTTCATCTGAACGAGGGATCTTTCGAGAGACTCTAGCCAGCCAGAGGTGGCGCTGGCGATATAGGCCTCCTGGGCGCGAGCAATTCGTTCCTGTGTGCGTCCGAACACTGATCATACGTCAGCATACCTGAGGACTCTGGGAGTCCCGGCAAGTCCAACTTACTGTTCAGGCATTGTCCAAACTCAGAATCGGCTTCAAAATCTTCCCCGTGGGATATCATCGTGCCTCCCATATACGCGATGGGCAATGTTTTTTCCTTCCCTTCAACTTCTGACCGCTTGGAGACGGCTTTGATATAGGCATTCGTGGATCTTTGCATCTTCTCGAGACCTAGACACGACGAGTGAGAACGGCCCGTGGTGCATGTTTACCGCACGAGGAGAGATACGCACCTTCCTGACGCAAGCCCATCTCTACCTCTAGGGCTTTAAAGTCATCGGACACATTGGTCTTGACTTCCCCGCCCATGCGCTCCCCGGCCCATTGCTTGAAACGATCGAGCTTTTTGTTGACATTCATGATGGAGATAGTGTGGTGGTTGCAAGATCCAAAGGCGGGAATTGACAGAGAGCAGCAGGGTGTGCGAGTGCAGAGATGCCAGGGCGGCTCCGGCAATTTTTGGGTGAGTGAGAGCGTGAGTGAGAGCGTAAGTGAGTGAGTGAGTGAGCGAGTGACGGAGAGATCGGATGCACGAGGACGGCGGGCGGTATTTGCACTGGAATGCCGACAGGGTTATGCGAGCGGCGAGTGACCAAAAGAAAGTCAGGCGAGCCGGCAGGCGTAGAATAGAAACATAAAACGATTGTCTGCGCTTAAGGTGATGGGCACGAAGGGCGGCAATCCAACAGAATAGGCTCAACAGCAACCTTGTGAAGATATTGGAAGCGGCGATCGTGACGCGCAGCCCCAGCATGAACCATGAACCAAACATCAACGCAATATGCATCCCTCAGGCTTCCAGAGCCCTGGAGAGCCCGGGACCAGTTGCTGCCACGCCTCTACCCCTGACCTCAAACCGTGTTGCGGAGCTGGTCCGTCTGAAACCAAAACGCCACCACACGCACCTCACGCACCTCATGCACCCACGAGCCTCCCGATTGGGGCATCCCCGTTGCATTTTCATTTGACACCGTCAAGCACTATTGGCAGTGTCTCTGCCACCCCTCCCGAGTGCCGCGCCGAGGGTTTTTTGTGAGCGCGGTTCGGCGTGGTCCACGCCGCTGCCCAGTGGCGCCACGAATCCGAGACGAAATTACGGAGTGCGAATCATCTACTAAGTATGTCCGCGCCCAAGTGACATTTGGCAGACACAGGGATGATGGTACGTCAGTCTTAAGTCTGCCCGCGTTATATGCTGTGCCCGCCAGCCTTCCCGGTACAGAGTTTGTAAACTGGAATTCATTCGAAATCGGACTCTCGTGACCCTAGGAACATCTAGCTGAAAGGCATCTATCGGCTTTTCTTGGCCAAATGCCCGGATCGTTCCCACAATGCTAAGGCCTGCGCAAGCCGAAACACACCCACGCCATTTTGGATATCCCATGCACTCCCCGCATCTAATCCTTCGTCTTCTGCGTACCACGGAGCAGACCGGTTCTTCTGGCGGCGATGAGACCGGCCTTTTGACCTTGAGCAGCGTATCTGGAGATGGTGGATGCCTTGCCGATATGTTGATGGTTACCACCACCGTGAGGATGGTCGACGGGGTTCATGGCAACACCACGAGTCTTGGGCCAGGAGTTGCGCTTGACAGCGAACTTATGCTTTGCGCGGGATGCCTCTGTAGAATTGTTAGTCCATATCCCCAAAGCAGGTAATCTTGTCGGAGCCACGTACTGAGCATAGGCTTGTCTGTTCGGCCACCACCTGCAACGATACCAATCATGCCTCGTGCTGAGCTGAGGATGACCTTCTTCGCACCACTGGGGAGCTTGACTCGAGTCTTGCCCTCGTCGGTGTTGTGTCCGATCACGGTGACATAGTTGCCCGAGGTTCGTCCCAACGCTCCTCGATCTCCAACTTTCTCTTCCACGTTCGAAACCACCGTACCCTCAGGAACCGCACCCAACGGCAGAATGTTTCCGACTGTCAAGCTTGCGTTCTTGCCGGCGTAGATGAACTGCCCGGTATACAAGCCCTCTGTTGCGATGAAGGTCTCCGTCTGATCTTTGAACTTGTAGGGACTGCGAAACGAGACAAGAGCGAGAGGAGCGCCGCGCCCAGGGTCGTGGATGATGTCCTTCACGATCCCGCGAACGTAGCCATGGCGTTCGGCAAAGTCGAGTTGTCTGAACTTGGCCGGGTTCTTGTTCAACCGGGTATGGGCAGCTGTACAGATGTCGTTGTCAGTATACATTCAATGGATTGAAGGTCTTCTGAGCATGTATCCGTAGACATTAGGTGATTTCAGGGCTGCGGGAAAGTGCGCTGCTCCAAACATGGAGGCTGTTGGTTCACTCACTGAAGATGGACCCCCGTCCTTTTCGCTGATTGCGAATGACTCTACCCATGGTGCACAGAGTCCGGAGTGGTTGTTGAGGATGGTTGAAAACTGGCGACAAGATGTTCTTCGACGGGACCGCAAAAGCAGCAGTTCGAGTTTGTGTGGGCGAAAACGGACTTGGCGAAATTCACGTGACCTGACTCCACCCAACACCGTTCAAAGTCCAGAGTACTTCAGCGTACTACTTTCTGCTACTGAGGACATCTTTATGCATCACGCGGTCAATTCTGATTTTATTGTAGACTGTCATCAACATATTAATCGCAGATCAAAATCCCCGATCCTTCTAAACCAGCATATTGATCTCTTTCAGAACCAACGTTACCTTCCTCCCTTACTGAGTACATGTATGGGCTCAAGCAGGCTGCGAGGCCACATTTTCAGTGAAAAGGGTTTAGCGCCACCCCCTTGGCTTGGCATTCGACCTGAACTGCCAACAACTCGAAGCTGCAGCGTCCGGCTTCTCGTAGCCCAATTCCAATCACTTGATAATGTCTGTTCAGAATACGTCTAGATTGTTGATCTGGCACAGCCAGTGGCTTTACCAGCCTGGTACTTACAAATACGCAAGGCAATGTTCTTGAAAGTATGCGATCAAACACTTTCTGTGAAGGTCAGTTTGTTGCTTGCTACTGTCGCTGTCTCCCTGTATATGCTTCTTACCTCAAGTGTGCCGTTCTGAGGGATGGCGAGTATGAAAGCTAGGGTTGCTATCTACATTGGATTGAAATGTTTCCAAGATCTGGGGGGCGGCTTGGCTACTCGAACATCTGGAGTCGGCCTCCGTCGGCTCTTCAACTTCGAACGCGGTAGGATTATCCATTTGAATTCGAGGATGCATTGGAGCTCTTCTCGCAGCTTGTCAAGAAGTTTGCCCTAGCTTGGTAAACCCGACTTCTCCGAAACTCGTCCCCGGAACAGATCCCCCCGACGATCCCGGCACGTTTTGAACCAGAAAATTCCGTCCAGTTGCATCAAAACCGCCTTGGATGAGACGCCTCCCACGTCCCCAAGGACTCAATGAAATCACACGTCAAACCCCCTCAAAATACGATTCCCTGTGGTATGAAGGCCCTCTTCTACCCGGATGTCAGGGGCAGCCAGAAAATCCTACAAGGCAAAAACGCGTCCAAATGATGCTTTTGCGAGCACCAGCAGTTAGCTGTCATGCTGGACCTATGGAGTCTCGAAAGAATGAAGAGAGAAGAGCTCGCAATCGGAGAACCCCGCGTTTCTACCAAGTACGAATTCCCGAGTTGGAATATATCCCGGCTGCACCCCTTCGATAGCGACAGCGTTGTTACGAGACACGTGCACTCTACTCATAGAGAGCGACAGAGGCGTCGAATTTACCAACAGGTGACTGACAACCGTGGGTGCGGGCTGGGAAAGCAACAGATTGACATACTTGGATGGGACTCGGGAGTGCTTGGCAGCTGCGATCGCTCGCTGCAACCCATCCCGAGCACTCTTCCTTCAGCCTTGCACCCACAAAGCATGGAGGGTATCTGGCAGAGTTTGGAGGGGCCTTCTCCCGCCTCCTCCTGTGTATATATCATTGGGAGCGTCACTACGGATGTGGAGATTACAGAATGGACAAGCACGGGGCGTCCAAAGGGATGAAATAATTTGTCCCTAGACGCGTAGCTTTCAACGCGCCAAGTTGGTCCTTTAGCTTTATTGGACAGACCGCTGTTCTACCTGACTTCTAAATTTCACGTTCCTATCCTCCTTCCTCATCCACAATTGTGCCGTCTCGACGCAACCACACACTGCCACCGCTTCCACACCCAACATGGCCGACTCAGACTCGTCCTCGCTGTCTTCTGCGCCATCGACCGATGATGAGGAGATGGTGAGAATAATGACGAAACCAAGTGGGCTTGCCCGCTATTTCAAGCCTGCGCCAAAGCAAACCTCCCCAGAACCTCCGAAACGCGCACCCTCGCCTCCACATGAATACACACTGGCCGACAACGAGGCAATTGCTTTCCTTGTCATGTTCAGGAGCCGGTTTAACGACGCGTTCCCGAAATCCCTGCCACACTATGGCCCCCAAGATATCGAGAGAGGGGTTTCGGGAGAACTGCCTGACGAACAAGTCGACAGACTCTTGTGTGCGTTACTGGGTCTGGTTTTGAACCGAAAGAAGGATGTCGAGTATGTGCCCCTCCACGCGGCATCGCTTAATGCACATGACCCACGAGACTTTGGCTGACCGGGATTCTTTCCAGACGCGGTCACTATGGCCGAGCACTTGAGGATGCAATCTCGACAAACCAGAATCAATGGCCGAACGTGTGGAAGGGCGTGAACCCTATCCACGGGGGCAAGAGTTTCAACAACATGACGCCCGAGGAGCGGGTATGCAATCTGCAGCCAAAGCCTGCGACGCGTTGTTAACCGTCGATCTAGTTAAACCTCCTCAAAGCCCTCAGCCTCTGGGCACTGAACTCGTCCGAAGCCGTGCAGAGCATTATCAAAGAGTCATACAAACAGTCCCGCCGAGACGACGACCGCAACCAGCCACGCAGCGTTCAACCGTGGTTCACGGATTCGTACCGACGCAAATATTGGCTCGTCGAAGGCCTGGAGGATTCACACTTTCGAATCTACAGAGAAAATGACGGGAAAACTGCAAAAACAAATACTTGGTTCAGTGTCGCGACATCTATCCAAGATGTCATGGTGTTGGCAGACAAGTTCGCTGAAGAGCACACATCAAACTCCAAATTGATCAGTGACAAATTGAGGTCGGCAATCCCAAGGTTTGAAGCTGGAGAGGAGGTATGTACACAATCAACTCTACGCTGGGTACACTGATTCACACGTTTCCAGAAGCGCAGACGCCGTGACTACCGCCTTGCGCGCAAAGCCGCGTTCTCTCGACCGGAACCGGGATTCTCCATGTACGAAGGCCGCACGCGAGGCAAGAGAATGAAGTACACGTACTCGGATGAAGAAGATGGGTCGGATGCTCTGTCCAGCAGACGTTCCCGTCGAAATTCTGGGAATTCCACCCCACTCGAAACCGGACCTACAATCACGGCGAGTGGCCGACAGGTGAAGTCGAGGGTCGGAGGCATGTACGGCGAGAGCATGCTGATCGATCAGCGAAAAGAGTTAGAAAAGATACCCGGCGAGGGCCATTTCACCGAAACCAGCGATGACATGCCTAGCACAGTGCCAAACGGGCGAGACAAGCGGACGTCGAGATCAGGTCGGCCGGTCAAGGTCGCGAGAGACACGTATCCAGATGAGATGGACTCGGATAGCGACGAGGCCGTGTCATCCGAGAAGGAGTGGAGTGGCAATGAAGATGAGGCGGACGAGTCGGAGCCCGAATTTGACGCCGAGGATGAGGACGAGGAGATGAGCGACGAGGGCATCGAGCCTGATGGTCTGGCCGACGATGACGATACCCAGGAAAGCTTGGTGGTCCAACTGAGGTATCGCAAGGGCGAGGGCAAGGGCAAGGGCAAGGGACCCGCCACTCTGGCTGAGCGCCCACATCCTGCGCATCCTGCACAACAGCCATTGATGAACGGCAGAGGCTTGGTGAACGGTACCGGCCAGCTTATCGCTACCACTGCTACTCAAGAAGAACCCAACGCACCACAAGCACCGGCCGCAACGCCCACCATGGACACCATCGACGTTGTCCCGCGGGTCAAGGTGTCGAACGGACTTCAAGCCTTCCCCAACGGCGTCAAGAAGGTAGAAAGCGACGCACACATGCCACCTCCACCTCCGATCCAGATCCCGCTTCAGCCCATGGACGTGTCATAGCGACGACCAACATGGCATAGAGAAACGATAACCGAGGGCATCATAGAGGGAGAGAGGGCAGAACCTATTCTCCACAGTGTCGATGAAATGGAACAGAACGCAACGTGAAAACGAAAGCTGCGATTACGAACGGATGATGCAACCGGTTGTATCAAAGGGGACGGGGGTGGCTTTTGACTCGGACTCGAGTGAAACGGACGGACGGACGTACGTACAGCAGTGTACAAACAAAAGGAAAAAGGATCACTTTCTCTCTATCTTCATAGACACTACGAGGTGACGACCTTGAAACGCAATCCCTGGCTGGGCCATGCATGCGATGCCATGCATGCGATGGGAGAATCCATGATGTTACGAGTTCATTCACCAGTCGTTTAGTATATAGCAAACAGTCCTTAGGCGAAGCAAGTAAGTAAGACGCTCGTAGAAAGAGCGAGATCTTCTCCCTTGCCACAAGCACCTGGTTACCTTGTCAAAGACTCAGCCTTAGCTTGGTGAGGTAAGGTACCTAAATAAGTACCTGTCTGTGGCCGGCACAAGTTCTACGACGGAGAGACATGTGAATGGAATGGATGAATGACTAGTTTGTTTGATTGAAAGCTGAGTTCAATTCAATTATAACCCATCAGTCAGTAGGAATACATGGAAGCCGCAGCCGTAGCGTCGGCCATGACCACGGCCACAGCGACGGTGTCTCATATCCATTCACTGCTGTTTGTCATCACTTCACTTTCCTCCTCGTATCGAACTGTAATACCTCGAGAATAGGGACCACCTCTCTCTCCACCTCGCCTCCTCTGATATGAATACACACACACACACACACACATACACACACACATATAACAATAGAAAACGACAAGGGAGGAAGCCAAGAAGTAAATGGTGACGCTTCTGTTCTCTCTTTCTACTCCCTCCCCTTCTCCCCTCATGATTCCTGCAGCCTGCGATCCTGCTTTCATTAGACTCGCTCTACACACACACAAACGGTGAAAGAACGAGGTACACATACATCACTTCAGGGTCGGCCAAAGCGACGACCATGATGGTGTATGCAGTCCCATTGGCCAGTCTTCGTCACCTCATCACTTCAAGCCGTGGGTAACAGAAACTTCTCCTTCAACAACTCATCCGCCGTCGGCCTCTTCTCGTGAT
The DNA here is from genome assembly GCA_001599795.1 of Exophiala calicioides. NCBI lineage: Eukaryota > Fungi > Ascomycota > Eurotiomycetes > Chaetothyriales > Herpotrichiellaceae > Exophiala > Exophiala calicioides. Next base: position 832,606 of record BCHZ01000001.1, on the reverse strand, counting down.
CAGACTCGAAAGTCTTGTCCATGAACTTCTTGGCCTCCTCGCTCGCCGTCTCGGGAATCGTCGGCTTCTCGTTGTTGCTGCCGACGGCGAAGAGCGTCTGGAGGGTCGTCATCGACGGGAACGGGCGCGACCCCGTGAACATCTCCACGACCAGACATCCAACGGACCAGATGTCGGATTTGAGGGACTGCCCGCTTTGGCGGACGACCTCGGGAGCCATCCAGAAAACGCTACCTTGTAACGATGTGCGTGTGCCAGGTGCTGCGTTCACGCCGTTGAAGCTGGTCTTCTTGGACACACCAAAGTCGGAGATCTTGACTGCTCCACGGTTGTCGACGAGGATATTGGCGCCCTTGATGTCGCGATGGATAATGTTCCGACCGTGCAAATACGACAGACCTTCCAGAATCTGCCTGGTGAAGTTGCGGACTAGGGGTTCTTGGAAGGTGTTGTATTGCTTCAGCATGTCTGCGATAGAGCCACCGGCGACGTACTCGAGGAAAATGTTGAGGTGCTCTTCATCTGACGATGTGCCCAGGTATTGCACAATGTGATGATGGCGCAAACCCTGTAGGAGGTCGATTTCTTGTTGTAGTGCAACAATCATCGCCGTCTTCTTCTTGTCTCCTTCGGTGCCTTTGGCGACGTTGGGCAACTCGACCTGCTTCACAGCCATGAGCTCACCTGTCACGGCATGCAAAGCCAGATAGACGCTGCCAAAGGAGCCCTCGCCTATCAAATCGCCCTTCATCCAGTTGCTCTGGTCGAAGCTGTTTCCCTTGAGGAAAGACGTCAATTCATGGTCATCTTCTTCACCATCTTCAGCAACAATGACGGACAATCGTTCATTCATGTTATCGGCGCCAAAGCCACCGGGGCTTTCGTCAAAGTAGCTGATCCTAGTGGCTTCGTTCTGGGTGGCTGTGTCAGAACCACTGTCGAAGGAAACGTACGACTTCCGATTGGGTTCCAGCGGGGATTCTTCCTGCAATGGATGCAAGGTCGACGAAGCGATGGAATCCCTAAAAGCCGAATTGGGGAGATTGAACCTCGTTGAAACGACAGATAGCGGTCTTCCTCTGGGTCCTTTATCACCATACTGGCCGAGCCAGTTATCGGCGATACTAGGTATTGTAGGCACCGGAGGAGCATCTTTCATACTTGAGGCGAGACTCACGTTGCTCATGACGCTCAGACGGTTGGCCGCCCGGCTCATACGCTGTGACCGTCTCACCGACATTCTCATCGTCTTCTCGATATCCTCCCGTTGATGTGCCGGGAAATAAGAGGTCAGCTCTTGCACAATCATCTCGCTTGGAGGACGAGCCCCGAAGAAAGATTTCAGCTTCGTGCTCTGGTTGCTGGGAACCCGCAGGTGTTGTGCTTCTTGCCGTTCATACTCGTCCGCAGTAGGGATGATATTTCGATTCCTATCTGTAGTCGTGACTGGTGAAAGGGGAGCCTGGATCTGATGCCAGGATTCTCCTGTCAATTTCTGAAGCTTGATCTGGTTTCGCATGTTGTTCGTGCTGAGTGCGTTGTTGTGCAGGACTTGTGATTCGTCAACCGCAATCTTTGCAGCCTTGCGCATCTCTTCCAAGTCAGGAGGGCCGTCGTTGATTTTTCTCAGAATCAGTCGATTCCTTTCAGAGCGCGTCGATTCATTACAGATTCTCATGAGCTCGCTGTCTGACACCCGACGACAATTGGCTGGTGTTGGTTCAAGGCCGTTGAGCACGTGGAAGCAGTAGTTTCGAAAATGCGTCTCCGGGAGAAGCAGTTTTTTGAGCACCGTCGAAATAACCTCGTCGGCCGTCCGGCAAAATTTGATGTTGACTACCTTCGTTTGGCCTCCGGTGTGAATGATTTTGATCACAGGGGAACCAGACGGCAAACCCCCGGGAGTCAGCCCATCAATACTAGAGTTCTGTCTCAAATGAGCAGCCCGGGTCGTTTGATGTGCAAGCTGAGGTGTTTCTGGCCGTCTTCCAGAAGTGGAATTTGCTGAGCCTGGCTGACTGAAGTAGCCTGCGCTTTGGTTGGCTCTTCCGTTGTCCATCGGGCTTGCTACATAGCGGTGGGCCCTCAAGCCGGCACTGTTTACATCAGCCAAGGGCGAGCTCGGTCTCGAGCCAACCTTGAATCCTGTGCTGGCAGAGTTGAAGTTTTGCAGGATGGAGGAATCGAGCTGGCGAGAGAATCGTTTGCTGCTTCCGTTCTGTGATCGCGAGCCGTGGGTACGAGGGGAATCCGAGGATGAAGGAGTGCCAGCAAAGCCGTCGAGCAAAGCGAGAGAGTCCCTGTTCCGCCGTGATCGTAACAGGGAAGATTTGTTTCGCAGTTGTTTGATGGCAACATTGATCCTCACACGGTCCCCAATCTTTTTGATGCCCATCTCAGACAAGATCTTTTGATCGCATTCCAATAGGCTTTCCCCGGTAAAGTTATTGGTCTTGAACAAGGCCTCGTACTGGCCGCATCGAATTGAGTGTAGCCATTCCCCAACTTTTTTCTCATCCCATGCCCGGATTGAGTCCAGCCCATCGTAGACATCGGAGAATTCCGAATCGGTCGGGGAGGTGAAAAGGCCATCCTGGAGAGCCATTGAAGATACTTGTGTTCTCTGGGAACCCTCGGAGAAGTTACGGACGGTTATCTGCTGAGCGTTCCCGACAATGGCGGCGTATTGAGTCTTGGAGGCTATCATGGTAGCGTCAGGTTTGTTGTCATTTCCTTGGGTATGATCAGACAACTGAGGGGTGTCCCTCCTCTTTTCAAGATGCCGGCATCTCAAAGAAGTGTAGTTCCGGATAGACAAAGGATCGTAAACAAGACTGAGGCTTGAACCACGTTCTAGTCAGCGGCAACGCAAGACCGGTTTCAGTCCCGTGGTGGCAAGCTTGTCGACAAAGAATTGGCGTCAGATGAGCTCTTGATGGACGACTTGAAGCCTGCCGTGGAAGAGGGAGGGAGGGACGGATAAGGCTTTCGGCTTCGTGGACTGATGGACTCGTTGGTAGGAGGGGAGGATGACGAGTCGGGCGGCTCTAGGATGTTGTTTGGTGTTACAGGTGTCAAAAGTCAACAGTCAAGGGCACTGCACCATGGTGGCCAAACCTGAAACGCGCGGTGGAGAGACAACGTGGTGAGCAGTGAGAGGCAGGATGCTGTCCCTGACGTGCCCTGGTCAATGGTCGGCCGTGTCTAAAGGTTGTCATCTGGTTTACCCGGTTGAGGCAACGAAATGCAGTGGAGTTCAGAGAGTTCAGAGACACAGCCAAGTTGACAGGGGGGCAGACGCAGGCAAAAGACGCAGGCAAATGCAGGCTGTTGTCAGTTCACTTTAGGGGGCAAGGGCACCAATCGCAGGCCCAAAGGGGACGCCCCGGCGCCTGCCAACCCGGTTTAGACCCGCCTATCGCTGTTTCTGGTAGGGCTTCCTTCACTGGTTCGTCGCAGCCGCACCCTTGTGGAGGCCTACAACCGCCTTTCCCCCAGCCTGCTCGCTGTTATTGGCCCGTCGCGTCCTCCATCCTCACCCCGTGTCTCTCAGCAATCAAGATAGCCCTCAAGACACACCCTTTCAAGGAGGCACTCCGGGGAACAGGCTGCCCAGAACACACAAAATAATAACAATATTGGATAATAGCCAGGATAATCATATCGTGAGCACGCAGATCGCAGCGAGTGGGCTTGTCAACCGTCAACCGTCAGCCTACGCCCCCTGTCCACTTATTACCACTTATTACCACTTACACCGCCATGCTCAAGCGCTCACGCGACATGTCGATTTCTTCCGACGACGAGGGAACCTCTTCAGAAGAAGAAGCCCAGTCCCCTCGTCCTACGAAGCTCAATGCCGTCACCACCGAAACTACTCCTCCCAAGGCTGTCATGCAGTGTTCGCTGCCACCCCATCGAGACTCCCTCAGCTTTGCTTCGATTGAAGACTTTGAGATTCACTATGCCAAAGACCATTCATCACGATGTTCCTCATGCGGCAAGAATTTCCCCAGTTCCCACTTTCTAGCCTTGCACATTGATGAGAACCACAATACCTTCCGTGAAGCTCTGCAGGCACAAGGTGAGAAGACGTATGCTTGTTTTGTCGAATCTTGTGACAGGAAATGCTCGACGCCACAAAAGCGACGTCTACATCTGATTGACAAGCACTTGTTCCCAAAAGTCTACAACTTTCGAATTGTGGATAGCGGTATTGACAAATCGACGTCGATGCTACACGAAGGTCGCCGCAGAAGGGTGTCGACTGCGACCGCCCAGAATCAGTCAAGTTCCCACCAAAGACGAGAATCCCGGACCGAACTGAAGTCGAACAAGCAGAAATCTCCCAGTGTCCCACCTGGGCGGAGTATTGAAGAGCAATCCGAGTCAGTTCAAGGGGAGGACCGCTCCAATCTCAAATCCAGCCAGCATGTCTCGGACACGGCCATCAAAGACCTAGAGACATCCATGTCAGCTCTGCGATTTGTACCACCTAGCGTTACCAACAACCTCCGCAACAAGCAGAAGCGAGGTTAGGAAATCCTAAGTCATACAGATGGAGTTTCCACTGCTACCCGACTCTCACTGATCATAATGTTCAAAGAGAAAGAGTTGACTAGTGGTGAGGAGCGGAATTCCCCTCACGAGGCTTCCGCTTCCAACACCTCCATTCTCGACGAAGAGGGGGGATTTCGAAAAACTCCACTTGCAAGACTGAAGAACAAGGACATTCTACACCCCTCACGGCAACTACACGGCTCTGGTCGTTTCGTCTGTTAATATCGTGCGGGGAAGGCTTCCTCTCTCCAGGCTCGAACCAAGTATCCAAGACAACATGCTTCACCTTCAGTGTTACAAATACAACCCAAGTTAACTAACTGGTACGGTCAAGTCCCATAGTTAAGAGGTGCCTGATCTCAAACCGCATCCCAACCCGACTATTTAGTGCAACGATCTCTTTCATTCCGGCACTCGCAAATCAACCGGCATCATGTCCACAGCCTCGGTTCATGCCCTAAGCACTGGTTATATCACGATTCCCGAACGATTCTTCATTTCTCCAGCCGATCCCGTCGCGAAACGAACTGTCCCCTCACTATCCTTCTTGATCCAACACAAAGATGATACAACCGGCAAGATCACGCGTATCGTCTTCGACCTGGGAATGCGACGGGACCTGGCGTTGTATCCGACTGCCCTGCGAGACCACCTAGTCAGTCGGGGACCAATATCGACGATACCAGATGCCGTGGCTTCACTCGCAGCCGGAGGACTAGGAGTGGATGATATTGACTATGTCATCTTCAGCCACGTTCATTACGATCACGTTGGTCTTCCTCGCGATTTCACAAATCCGAAGACAAGATTCATCGTCGGCAACGGTGCCCTCGATCTGCTGAGCGGGAAAACACAGCTGAATCTCGGGAAGCACATGGTCTTTGAACACGACCTGCTCCCCCAAGAGCGCACGATAGAGCTACCGGCACCCGACTCCAGTGGTGGGGAAGGCACTGAGTTCTCCTGGAAGCCTCTCGCAACGTTTCCGAGTGCGATCGACCTATTCAAAGACGGCAGTGTCTACATCGTGAATGCCCCCGGCCACCTCCCGGGACATATCAACCTCGTCTGCAGGGTGTCTAATTCACCCACCAAGTTCGTCTGTCTGGGAGGGGATTCCTGTCACGACGTGCGACTGTTGGCAGGTGAGCGGGAGATTGCGACCTGGACGGACGATGCAGGCCGACATTGCTGTATGCACGTTGACATACCTGCTGCCAAGGAGACTCTGGCCCGGCTGAACACTGCGTCAAAACAAGGCATCAAGCTTGAAGGAGAACCCACCGCAGCAGAGTTTGAGTTGGTGTTTGCACATGACTATGCGTGGGAGGAGCATGCGAAGAAGAACGGGAGGTTTTGGCCGGGGAAGTTATGATCGTCTTTGGATATAATTTATACAGAGCAAATGTCAGCCACTGATAGAGTCTTTGGTCATCTGGTGTCTCCATCTTGAACGACTTCAGTCTCTATCCTACTGTGTCCTTTGATATAAATTCCATATAGTTATTAATTCTGGCCTGGGTCGTGATTCTTCTACTTAACCCATGAGAGTTCTCCATTCTCCATAGTATGCTCATTCATGAAACCCGCCTTGATGGAACCACCTTTATATTAAACATTTTAATCAGGACACTAGCCTGAATGAGTTAAGACCGCACTTTCCCGCCCTAGAATGCTCAGTTGTACTCTGAGCCTCTCTCATCAAAATACACAGCCCTCCGCTCTGCACCTAACCTACAAAAAGATGGATAGATAAAAAGCTTTCCGTCCAACAAGCTCAATGAGCAAAAAGATATACATTCGTGCGTCAGCCGGGAGTCGAACCCGGAGCTAATGCTTGGAAGGCATTGATGTTACCTATTCACCATTAGTCGAGGCCTCGGAAGAGTTGCCTAATTAGGACTAACCGCTACACCTTTGGGGACGTCAGCAATGATTCAGTTCGACAGAGAAGACTCAGCTTACCACCAACGCTGGTTGTTTTCGAAAGACCTTGTTTGGAACAAGGCGGCTTTGCACGAGATATTTGGTACAGATTTGCGTAAGTTTAATTAGAAAATGGATGATTCTTGGCAGTATCCTTTCATTGGCTCATATGAGCAGGCCCCCACTTAATCCCCATGACCCACTTTGAAGACGGGCCGGGGAGAATATGACGTCACACCCCATCATCTCGCGTCACTCATGCCTATGGCGGAGACAGTCGACAAACAATCACAGTCAAACTTGCCACCGTCAGGCTCCCAGTGAAGAAGAGAGCAAAAAACAACATTCTCCTCCCTGTGCAGAACTTGCATCACAGATCACTATATCCGACGGCTGCTGACTGGCTACCTGTGGCACAAAGAGAAACCCATCTAAGAAACCAGGAAGACCTCCCCCGGGAAAATGAACGTCCCGAAATTCAACGAGCGCGAAAAAGCACTCGAGAACGAGTATATCCGGCGCAAAGAGTACGTGCTGTATCCTTGAGGCTTGAATCGTGTGGAAGGCCACTATTGCGCCACTACTATATCAAGTCTATGCTGCGACTCGGATTCTTTTCCATGGAGAGACGAACCTAGACTGACGGTACATGCCAATACCTAGAGCCGAGAAATTTAAGAAAGGCGGCAACACGACGGTGCAGCCTGGTGGGTCTGGTCCCGCGACTTCGCAGGCTGGGAATACGGTGCAGGGTACTAGTAATGTATGCATATCCTGCTTCAATCCTCTTTGGTCTTTCTTGTATAATGTGTTTCGGTCCTGGCTCTGACAGCTAACGGTGACTAAAAGGCCAGTACGGGGAAATGATTAGGGAATGTACTGAATTGAAATGATGCTCTTTAGCGACGATGGCACTTGTTATTGAGAATGTAAACCGGGAGGACCCTGGAGGGAATGGATGCATGACCTCGATTCAAGTTGAGGTGGCCTCTAAAGTCTTCATTGCTCAATATGCAAAGACAATGTCACTATGCGTGGAGTTGCGACGGGCTTCCCTCGCCTGCCACACTAGTATCATATCTAGCTTAGGATGCGGCGGGCACCTCCAAGCAAACCTGACCAACCCTGTGATTCTCTCGCACTTGTATCAATGGTCTTTATCGGTCTACTAAGAGAACAATTACGCTATGATCTCATATCAGTGCGGTCTCCCTCTTCAGCCACCTCGTCGTCCTCTCATCGGCCTCAAAGAAGTCCTTTGTCTTCTCCCACACCTCCTTGTGGTAACTATTCAGCCAATCTCTCTCCTCGGAATTCAAGAGCTGTGGATCAATCAACTTGCGACACATCGGCACCATGGTGACGTGCTCGAAACCAATCCAGGGCTTGTCGCCGAACTTGTGTTTAGTCCTCGCCTCCCGTGCCATGATCACGTTTTCGATGCGAATTCCAAAGTTTCCGTCTTCGTAGTAGCCCGGCTCGTCCGATATGACGTTGCCAATGCTCAGGGAGACCTCCGAGTACGAGGCGCGCGTGCCGATACCGATTGGGCCTTCATGTACGTTGAGGAAGGAGCCGACGCCGTGGCCTGTGCCGTGTCTGTAGTCGAGTCCTTCTCGCCACAGGTGCTGTCGAGCAAATGCGTCGATCGCAAAGCCCGTCGTTCCCTTGGGGAAGACGGCCCGGTCGAGGCCGATCACACCTTTGAGAACCAGCGTGTATGCCTTGATTTCCATGGCGGTGGGTTCGCCAAAGTGTAGAGTCCGTGTCGTGTCGGTCGTGCCGTCATAATACTGTGCTCCAGAATCGCACAAGTAGATTGCTTTCGGATCGACGACGGCGCAATTTCCAGGTTCAGGCTTGTAATGAATCACGGCGGCATTGGGTCCGGTCGATGAAATCGTGTCAAAGGATAAACCGACGAAGTTTTCTCCCTTGGATCGTATCTGCTCGAGTTTATCGGCTGCCTGAACCTCGTCGATCCAGGAGCCTTTGATGACTAACTCTTCCTCCAACCAGGCGAAGTACTCGCTTAATGCTGCTCCGTCTCGAATGTGACACTGTCGCATTCCTTCAAGTTCTGTGGTGTTTTTGATGGCTTTGGCGTCAGTGATAGGGCTTCGGCCCTCCTCGACCTTCTCAGCTCCTCCGAGACCGAGACTCAATGCCCAGGATGACCTGTTTGAGAGGAATAATTTTTCGGGATGTGATTTGGCAGTTACATCTGCATGAGCTTCCTTGGCGGCACTCTCCGCAATGCTGGTCAAATCAGAAAACAGTGCGTCGTATGGTTTGATCTCGACCGATCCGCTGAGGTGTTCCCTGACTTCTGGACCAACCTTGGACGAGTCAATGTAGAGGGTGGCCGAGTTTGGTGTGACTGCTGCATAGGAGAAGAAAACAGGATTGTAGGGGATATCACTGCCTCGTAGGTTGAAGAGCCAGGCAATCTCATCAAGCATGGACACGACCATGCCCGCAGTCTTTTTCTTCTTCAGGTCTCTACGGAGGTCGTCGAGTTTCTCCTTGTAAGGCTTTCCGGCGTATTTCTCGGACAGTACGATGACCTGCTCTGCGGGTCTTGCTGGTCGGTCATGCCAGATCTTGTCCACAAGATTCTCCGACACTCCGACTAGAGTTGCCTGAGCCTTCTTTTGTAGCGTTTCACTCAGCTTGGCGGCGTCCGCGGCTGTGATGACGGTAGGGTCGACTCCTACAGTCCGACCGCCTTCTGCTTGTTCTGTAGTCCTAATCTCAGCTCAGTCTTGTGCCATGGCAATCAAAATCGGTAGCCATACCATTCCTGCCATGTTGGTACATCCTCCATGCCCTGCTTCAACAGCAACCAGTTGCTGTCGAGCTGTTTGGAGGCCTGGTTGAAATATCGACCATCTGTTGCCAGTGCCGCTTTATCAAGCGTGATAACCGCAGTGCCTGCCGAACCTGTGAAACCACAAATGTATTCCCTTCTTGCGTCGCACGGTGCAATGTATTCAGATTGATGACTATCTTCGGAAGGGACGATGTAGACGTCCAACTTGTGTTGGCGCATCAGCTCGCGCAAGTGCGACAGACGCTTTGAGGTGTCTACTGTCTCCATGTCGACGCTTCGGAGTGAATTGGAGAAAGAGAAGGATCGAACAGAGGGTATGGGTGAATGTGGTTTGACGCAGGTCGCAGACCGACGGAAAAGCGAGGGCAAACGGAAAGATGACCAACGCATGGGCGGTGAAGTGAAGCCGAAGTAAATATATGTCGTTGATTGAGAAGGATGAGGGAGGTCTTCTTGATTGGTAGTCGTGTTGACATGAATGACAAGACTAGGAGGCCTCCGAGGTGCATGAGACGCCAAGACACCGATACTTACGGTATTAGACCAACTACGGGCAGGGGCGACGAAATACGAGATACCGCGCTAAGAATAAATTACGAGGACCAAGCACTGACCACTCGCTGACTCTAGATACATACCTAGGTACTTCCTCAGCTTCTAACATATCTTATGGCGCGAAGTTATCCAGAAATGATGCATCTTGGCCTATCATCTGTGCGTCGAAGGTTGTCCAGTCGACGTTCTCGACATCACTGTCAAGAAAACTGAAGGGGTCAAGCAGTCCGAAGGGCGTCTCACTTCCCCCAACGTAGTCGTGGCGAGATTGCAAAGACAGCGAGGTTAGATCAACTCCCGACGTGTTGTCCACAACTGCATGTATTTTGGGGCCTGTCGATAAAGAGGGCTGAGATATTGTGCTCTCTTTTGACGCTCTCGCACTATTCAAGATAAGACGCACCGCATGCGACACTCGCCTTGTGTCTCTGCTCGCCTTGGACTTTTCGACACAAATGGCGTGTGACTGTTCGAGTAGTGCGATGACCTCGCTGTCCGTTGTGGATTCATTCTCCGAAATGGGACCTCTCTTTTGTCGGGTATGCAGAAAGAGGCAAAGCACCATGATCCCTAGCAGGAAATCGTTGACGGTGAAACTGCTCAGCATCCAACGCTCCATGGAGAGCTGGCCTCCAGGGGAGAACTCTTTGTACATGTCAATAAACTGACTGACAATTCTTTTGCCAGCGTCGATACAAGATCGAGTACTGAACGCGTTACCTTGAGCCATGTACCTTCGGTGTAGGACACATATGCTTTTCAGGTAGATGAATTCGACATACACTCTGGTCATGATGAGAAAAGTCGCGTCTGTGATGGACTCTGAGAGAGGACGTGTTTTTAGGATACTAGGAACCGTCATATGTATTTGTCGGATCTCTTTGTCCAGTTCAAGGATCTCTGCTTCGGTCCTCTCTGTGAATGACAGGGCCACTTTGCAGACCTTGCTGAAGTTGGCCATCTGCCTGTCTTTGACAATGAACCATAGCAATCTTGTGGGCTCATCCTCAGGTCGAGACGCAGGCAATACACTCGTATCAACATCAAAATCCGAGTCTAAGAGACTCCTCGGCGACTTGGTGTCACAATTTTCCAGACAAATATTGCTTGGGAGGCCAAGTATGAACGAAAGCATCAGGTCCATCTGCTTACAAGCGGCCCAACAGCGTCTGCGCATTTCACCTTCAAACGCGGTGAAGGATCCGAATGAATCTGGATCCCGATGGTAACCCATTTCATACGCCATTCTCACAACCATGCCCATGATTGCACCAGCTTCCCGACATGGATCATAGCTTCTGAGGATCTTGCAATTGGCGTAGACTGCAAGGGCTTCAACCGCCAATGGCTGCGGTCGATGGTACTCCCCTAGGACAAGGCATTGCCCGGCGGCTGTATGTAAGCCAGGTCTTCCGACTACCAGCTCATTTTGTGACGAATGAAATGACTGATTTCTCTCACCAATCAGAGACGCCGTGTAGCAAAGCGAAAATAGCATCGAGACCCAGAGAGGATTGACATTTGCAGGATCGGCCCAAAAGTCTTGGTATGCACGCTGAAAATGGTTCATATGTATGAATGGAATGATGAAAGTCTCCCCTTGGAAGTAGGCTGAGAGGAAACGATCGACTTCAAGCTTTGGAGGCAAATATTGCGAGATGATTTGTTGAAGGGCGTAATCATTCGATGACCCAAAGATCGGGTCGCCGCCTAAGCCAGGGGTTGGTAGCCTCGTTTTATCTTCGGCCCGCTGGTTATCAGCAGCGCCACTGATGACCGCCTTCAGCTCGTGTATATCGTCTAATATCGCCGACCAATGCGTGGAACCAACATATCTTGCCTCGTCGGTCTGTTCACTTAGAGACCTATCCTCAGGCGCGGTTGACTCGCGGGGCAGTTCTGGAGGCGTTACTAGCTTTGCGGGTACCAGGTTGATGTCGTGTTGTGACAATGTCTGGGTTTGCATGAGTCGCTTAATTATTGACTCCAGATGTATCAGTCTATCTTCAGCTGCTTCATGGCGAGTGTTGTCAGCTCTGGCCCCGGCAGCCCGATGGTAGCTGCAAGCGGCCGCCTCATCTCGTTTGAGGCAGCTGCTGCAGGGTTGGCCTCGATCACAGCGAAGTTTGGATATTCTGCATTGATCGCACACATGTGATTCCCTGGGCCGCTTCGTAACCCTTCCTGTTGATGAATCAGGAAGGGTGACCTTATGTGCCCGGAATTTGCCAGTGAAACTTGAAAAGTCCGACATCGCTCGAAAACTACTTGCATAAGTTGGTGAATTGGCGAGGATGGCATTTCGAAGAGATTCAGTAGAGGAGGTAGGATCTTGCTTGACACAATGAGGCCCCCGGGTCCCCCATTTGAACTCACGTGATGATGGCATAAATCCCCATCCTGACGTCAGCTTACCTACGTCTCTCCCCATTATTTACTTCACTCGGAAGAAAGCAAACAGAGTCGTGACTCTGTTCGGACAGCAGATCCATTAAGAACAATGTTCGGGGACTCAAACTGCTCCTGGTCATACGCCTTCGGACATCTCAACACTTAGAATACCATGGTTAGTAAATAAATTCAAAGCTCAAACGAAACTACCACGGTTGAACACCACCACTTCGAACAACTTTGCCGACGTCTTGATCGCGGGCGCCCTCAATCACGTCTCGGATGAAAGTACCCCCCAGAGCTGGATCTCCTCCGCCCATCTTCTTGTTCAACTCTTGATTGCCTCCCAACCCAGTTGCTAAGAAGCCGGGTGAAATGGCCCATACTTTCACGCCGTCTTCTCTTAAGAGTCTCGTCCACTCACGCATCATCATATTCATGCCAGCTTTGCTAGATCGATAGGCGGAGAGGGAAATCCCCTGCTTAGGCCAGCCTTTTTCCGGCGACACGTTCAATCGAAAATCCGGGTCTTCGGTTCCCGCGAGAGTCGAAGTGCCGCTCGTTACGAAGAGCAGTCTTGGATCCGATGATTTCAGGAGGAGAGGCGCAAAGGTGTGAGTGAGGACATGCGTCCCCGTGGTGTTGACATCCCAGGATTTGTTCCACATCTCTCTCATGGTCAAATTCCCATGGAAGAGTTCCGGGTCGAACAAAGCACCTATGAATGCATCAGCCATGATGGTTCGCTGGGTGTGATTGATAAACTGTACCTGCATTGTTGACCAAGACGTCCAGGTGTCCGTACTCATTGGTAACATAGTCGAAGGCTCGAGAGATGGAGTTGTCATCCTCTACATCTACCTGGATTGTCTTTATGATGCTGGGGCAATGAGGGAACAATGTCTGCGCCTCTTGGGCTGCGGCGTTGGCCTTTTCCAGGTTACGCCCGCCGAGCAGAATGGTGTATGCTTTGGACGACTGACACAGGGCTTTGACTGTTTCAAACCCGATGCCCGTGTTTGCTCCGGTGATTAGAACGATTGGCTTGGAAGTCATGGTTGTTTACTTGCGGAATGTCTTGAAAAGTCGGTTGGTGAAGTCTGGAACACTCACATCAGACCAAGGAAACACTCGTTTTATAGTGGTTTTGGCCCGGAGATGAATTAAATCCGGTTCTCGGTCTCTGAAGGCCGTCCATACTTCCACCCAATGACACAGAAATGACCCTTGCGACAGGAGGAGACCCTGATCCAAATGGAATCTTTTCGGCTGGACCTCTTTGACAATTCCCAAAAAGGGAAGCCTCGTCGGCCGAGTGTAAATTCCTATCACGTAGGGTGCACGTATCGCTGGGTGGATCTGCCACGTGACATGCCAAGCTCCAGATCCTATTATGACATCAATTCGGCTTCGGACAATTATTTATTATTGCCAGACTGCAAAGGAGTGGACACGCGCTGTTTGTCCGCCAATCTATGGAGGAGGCTGTCCTCGTGTTTATGGGGAAATGGGAGCTGCATAGAAGGTAATCCTCTACAACAACTAGTCTGGACATGTTCGCCAGGGGCTTTGGTGTGCGAGTTCTCCGAAACTGCACCCGAGGGACAAGGACGTCCTCCACTCCGGCAGCGCGAGCAGCAGCAAGACGGTTTTCTTCCTCTTCCTCTTCCTATTCATCATCATCGACAGCAGTGCAGCATGGCGCAGCCCCTACTGCGCATCCCCTCGCCGGGCTCACCTCACAACTTGATCATGTTGCTCCTCGATTCGAGATCGACCCTGATCAGATCGAAATCCTCGACTCTCCATCCGCATTCTACGAGACCTTGAAGGTACCCCTTCCAGACGAATGATCGGCATAAGATGTCTTGCTAAGGCATCCTGCAGGTCAAGATAAAGGGAGCGAAACGACGGATCTACTTGTCCACGCTGTACATTGGCAAAACCGAACATGAACTGATCGAAACGTTAAGAGAAGCCTTGGAAAATAATCCGGACCTCAAGCTCTCGATCCTGACCGATGCTCTTCGGGGTACTCGTGAAGACCCCAATCCATCATGTGCCACCCTCCTCGCTCCATTGGTCTCTCAATTCGGGGACAGAGTCAGGATTTCCATGTTTCACACGCCAAACTTGAATGGATGGAAGAAGAAATATATGCCCAAACGTATCAATGAAGGGTGGGGACTTCAACATATGAAGCTGTATGGGTTTGACGATGAGATAATGCTGTCAGGGTATGGTCTTCACCCTTTACTTCCTGGCTAAGCTCTAAAGCTTCGCAGGGCTAATCTATCGGACGACTATTTTACCAATCGACTCGATCGTTACCATATCTTCTCGTCGAAAGAGCTTGCTGATTTCTATGAGAAAATTCATGAGGCTGTCTGCGACTTGTCATACCAGTTGGCACCTTCGGCCGACCGTCCTGGTGGATTCGAGCTGATGAGCCCCCATGAGAGTGGCCTGCCAGACCCCTTATGGCACACGAAGAGGTTCAAAATGTACGCCAAGGATACGCTTGAACCACTTGTTCATAGAACTGCCCGACAAAAGATGTTTCCAGTACCGTTTGAGAAGGAGAAGACATTCGTCTACCCTCTGGCACAATTCGATGTGCTCCTGGGTCAACCCAAAAACATTTCCTTTCTCGATTATGAGTTCGCGTCCTTCACATCGACCGAAAAACCAGCAATCACACGCCTGTTGACGAATCTCACCGAGGACGAACGACTCCGTCAATCGACATGGATATTCACCGCTGGTTATTTCAACATTGACCCAGATATCTGTGATCTCCTGATCGCAGCCGCTCCCCAAACAGGGGTTCTCTCGCCTGGCAGGGACGCTTTTGAGAAAGCGTGCACGGTCATTACAGCATCGCCTTGGGCGAATGGCTTCTACGGAAGCCCTGGCGTCAGTGGGATGCTACCAGCTGCATATACGCTCCTTTCGCGGCGATTCTTGAGGACTGTGGCCACGGCTGGAAAAGAAGACGTGATACAACTCAAAGAGTGGCGAAAAGGCACTGTAGGCGAACCAGGTGGCATGACGTATCATGCTAAAGGGCTTTGGGTTACTCTTCCTCCACAATCATCTCCCGATGATAAGGTCATGGATGAATCCGGTCCTAGCATTACCATCGTGGGGAGCAGTAACTACACCAAGAGAAGTTACAGTCTAGACCTAGAGATTGGTGCCATGGTCATCACAGGTGATGAGGGATTGAAGGTTAGGTTGAAGAAGGAAGCAGAGAATCTTCAGTCCGACGCCACTGTTACAACACAAGACGACCTGGCCAAAATTGAACGGAGGGTGGGAATGAAGGTCAGGGTCTCGCTGTGGCTGGTAGAGGCTCTGGGCGGTGCTCTATGAAAGACGGCTCTGGGGTCTTTTTGCGAAGATGTGATGCAGCCGTCTGCCCGAGGTCTGGGAGATTTACCAGTGTTTCAAGAAACAATCAAAGGAGCCACTTTGAAATGATGGAAGCCCACCCAACAACACAGAGCCTCCTTGCTGATAAAGCCATCCGGCCGGGACGGGGGGGGAGGGTCAGAACTGGATCTACTTCATTTGGCATCGGTCCCTCCTCCTCAGACCGGGCTGTGTACTCCGTATGGTGGAGAGACCGACGGAGTCCATACCACTACCTCCCCTCTCCGCCTCTACAGCTTTTCTCCCTCATCATTGCAGCGTTGATAGAGGGAAAAGCAGATAGATACGGGCACCACGACTGTAACAACATAGTATAATTCTTAATGCACCTGACTTATTCGGCCGAGCTGCCGTAACATCTTGGAGCTGCGGCCTCGGAGAAGATGTCGGCGCACAATGCACACGGACAACGACGAGATCTACACACGGCAAGAGAATTGGTGCTGATGGGTCGCTGGGGGCCAAATTAAGCAAGCCGCTAGTCCCGGTTCCAAGCCAATAAGAGATTCTGCCAAGAACGGAATGCAGGGGCTAAAATTAGGCCAGGCACCAGTCCCGTTCCGGCTCCTGCTTCCCGTCTTTCGTCTCAACCTACACCATGCAAGGCACCCGAACTACGAAGTTCTCCGAACTATGTACGTCTCATATCTACTACTCAGCACTGATTGCGTTGTCCCACACCCTGCTATGATCTCATCTCATCTTGTCAGCTTTCAGGGTCTCCCTGGGAGAGAGGCCCACGGCCGAGGCTGCATGCTTGTTTCGCCGGAATTGACTCGATGCGAGAGCATCGCGCTATCTCCCCTCTGGTGCCCCGTGGCGTGCTCAAGTTAAGTGCCAACTCGCTTGGCGCTACCTCTCCGCCCCTTTTCTTCGCTTTTCCTTTTTCCCTTTGGCACCTTACCAAAATTCCCCTCTTCAAATGTCACTTTCTGAGCGAATCCCCACCCGGTGTGCGGTTTTTGCCAGATTTTATTCGTGGTTCTAATGACCGTGACCACCTTTTTTTTTCGAGTGCCGCCAACGCCCAGCGCTCTGTCACCCGGTCTGGGTCCCGAATAACACCACGCTTTGGGCTCCAGAGCAAATCGATAGGGCTCGGCGGGCCATGTCACGTTCGTTCTTTTGTCCGATTTCGCAAGTAAGCACGCCGAAGCGGGGGCGGACCCTTCAATCAGGCCGGGTCAGCCTGGTCAGTTTTTGCTTGGCTGCGGTGTCCTGGACCATTGTGAGAAAGACACCAGGCGAAAGCAGAGGACGGCTGCATTGCACCTCCAGAGCCAGGCCCCCGAAGAGCTGCCCCTCCAGCCCGTGATGGGGGTAGCTTTCACTCGTTCTCATCAGTCAGATTAGGCGGCTGCACCCAAGTTGAGTCTGGCCTGACCATCGGATCGGGAGCATCGCAAGGTTTTCAAAGGTGCATTGAGTCGAGTCCGTATTCTCCACACTTTGGACCACAGCCCCGATCCACTTCGTTCTTGTAGGCCGGCTCGGTCTTACGCCAATTCCAGATGATCCTTGTAAGTGTTAGCGAGGCGAGCAAGAGGTGTGCCGGCGCAATTTCAGAAGCCGTTAGGCTGCGCATCGAATGGCACCGTCGCGACTCTCCTAGCCTGCTAGATCGGTTGACTGGACGGCCGTTTCTTTCAACCCCCCTCCCCAGAAATGAACCTGTGTGTCTGCGACCTGTGGTTTGAAACTTCTCTGCTTCAGATCTGTTTGTCGCCTATCTAACTATTCAACACCTCTGACACTAGATCTTGCGACTGTCGTGTGTTCCTATCCAACCATTGACCACGGCCACCATGTCGCTGTGTCAGAATGGCGCACCGCCCATGATTTTGCCATGGGCGAACGTCACAGTCACCACGAACCAACAGGCCATCAACAGAGGCATTCAACTGTCCATGGGCTCGCCGCCTCAGATCGTTTCTCTCCGACCCAGCACCTCGGATGACAGCCTGTACGTCGTTAACAAGGCACAGTGCGCTCCAGAATACAACGCGACCTGCATTGGATCATATGGTGGTGTCTTCGACTTCGACGCTTCTAAAACCTTTCGACAAACTTCTCAAGGCCAGTGGAACGGCACTCCGGAGGCGAACCCAAACCAACTCTCGTTTGTTTATTTCAACGATGAGCTTAGCTTTGGAAATGGTACGATATATGGTTATCCCGCAATCTACGACGAGCCTGGCTATGGAGGCCAAGGCGTACTCCCTTTGGGCACTGATTCGGACTTTTTGAGGCTCGCTGTCGAAGCAGGAGATATACCCTCAACCGTGTTCGGTCTGTGGACTGGAAGTCGTTCCATCGAGGCCCCGGTCGACGGCTCCTTGGTGATTGGTGGCTACGATACCACTCGCATCAAGGGCGAATTGACAGATTTCGACTCCCTTACCAAGTGCGAAATGTGCACGGTTGTCACCGACATCACCTACGAAGACGAATCGGGCTCGACAAACCTATTCTCCAACTCGTCGCAAACCCTTCAGATCAACTTGCAGCCTTCGGAACGCGTCCTGTACGTCCCACAAAACGTCTGGGAGAACTTCCAAAATGCCACCAGCGGCGTCTACAACAATTCGTACCTGACTTACCCGGCCGATGCCGTGCCCACAGGCAACGTGTCGGTGACCCTTCAAAACGGTTACAAGACGACCATCCCTGCAGAGGAGCTCTTCCTGTTACCGCGACACTACAATGATGAAGGAGAGTATGTCATCGCAGACGACACTTACCGGATCGCCACCATGATTAATATGACCGACAACGGCTACGTCATGAACTGGGGTATCCCATACATGACCATGAACTATATCATTGGCGACTACAAGCGCGGGAAATTCCACATGGCACCTGCAATCCGCACCAACTTTGCTGCCCAGGGAGGCGGATACGCGCTCAAAGCGTCCTGCGATCCCAAGGTAGCATCGACCGCCACAGCGACTTCCACTTCAACCGCCACCGGCGTCGCAGTCGGCACGACGTCCTCGGCCGCAGCAGTCTCCCCCAGCAAGAAGAGTAGCAATACGGGTGCGATCGTTGGTGGTGTGGTCGGTGGTGTTCTGGGCCTGATCCTCATCGTCGGCGGCTTCGCCCTCCTGTTTTTTCGCAGCAGGCGACGCAAGAGGGCCGAAGAAGCAGCCGTTGCTGCTGCTGCCCTGCAAAACCCAGGAGCCTCAACTCCAGGCATGGCGCAATCTTACAGCGGCACCGACCGGTATTCGCATTGGACGGCCATGAGTCCGACCGAGCATGCCTCTGAGCTCGGCGGTGTGCAGAAAATGGCCCCGGATTCGTCGGTCAATAACTGGCTTTCAAGCCAGACAAGTGACGTGAGTTCCCCAGTTTTGACTTCCATCCGCAATGAGGTTTTCGCTAACGTTCATGCCAACAGACCCAAACTGTCATGAGTTCTCCCTCGGCAGGGAACATAGACCGACCGTTCGAGATGCCTGCACACGACTGGCAGAAGTAATCAATTCAACCCGCTTATCCTCCCGGCTTCGATTTCACCTCGTATGACCTGACTAGCGAGACTCTATCGATATTTGACAAACCTCAACCACGATCCTCTTCTACCAGCCCCAGGCATTGCCTCACACCTCCTTCTTACCCCCCATGGGGCATCCCGTCCAATTCAATCAACCAGATATTTCAACATCTCCGTCTCTTTATGACTCATGACGATCCCATACTCAATTTGATCAGATCTGATTCGATCCACCCCCATCCTGCTCCCGACGACCCAACCAACCCACTCCTCGCTCGAGTCTCCTGGTTTTTCAATATGAGGCCGAATACCCCGATCCGACCGTATTTCGGGAACGGTTCGCCCGATCACCTTCTTCTATTCATTCGTCGACACCCACTCGACATTTCTAGTTTGAGCCCAAGCCCATCATCCTCACTGATGTACGGGTTCCACGGTCTTTCCATATTACATGACATCGGGACTTGTGCAGTCGGCTGCAAAGGTCAAGCCAAGCCAAGCCAAGCCCGATAGATAGGGTTCCATTGTATCGAAGTGGGTGGTGGTAGGGGGAACATCAGCATGGGACTCCTGGCTGGAGTTGGACTGGAGTTCTGGTTTCAAATTATTATTATTTTCGGCAGTATCTGTCCGCCTCTCTCCCAACCTACCTATCAACCAACCAACCAATCTACGCACCAACTATATTTTTTATTTGTATTGCATAAGGTCTAGTTCGGAACCGAAGGGAGAAATAGGGACAAGGAAGGAAAGGGGAAGGGGGAAAGGGGGATGGATTGTTGACTGCGTATATCATCAATCAAGATCAGATGAGAAGACACTAGCTTCATTCTCTTCTCTGCGTGTATTTTTTACTTTCTTTTTCAACTCAAGTCTCCTGTCTCCTGTTATCTGTGTCTCGGGAAGATCAGCGCCTCAAGCTCAAGCGCCCCGTCATGCCCCCCATGGGTCTAGCGGCGCCCTTGAGGACCTGGTAAGGCCGATGGCCCTCGATGGTCATCCTCTCGATGCCCGGGCGGCCGTCGACAAACTCCTCAAAGGTCTCGATCGGAGTCCAGGAGTGGATGGGTACGCCTTCAAACTCGGTAGTAAAGTCGATGTCCTTGACGATCAGGGCCAGGACGACCTTGGCCTCCATCATGGCCAACTCCTGGCCGATGCAGTTCCGGGGACCCTTTTCGAAGGGGCGCCACGCGTCCTTCCCCGCTGGGGTGTGCAGCTTGCAGGCCGGGGCGGGGAAGGGAGTCTGCGAGGGCAGGAAGCGCTCGGGGATGAAGGCAGTGGGTTGGGGGAAGAAGGCCGGGTTCCGGTGGATCATGTGGACGAGTGGCCAGATGGTGAAGCCCTCCATCGGGTAGGCCTGGCCGGTCTTGGGGTCGATGATGAACTTGTCCTTGGTGGCCTGGATGTCGACTGGGCGGATCAGCTCGCGAAGCGATGAGGCCGGCGGGAACAGCCGTAGCGTCTCCTTGACGACGGCGTTCAGGTACTCCAGCCGGTTGATGGCGTGAGGGTCGGCCTTCATGCGCTCGGCGATCTGGGCGGCCGTACAGTCGGCGCCGAAGACGCTGTCGAGTTCCGCCGTCACCTTGGCGTGCACCTCCTTGCGCAGGTGCAGGAGGTACATGGCGTACGAGATGGTGGCCGAGGTGGTGTCGTGGCCCGCGAAGATGAAGGTCTTGACGCTGTCGATGGCCGTTGTACGGAAGTTGCTCATGGCCATCCCCGTGGTCTTGCCGCTGCCCTGCTGCTCCGCCACCTTCTCCTTTTCGTACGCGTCGAGCGCGAGGTCTATGATGGACCGTTTCCGCTCCTTGGAGCCCGTCTGCTTCTCGCCCACCTCGGCCTGTTGCGCGGCGCGGAAGGCGATCCTTTTGTCGATCTCGGCTCCGATCAAGCTGTTCAGTTTCCTCATGTTCCACCACAAGCGGACGTAGCGGACCATGTTGAAGCTTTCGAGCGGGCCAATGCTGGTCTCGGACGGCATGAGGGCGACCTGTTTCCGGAACGTCGTGACGATCGGGTGAGGCTTGACCTGCGAGTCGAAGTCCGAATCCATGACCACCTTGCCGATGATGTCTATGGCGAACCGCACCCCGTACGTGTCCAGCTCGATCAGCTCGTTGGTCCGGGCCTTCTCGCGCAGCACGTCGAGGAACACCAGGCTCGAGTCCACCACGTACGGCACTAGCGTCATTAGGTGGCTGGCCGAGAAGCCCTGGTTGAAGATGGACCGCAGCGTCTTCCACCGCTGCCCTTCGATCGTCACCATGTTGTTCTCCCCGAGGAGCTTGTCCAGGAACTGGGCCACCATCCTGGATTTCGGCAGTGACTGGCCCGTCGTCACGTATTTCGACGCGATCTCCGGGTCCGCGATGAAGAGCCACCGTGGGCCGATCGGCCACCAGTCTATGTAGAAGACGTCTGTAGAGAGAGGACGTTCGCGTCCGTCAGTCAGACAGTGCCGGCAATCAGTCGCCGCGGCAGGGCTTGGTGCTCGGGAAACATCAAAAACCGCTTTACTCACCTCCCAAGTCGTATCTCTTGTGAATATAACTTAACCAGTTCTGTATATGGCAGTTCGGAGGAAACAGTGTTCGGCACTCGCCTGCGATGGGGAGATGGCCCCAGAGCTTGCTTTCCATCGGCGGTTGTGGCTGCCAATCCGGTCAGATTCATCTCAAGAGAAAGACTGATGCCAACAATGACCCGAGGGAGAAACACGCGTCACCTACCAGTCCTTCGAATTCCTTCCGTTTCCTGTACAAGACCACGACGAAATAGCCGGCTCCGGCCGTAAGCAGGGCAAGCATGAGCCGCCACATCATCTTTCGCAGAGTCAGTCTTGAAAGGGATCTGGTTGTCGTGTCGAGAGATAGGCAACGACCACGGTGCGCGCCCCTTTTCAATCCACCTCACTGTCGAGAGTGTGGAGACCGATACAGATGGGACGGATGCGGACCGTAAAGATGTACATGTACAATTCCAAGCTTCTCCAGCAGGGAAAAGAATATTGAATAGACCAGGCTCGACCCCTCCTAGATATAAGTCAATGATGTGGTGCCCTCTCTAAGCAAGCTAGTCTAGGCGAGAAACGACTGACAATCATCAACTGCCAATGGACGTCGCCAGGGAGAAAGCTGCGTTCCTGATTACTGCATCCTGAAGCCTTGATAAAACATAGTCATCCAAGTTCCCAGCCAAGTCAGGCCCGCTCGGATTCGGATCTTACCTGGCTTTGGACCCCAAAATTGGTCAGCCCAAGGCGAGCGTGTTGATTGGTGGGTAACTCAGAGCTTTTCCAGTAGCTCCTGCGCAGGATTGGCGCCTTTATCGGCAAGCCGTTTGACCGGGATGGGTCGGTTCATATTCGTCCGTAACATGCTCCGTACTCCGTATTCCAGTGGAGCAGGGAGAGGAATCCAGAATACGCACGAAACTGCACCGCTGACCTTTCATGTTGGTATTAGCCACGATCAGCCAAGCATACGACAGTACCAGTACTGATAGGTTGTAAAAGATGGATCTTGCTGGTCCCGAGTGGTCCGATTGCGTATGCTTAGGCCTCGATCAGGCGTCCTGTGGAGGGACTTGCTTGGCACCAGCCAGGAGGAACAGGGGAGTGCGAGCAAATCATACTGGGGTAAGCACGGAATGCAGGGCCAACAGAGGGGAAGAAGGACATGACGGCTAAGACAATGATCTAGTCAACATTGGACCTAGAAGCACTTTTTCCTTGACTAAGGGGCTGACATGAACATTGACAGGAACTGTCAGCCTCGCTCAGCCTCGTCGCTGGAGTCTCGGCTAACCTGCTCTCTTTGAACGAAGCATCTCGAACCCAAATGAATGCCTCGCCTGCGCAATCCACAATTCACTTGCCAGTGCAAACCATGACTCTCGCTCCATTTCATACCAGTCGTAGCTCTCGGTCTGCGGTCTGATCTGTTTGTTTTACTGCTTGTCATGTAGTGATGTCCCCCTGCCGCGTCCTGCGGCACGGCTTGGCCGTCGTTCCACGACACAGCCTCTCTCTCCAACTTGGAGCTCACCATGGCATGAAGGCACGGCCAACACAGAGCCTCTTCGGCCTCCCTCCCTCGTCCATCACTTCCCGTCCGCAGCAGCAATGCAGACTCTTCTCCTCCAACTCCGTTTCCCACGGCGCCGCCAAACGATTCGTCCCGCCCCGGCCAACTCTTCCCGACGGCGAGATCCACCACACGTATCTCAAAGGCTCCGGCCCCGGCGGGCAGAAGATCAACAAGACCAACTCGGCCGTGCAGCTGACGCACCAGCCGACGGGGATTGTTGTCAAGTCGCAGGCCACGCGGTCGCGCAGTCAGAACCACACGATCGCCAAACGGATCCTGGCGGAGAAGGTCGAGGTTTTGCTCAAGGGACCCGAAAGCCGCGTCGAGAAGGTGAGGGAGTTGAAGGGCAAGAGGAAGAGGAGCGCCGAGAAGAAGAGGAGGCGCAAGTATCGGGCTTTGGACGCTGGTGAGAAGGCTCTGGTCGACGATGAGGTGGATGTGGATCAGGATGAGGCTCAACAAGAGATGGGTGAGACGGGAGACGAGACTCAACACGAGGCTGTGAGGGTGGGACGACAACGTGGAAACTTTGAGGGAGAACCTCACGCAATTCAGGGAGGGAAACAATAACAAGAGCCCTGGAGAGGTCTGGTCGGGTTTGACTGACTAGGGACTGACTAGGAACAACCACCGAAATTGAATCATCTGGCGGGGCATTCACACCTGACATGGCCCTTTTGGAATGAGGAAGCCTGAGAGTCTCGACATGGCATGTCATGGTTGTCAATGGGATCTACTTGTGTACATGGACAGACATGCCTCTCCATCTTACCATATCTTTTTAGGGGGAAATGGGAATGAATGCCTTTCCAAGATCCCACCTAGCCCGTTCTCTGTCAGTGGAGAAGGGCTAAAAACAAAACACGCCATTCATCCCTTCTATCCTCGGTTCATTCTCTGCTTCTGGATGGTATTCGCCGCGAGGTCGATTGGTCCAAAAGCCGAACGACGTCAATTGCGAGGGGCATCGGATTTGAGCGCACCCCTCACTCTATATACTGATCACATGCGTTGATCGGTTGTTGATCAATTGAGAGAGGGGAATGTGAAGACCGGTTCACCAGCCAGCGGCACGGCTCTTGGCTTCGTTACCTCGTCGTGATAGGAGGGAGGGCGGTTACCCCAACTTGAAGGACAGTACCCACTCCATACGTTTTGTTATATAAGGTTTTCTCAAAGTATCCGAACCCAATCCCAACGTGTCCAACGTGCCCAACCCACGACCACATCTTCTTTTGTCATTTTTGTCTGATCACGTCTCGTCGTCTCTTGCAACTAGATCCTTGACGTCCGCATCACATCCGTGAGAGACAACAATGGGAGTGGCTCTCGCGACACGGATCCAGTCGTACCTGGAACCACTGTTCCTCCTGGGGATCTCGATCGGGTACCTACCGATCACGATGGTGTGGCACCCGATCCTCCTGCTCACGTCGCCGACGTCGTTCCGGTCGAAATGGTTCGAGAACTTCTGGCGGGTCATCGGGCCCAAGATGGCCGCGTCCGAGGTGCAGGTCGACCACATTGAGCAACTGCTCTCGCGGGCGCGCGGGACCGTGCTCGAACTCGGCCCGGGGGGCGGCGACCAGATGTACCACTACAAACCCGCCCAGATCGTCAAGCTGTATGCCGCGGAACCCAACGTGTTCCTGCACGCCCGCCTGCTCGAGAGCGCCGCGAAGCACGGCTTCGGAGGAGCCAAGCTCGTCACCCCGCTGGAGGCCGGCGCCCAGCCGGGAAGTCTGCTGCCGGCGTTGAAGAAGGCAGGTCTCCTCCCCGCCACGTCGGCCAGCCTGCCCGAGGACGGGGTGTTCGATAGTATTGTGGCCATCAAATCCCTCTGCTCGGCGCCCCAGGCCCAGCTCGCCGCCACCGTCGCCGTGATCCAGGCCTTGTTGAAGCCGGGAGGCGAGTTTCTGTTCTTCGAGCACGTCGAGAATGACTCGGACGCCATCACCATGGCGTTTGCTTGGTTGACTGGATGGGTTTGGCCGCTTTTCATGGGCGGCTGTCGCTTGGATGGGAAGGTCGACAGGATTGTTTTGGGCATGGGCGGTTGGGATGAGAGGCACGTTGTTACCGTCGGAGATTTCAAGGGCTATGAGGTATGTGGAATCTTGCTCGGAGATGTCACCATTGCCTTTGGTTTCCCGCTGACTGACTGGGTTGCACAGCTGTTTCGATATATCAAGGGCGTATGCAGGAAGGCTTGAATGTGTCGCGTGGGCTGTGAGGAGGAGTTGGTCTGATGAGAGAGTTTCGAGAGAGGCCGAGGAACGTATTGGTCTCCGATCGCTGTCCCAGGCACTGGAGTTAGAGAGTATGACTGGTGGAATCGTGTAGATAATTTGATATTATTGACGACGCCGACGCTTGCAATGCTTCATGGAACAAATCTGGAAACCCTCGGACAGCTGTATGAAAATCATCACCAGGCCGAAACTTGTAGATGTCGTTATCGTCATATCATCCTCATCGAACCGAAATCTCAAGCAAGGAGGGCCTCCTTTTGTGGCAGCTCCGTCTCGTACTCGATCTCGACCCGACCCTGCTTTTTACGCGGTTTGGGAGTCGGGGCTGCCCGCTTCCTCTTCTTGCCTGTGGCAGCCTCGTCGTCTTCGTCGTCTTCGCTGCTCTCCTCACTGCCCTCCGAACCGTCACCGCTGCCAGTGATGTCGGATCCTTCATCTTCATCCGCACTCTGTCCACCCAGCCAGTCGTCAAAGTCCTCCATTTCCGCCTCGTCTTCGCTTTCTCCGAGGTCAGAGACATACTCGACTTCGCCCTCGCCCTCCAACTCCTCCTCCAATTCTTCATCTTCGTCAACCAGATCCTCTCCCTTCTCCGCCCTCTCGAGGCCTCTCAACACCTTTTTCCACACATTCTCCTCGACGTTGATCGGCCGGTCACCATAAGCCCCGCTCCGGAGCCTCTCGATGAGTTCTCGCTCAATGGCCCGTTCGACTTTGGCCGCGCTCTCGGCCTTTCTCTCTCTAGTCTCCTCCCGGCGTCGGATCTTACTCGGCAACTTGGGCACCAGTTTCTCGCCTAGTCTGTCCTCTTCCTTGGCTATTCTCCGCGCCCGAATGGCCACTTGGGTCAACCTCGTCAATCTCTGCTTGCACTTGTGGATGTAGAACTTCGGCCAGTAAATCAGCTTCTCATCGATCTGAGCGAGGGCCTTTTCGTAGTTGTTCGGCAGGCGGATCTTCTCCCACCATTTCGATGGCAAGTGCGTTCGTTCGGGGCTTTTAATGAAGAGACAGAGGGCGCCTGTCTCAGGGTCCGGTCGGACGGTTGCGTAGCGCGAATTTGCGAGCGGACAGGACTGACGGTTACAGAAACCCGTCAGGTTGTACTCATTGCGGCAAAAGGTTTGCTCTTTGGTGCTGAGTCTGGAAATTCTATGTTAGTTTGGGTTTTTTACACCGTTGACGTCGTGCAACAAGGGGACGCCTTACTTGAGTTTGAAGGAACAGAACTGTTGGTTGATAACCTGCCACACGATCTCGTCGGAAGCCATGGTGAGAATTTGGCGGTAAAAGGTTGCAATCGAGGGAAAGTCGGTGGCTGTTTTCAACCAGACTGCGGCCCAGCTTCAGTCAAAAAAAGTTCCCTTGTCGAAAACTTGGACGGCGATAAGATTTGCCAAGGCGTGGAGAATACTAGGCCGTGGGCACTAGGCTACTTCAGGATGATTACGATGCCGCCCTGTATGCTTCCTCATTGGAGCAACGCTCACGCCACCATCGGCCTCATTGGATCAGCAGCGCAGCAACGTCGTCTTCAAACTATTCGCAGGAATGGAATTTCAAGCCGAAAAGCTGATAACATACACTCAGTGGCATCTTATGCACAGGTATCGCAGCTCCTTCCTCCTTTGAACCGCGAGGTTTACGCTCGTCATGCCTCGGAAGCGCAGAGCACAGGACGAGCCAGATGAAATGTCCGCAACGTCCCACAAACGCAAGGCTGGCGGAAAGAAGGAAACCAAGGAATCCCAGGCGCAAAACCACCATGGCTTCGACCCATACCCAGCTTCCAAAGTCTATCGCCTCATCGAGCCCGGCCCTGTATTGCTGGTCACGACCGGGTCGCTGGCCGACTCGACGCACAATATCATGACCATCGGGTTTCATATGGTGATGCAACATGAGTCGCCTCCTCTCATTGGCATCTCGCTCGGCCCGTGGGACGCATCCTTTGCGGCACTCAAGAAGCAGCGAGAGTGCGTGCTTGCCGTACCATCCGTCGAGATGGCTGACGTGGTTGTTGATGTGGGGAATTGCTCCGCCGCCGACGACGACGACGAGACGAGTAAATGGGAGCGCTTTGGGCTAGATGCACTCCCGGCTGGAAAAGTCAAGGCCCCGCTGGTGGGAGGCTCTCACGTGATTGCAAACATCGAGTGTGTTGTCGAGGACACGAAGTTGGTGAGCAAGTACTCGATGTGGGTCCTGAAGCCGGTGAAGGCGTGGATCAACCCGAACAAGAGGCCTGGACAGGGTGGGAAGATGTTCCACCATCGTGGCGATGGTACATTCGTCGTCGATGGGGAAATCTTGGATTTGAAGGACAGGATGGTCAAATGGCAGGAGTTCCAAGACTAATCGTCCGTTTCCCATACCTCTAACGCCCTGATAGTACCGACTACTTAAGCCCGTAATGCCGGCCCTCCATACTTACAACGGCACCAATTTGATGAACCATCGCATATCTTGATGGATCTATCAAGAGGAAAATTTGATGATCATTGGTTGGAGAGCCGAGATGAACAAATGGTATGATGAAGTAACATGCCTTAGGGGTAAATAAGTGAGATGAAAATTGTTTCCTGAGTACACAATGCGTAAATTGTATGGTTTAATCTGATCTGTTTACTGTGCTAACCTGCGGCGCCATATTGAGATAACTTCTACCTTTGTTGGTGTACAAGCAAAGGAGAAACCTGCTGTTTCGTCCTCACGACCGGCAGATCAATTCACTCCAAGTCCGACATGTTGGAAAAGGATTGGGTTGCCCTCGGCGGCCAACCAGGCAATTCCCGAGTAGACGATCAACTTGGTCACGACCTCGACATCATATCGTACCCTAGGCTTCTGGATACTGAGGAACAGTCTCCTCTCTTGCAAAGCATCCATTTCTTCAGTTTCCTGGGGAGTCGGTGTTTTTCCAGAGCCGAGAATGCTCGCCGAGCCAGGAGCCAGACCTTCTGCTCCCGTACCCATCTGTGCACGGAACATTTCCAGACTGCTGGACCTTTTTCTGGTTTGAACTGCCGAGTCTGGCGGCGTCGTAGGTTCGGGAGAGGATCTATTCTGGGGGCTGGGCGATCCGGTCGCGTTCAGACTGTCTCGTCTCTTCTTGTTGCGATAGGCCAGCGTCTCGTATGCATCGGCTTCGGACTGGGGGCCCACTGAAATGGCCCTTCTCCGCCGCAAAGACGACAGGAGATGTGGAATATTTCTCGCCGATGGTATGATATTGTCGTCGTTTTCTTGTCGGGGGATCGTCCCGTATTCCGACGCCGGTTTGAAAAAACGTCGCGGCAGTGTGAGACCAAGATGCTCGATCACGCGGAAGATGGGTGGAAGGAGTTTAAGTAATGTCGGCTTCATAGTGCCTCGCCAGGCAAAGATGACGAGCACCCCCAAAACAATGCGAGCCACGACCACTATCAAACCCATCTGGGCCAAATCAAAAGGCACGGTGCCATGGGCGGGGGATGACCAAGCATACGAGGTCCGAGCAAAATGCCACACCCCGTATTGAATGCCAATCATGACGCCGGCGAAGGAGATGCTGTCATCAAAACAAGGACAGTTGTCGGCTGGTTCGGGGTGGATGCGCACAAGTACCAAGATGATTAGTACAACCAATACTACTCGCTTTAAATCGCCAGCATGCAGCCAGTCATCGAAATCTTGGCCGTACAAGCATTGCACCATGGCTAGCAAAGCACCGAGCGCACTCCCCCAGATGACGTCGAAAAAGCCATGCATTCCACAATAGAGACGGCCAAGTACAATCGAAAAGGCATAGAAGTAAGAAAGGATCTGCAGTCCCAAGTTGAGGTTCGGACCTATTGCTGGGTTGCTGTATTTGAGCAAGTAGATCGAGTAGACAGCAACCGAAACTGCGTTGGTCGAGTGAGTAGACGGAAAACCGTACTCGAGCGCGGCAGAACCCGACATGGTGATTCGCTGCAGGGGAGGAGAGAGCGGGCGTGGCAGACATAGAAAGTCCTTGACGAAGCCGCTGAAGAAGACGCCTGACGCGAGTATGTGGACCATTCTGCGTCCAGTCAGATACCGCCTTGATTCTGGAATTCGATAGCATACCCTCTCCCAAGAGTTGTATATCCACACCAGAACAAAATCGGCAGCATGACCATGAAGAAGGTATGTGTACCCAGGTTTGCCGTGGTTGCGAAATATGTATCAAACGCCGGTGTTCTCAAGGTATCTTGTAGCCATGCCACGTACGGGGTCTCCCAACGGACAATAGGCAGAAGTTGTTCTCGAAGTAGGTATCGCCATCGTGGAAGCTTGATCTTGTCTGGGACGAGACGTCAGAGCAGTGCAACCCACAAACACACATCCCCAATATCACGTACAATGATCCAGGCTCCTCAACCCGGCGTCCGGTTTATCTTTCTCCGTGTCCATTTTTGTGTGGGCTTGTGGTGGCCTGCATCCATTGAGTCTGCTCACCAATCGACGTTATGCGGTGAAGGGTCAACCGCGGCGGTACAGGGAGGCCATTGGGAACTGTGGTGGAGGCTCTTGACGAGACAGTGTTCTAGATAGGGGTCGTCGTCGGGCTGGAGAATCGGGGTTGGAGGAGGTGCAAGGATCGGCTATCTGCGCCGACCTAGATGAAGAGGCGACAGATCGCACCACCAGTGTCTGGATCAGTGGATATGGCGAATCAACATGAACATGGATCTACCAAGCTAGGAAGCGTCTTTGACATACAATGGCGCAATTGTTGCGGGCGGGAAGAGGGGGGTAAGTCGTGGGCAGGTTTCACAGGGGGTTTGAGCTGAAGCGGGTGAGTGAGTGGATGGGTTGAGTGGGCGAGTGAGTGGGCGAGTGGGATGGATGATGCCTGGTGCATGGTGTGGTGCATGGTGCATGGCGCGTGGTTACTCGGCCAACGCGCAGTTCAACAAAAAACCCACCATCGTTCCTTCCTGCGTCATGTCAAGTGCCAAACACACAATCAAAAACCCTGTCACACCTTCAACAAGTCTCGACAGGCAGACATAGCCTACATAGGTATAATACTGCCGTTCCCATCATAGCATCGCTGCACATACGTACCACGTCCCCTCCAGACACACTCCAACACACTCACCTACCAATCTTCTGGCCCTGCGCCCACCTCCTCCGTCATGGCTACAGAGACCGAACACCTCCCTTCACGGTCATCCACCATCCTCTCCGAGAAACGTTCCTCCTCATACATCCATCCTGCGTCGCCGACACGAAGACCGGTGCGCCAACAAAGCACACGGACCAGCAACGGGACAGTCAGCACAACCATGAGTTACAACAGCAGTGCGGGAAGATTGTCGGAGGCCACCAACATCACCCAGCCGCCAACATACTCGAAGAAGTTTGTGGTTGTGGGAGACGGCGGCTGCGGCAAGACTTGTCTTCTGATCAGCTATGCTCAAGGATACTTTCCAGAGGTAGGCTCCGAGTGCAACCCATGGGAATGAAACTGACCGAGTTCAGAAATACGTCCCGACTGTCTTCGAGAACTACATTACCCAGACGACACACAAGCCATCGGGGAAGACGGTCGAGCTCGCGCTGTGGGACACTGCTGGCCAAGAAGAATACGATCGACTCCGACCACTGTCGTACCCTGAGACCGACCTCCTCTTCGTCTGCTTCGCAATTGACTGTCCCAATTCATTGGAGAATGTCATGGACAAGGTCTGCCGCCACCAGTGAAAGAGTCCCCCGAGCGAACAGACATGCTAACCGAAACCAGTGGTACCCCGAAGTCCTCCACTTCTGCCCAACGACGCCTCTCATCCTCGTCGGCTTGAAATCCGACCTGCGTAACAAGAGAACGTGTATTGAACTCCTCCGCACCCAGGGCCTTACTCCAGTCACACCTGAACAAGGCGCCGCAGTTGCAAAACAGATGGGAGCCGCCTACATAGAATGCAGCGCCAAAGAATCTAGAGGCATTCAAGAGGTCTTCGACATGGCGATCAATACCGCGATCCGCAATGAAGAAGAGAGCTACGAGGCACAACCGAACCAGAAAGGTGTCAAGGTTAAGAAGGCCAAGAAGAGGAAGTGCGTGTTTCTCTGACGAGCCATTATGCCGAACTATCTACCCCCCTCGAGCACTGGCAACGCAGAGCATTCTTGTCTCCGCTTCCACTCGTCACGCCTTGTCTTCGTGAACAATCTTGTTCTTGTCTGTTTTGGGTCGATCCGGGCCATATGTACACGCATCCTAGATGGCGTTGAATGCAAAATTGCATGACTGGCGTTGGGGGACATATTCTGTTGGGTTCTTATCAGCCGCATGGGGGTTGCTGGCTTTCAATGAGTATGACCAGTGTATGACAGACACTATGTCCCAATCGAGAACATATTTCTGAACGGTGTTCCGTGAAACATTTTTGTCACCGTCTTGTCTTCGAGTTTCGTTCTCTTGTACCATTGCACAAGGAAGTCGTTTCCATCAGTCATGTCGCGGTGGGAAGTTGAAGAAAGGATGAAGCGTCTCTCTTCCCCGATCATCCGCCCTCATCACCTTCTCTCCGCCCCGTGATCACCGTCCTCAGACTTCGCGCCAGCATCTCGGTCATGGTTCGACGCCCCCGCCCCCGGCCCCTGTACGACCTCGTCCCCTCTGCCCATGACGGTCTCGAATTGACTCCACAGAGCCTCTACCGACGAGAATTCATTTCCAATCTGGCGGCCCTCATCAGCTCCGAAGCGACACCAGATGTAGCCTCCGGGTAGTCAAGATGGGAGGGAGAGAGAGAAAAAAGAAAGTGAGGGAGATTGATTATGGAAGTTTTGATTTTACCTCAATCACGCCCTCCAAACTCCGGTTCAACGCGTTGATCTGCGTGAGAACTTGTTCTAAAGACTGTTTCGAGCGGCGCAGAGCAGTCAGCGTCTCTCGACATGCAGGTGGGTTCAAGTGAACAGGTTGAGATGTGGAACGGAGCATACCTCGCCAATCTCCCCGACCAGTGCGGCGCGTCGAATTTCGAATTCGCTGGGTTGAGGGTGTTGTGACGCGTCCGAAGGTGAATGTGTCGTCATGATGGTCTTGACTGGAGTCCGAGTCGGGGCGCTCTTATTTCGATCCAAGTCTCTTGATTGGAATTACCAGTCGTGTGAGGATTCTCTTCGATTTTGCCGTCCTACTTGAATGAATGTTCGATGATGACCGTGAGGCTGACCACTGAGGTGCCACTCCGTGTCTGGCAACTAATAATTTGAAAATGATCCAGTCTGACGCACAGCCTCCTGCAACCATCGTTCCATTTACGCTGGCAGTGGGCAATAATACGGTGGTCAGGCGTAACTATTTATTTCGGGAGCCAATGGCCCAAGCTGATTCGTCAAGACTCCAGCCTCGCGCAGCCAACGTCGCCCCTTCTCCTGACTGACACTTCTTCGCTACCTAACTAGACCTAACCGCCTATAATAAACTAGCTAGGTAACCTTGATCAGGTCGACTTAACTTCGCCTCAGCCTCGATTAGGGCCACACCGCCGTGGGTTTCTCCATTATTTGGTGGCGCTATGGACGTTTTATATGGTAGGAAGGAAGGTATGTTTGTTTTGCCACGCAATCTCTCTCGTAATTGCCGACGACGCCATCACCATGTGCAGATGGATGAAATTCTTTGGTAGTTCCGATTTTCTGACTTCGGAGACCGGATCGGATCTCGATAATCTCATGGGCAAGTTTTAGCAATAATATGTTTCATGTTAGGCGCCAGTCCCTAGGCCGGCGCCGGGATCCCAGCCACTCAGGTCAACTCATTGCGAGCAGACCTCTGGCGGCGCTTGGGTTTGGCCCGGGGCGGATGTACTGGCTGGACGCAAGCTCTTGGCGGGGGACATAAAACCCTGCCACTGCTGCCTGACAATCATTGTCTCTTTCATCTTGTAATTCAGCTCACACAGGTCTATGATTCTAATTGCATTCCCATAATTGTGGAATGAATGCTAGTGGGATTTGTTCCCTTTCTTATCCCTGCCCGGTTCGAACGACTACGCATGTTCTCCTCCGTCCTTTTGTCTCAATCTACACGGGCCCGAATCTGCACTTCTCGGATATTGGGATCTGAAGCCGGAACCCGAGCACGATCCTTGCGTCATTCTCGTCAGACCCGCTTGGTTACTCGCGGCAACCAGGCTCTTCTAGCAACCAATCCTTCGGCGAGTACAGTCCGGATTACAAACACTAGGGCGATGGAAACAATTGCCTTTTCAAATAGAAACTGTCAATCTATATACCGACCGCTCAATCCGGGTTCCAAAGAAATACGGCTCTTACGACTTTTGGCTGGCCCTGACTCTGCTGATATCCAGTGCACCCTTGAGCATTCTTCTAGCCCTGAAGCGGCAGAATACGAGGCCATTTCCTATTGCTGGGGTGATGAGCATATGCAAAAGAGAATCTTCCTCAATGGCCAGCCATTTCTTATAACGAGGAATGCAGAAGACGTGTTGCGATCCCTACGTCATGAAGCAGATGACACAATCCTATGGATTGATACCCTATGTATCAATCAGAGTAGCGTCCCAGAGCGAAATCATCAGGTGGGCATGATGCAACAGATCTACCAAAATGCTACCCAGACCTGGATTTGGCTTGGTCAAGATGATGGCTTTGCGGCAGAAGCAATTGAAATGATATTTCACCTATCAGGCATTATGTTAAATCGACTCAATCTCTGTGATGACCCGATGGAGATCCTAGGAGACTACGAAAGTGGTCTATTTACACCGTTGGATCCTGAACTCCCCCCATTCTCATCTTCGAAGTGGGACTCACTTGCACGATATTTTTCTCAACCATGGTTTACTCGTGTTTGGGTTATTCAAGAAGTTGCACTCTCCAAAGAGGCATATTGTATTTGTGGTGATGAGATAATCCCCTGGGATCTTGTTCAGCTCGCGGCTCACGAAATTGACCACCAGTCACTCGACGGCCGCTCGAAACGCAGAGGGCTAGACAAGGTCCAGAATGTCATGTCTATTGAATCGCTTGGCTCCAACGACATCGGCTTGTGCAGCATACTTTGTTCCACCCGAGATTTTCTGGCCACAGATCCTCGAGACAAGGTTTTTGCTGTGCTTGGGTTGACCCAAGAGGGTGGCTCCAGTCTAGTACCAGATTACAATCTATCGATTTCTGAGGTGTATCGTCAAGCGGTACGATTTCTAGTACACTCTGCTGGAGATCTAACGGTGCTTGGTGATATCGATCCTTCTACCGACGCCCGAAGCTCGGCTCATACCGACAGATTCTCATCCTGGACTCCACGATTCGATGAACCTCGACAGTGCTCCATCCTTTTCCGTGCGTACCCACCTTTTCAGGCTGCAGGTCAACACACGGATATAGAAACAATTCCATCCGACTCCAACACTCTTGCTCTTGGTGGACTGCGCATAGACACGCTGGCAACTCTCGGTCCACTGATGACTTCTGACATGATTGTAAATGGATCAGGGCACTGTCAGCTATGGAATCGGTTTGTGGGCTTCAATACTTCTTACCCTACTGGCGAGCCTGTCTTAAGGGCATTCAGCCTAACAATGACCGCAGAGACGACTATCAAAAGCGAATCTGCAGCTGCAGATCCCAGCCACGATGAAGACTTTGCTGCGTACATCACGCAAACTGGGCATAAGCTGAAACATCTATCCCCTCAGGAGTATGATCTTCTGATTCTTCGTGCTACGACTGGAAATGCCATGAGATACGGAGGTTCAGTAGCAATGGTATCCACAGGGCGAAGGTTCTTCACAACCGGAGAAGGGTTTATGGGACTTTGCCCGTCAGATGCAAAAGAGAACGACCTTGTGTGCGTACTTTTTGGCGGATCGCGTCCTTGCGTGATTAGGCCCGAAGAAAATTATTTCCTTTTTATAGGAGTATGCTATATCCACGGTAGAATGGATGGAAGCGCTGTTGAGGAACAGATGAATCATTACGCGCCGATGGAGATGTTCAACTTTCGCTGAGCTTATATAGTTCACTATTGAAACCGGAGATGGATAAACTATACCTTTCGACCTCGATACTTTCGATATCAATGTAGATCTTATGTATGAAGTTATCTCCTTCTCCGCTCTCTTTTATGGGATAACGCCTGCCCAAGAGCAGGATATGGCTTAAAGACTTGGCTCTTTAGACCGGTAAATACCAATCCGTCAGTCTCTAGCTCGAATTTAACGAAGTCGATGAGGTTGACCCTTCGATCAACAACGGGGCGTCCGCTGCCGTGGTTGCTTACGTACTGTTTGTTCAGCAAATGCACTGGAATCTCACGCGCGGGTCTGACGAAGGTCTAACTAGCTAGTGGACTACTATAAAATTAAAAAGGACAGTACGTGATGGCCCAAGTCAATGCCTAAAGAGATGGAGGAGTGGGACAGTATCGTAAACGCCCAAGCTCGTCGACAAGGGCACTACTGATCGGTATGTAGGCGAGAAAACAGAGACGGACTACGGCACGAAGTGGTTCTACGAAGAGAACAAACTCCAGCAGTTTGGTGAGGAGTCATAATTCCATCTCGCAGGAAATTGTATGCTCGCCTGTTAAGCTTGAACCTACGCTCGATTCCTGACTCTTTAGGCATTATTGACGTATGGATAAGTTTTATATATTCCACGCGGGAGGTATCTAGAAGTCATGAGATCTCCTTGCTGTAGTCGACACTCCCAACGCCGATAATAACATATCAGATGCCCAGGTCTGTGGACGCTTCAGACCTCGATGGTGCACCTGCCACTTCTTTTTGTGCACTCCCATATCTAGACGAGCTACGAAATACCGAACTTATTTCTCGTCTCACTGGCTAGACACACCAGTTCTAAATCGTTCAAAGAACTCGTCGTTGAAATGACCCTCGTCGTCCAGCTCTGCCTGTGCCTTTGCCGATTCTTCCCTTATGATAGCCTCGCGCCCTGAATCCCGAGGCTTGATATCACATCTTGATATAGCAGTTAGTAAGATCTATCCTCAAGCGACCTGGAACCAAGGGAAAACTGACTGAAAGGGCTTTGGTCCTGTGACAAGCGCAGGCACTATTGCATCTCGCTCAATTGGGATGGGTTTTCCAGCAGCGTCCAATTTGGGATGAATTTCGAAGGCCCACAGGATGCGGACAATAGCTATGAAAAGAGTTCGTTGTGCAACGTTGAATCCAGGGCATGTACGTCTGCCCACGCCGAAAGTGGTATGGGGCCTCTTAGGTGTGTCCGGGTTGATTCCAAACGCCTCAGGCAGCGTGTCCTCAGCCCGATATCGGCTAGGATCAAAGTCTCGGGGGTCCTGCCATCTTTTCGGTGAGTTATTAATGGTCCAGATCTGTATTCCACGTTTTTCGTATCAGTCTCGTACACTGGATGTCCTGACTGAGTGGGTGGAGTCATACACAGTTTACGATTGCAGCTCCAGCGGGAAGCGTATAACCCATATAGCTCTCAGTCTTGGATAAAGCATGAGGCATAGGTGGCCCTATCAATGTCACTGGCATCCCTGCATCACATGAATGGTCAGATATGTCAACATCCTGAGAGATTTCTGGCGAACACACATCGCAATGTCTCTTCGAGCACGGCGCGAACGTAAGGGAGATTCGGTCGATCTGACCATCTCGGCATCCGTTCGCCGCCGATGACTTTGTCTATCTCTTTTTGGGCTTCTGCTTGTACCTTGGGATACAGTGCCATTGCCTTGCTAGAATTAGATAGTGCTGTGAAGAAAGCTGCAGGGAAAGAGCCACATGCCTTTATAAAGCCTGCTAGAGTATTTGCCTGCGTGTCTCTGTATCAGGAGGTCAGATTCTGACACTTTATGTAAGGAGTTCTTGATAAGGACGTACGTTGCCGCAGCATAAGCATGACCAGCACTGAACAGAATCTCTTTCTCTGTCAAGTGGTCTTTTGCATCTGCTGCTCTGTCTTGCAGGTCCCGGACAAAGCCTACAAGATCATCAGCAAACAGAATCATGATGCAAGATAGAATCCCCCTTACTTGCATTCGGCTTTCCAGCCTCTATTAGAGCCCTGGCGGCTTTGGTGTGGCGGACCCACAGCTGACTTTCCATCTTTTCCAGTTCCTCGATCTCCTGCTTGATGGGGTTCAAAGACGAGGGAAGAAGGCGGAAAAGGGGTCTAAAATAAGGATACCAGTCTGCAATTTGGAGCTTGCCGCCCAGCGCTGTTGTTCTGTCGAACCACTGATTATCATGTTGGTATTCACTCCGTGCGAAAAATATTTAAGCAGCACATTTCCTTACCTTAATCAAAGTTGTGATACCTGGGTCATCCGCGGAAGGGATCCTGCGCCCGTAGGCGATCGCAGATGCGATACTGGTAGCATAATGCATCAGGGGGCCTCGAAACTCTGATGGGTCGTTGACCAATTTCGAGAGAAGCTCTACGCTTTCGAATACCTGCTTGTTGCGTTAGAAACCGTAGTTCACCGTGCCAGTGTCCAGGAGGTCTTAGGCAAAATTTCTGGACGGGTATACAGCGTACTTGATATGGGATATAGCTGTTGGCTCCTCTTGCGTTGAGACGTGTGGCGTACATTTTGCGTTGTTTTCTCCAGATCTCGTCGTTACTGGGACATCGATGTCAGGTCAAACATGGTCAAAGGCTCTTTCCAAAACATTTTTGAACTGGCTTACTCCCGAAATGCAATGTTCAAGTTGTCGCCGAAGGTGCGAATGAACATGTCCATTTTGACAGAGGTAGAAGCACTCCTCTTTTCCATGAGTTCTTTCACCACTTCGTCCGAGCCACAGAGGATCATCGTCTGAGTTCCCATCTTTAACGATACAATTGGTCCATCTTGTATCCTCCTTAGCCAACACGTCTCAAGTCTCGTGGAGACTGGGTGTCTTACACTGCTCAGTCCATTCCTGGAACTTGGTATGTAAGTCCTCGCGGGGAAACTGATGAAGATTGCCGAGTATCGGTATCGTTGGAGGGCCTGGCCAGTGATTAGCACATCCTCCCTCTCAGGTGATGACTCTCCGCTGATATCGCACCGGGAGGATAGCTTTTGGGTCTCCTTCCAACTCTGAGTAGCTTCACTAGAAGCACTCCAGCAACGACATACGTAAGGATCCATGGCCAGTGAACTCCTTCAATTGGAGGCACTGCGAAAATGAGGAGACGCTGCATTGGAGTCGTAACCTTTGGATTATCGTCGAGTGGTAGTAACCCTGATGCGGCGAGATCAGGAGACAATTTGAATTCCGACACAGGGTCCTAGACTAGCAGGCTTGCTGCCTATATTGCAGACGCGGCGAAGTTGTATAATCCTTTCGCCGGCTAGGGCTACGTAAATGTTTCGACCTCATTTGTAGTCATGCTATTGACTAACATTTACCTTACTCCGTGTCCGAGTGTGGGTTAGTGTGGCAGGCGGTTGAGTTCCCCATGCAACGGAGAATTGTCACGAATGTGATGCTAATCGCCGAGTTCGTCTAATAAGACAATTGTACTAACATACATTGGCGACGGATGCGCCACAATTTATCACCAAGGCCCCTCCTTGAATTGTGGCTTCTACTATATACCCTACTCTCTATTCACTGGCACAACCTCTCCAGGCTAAGCCCTCGACTTCATCCCTCGATCAAGATTTGGGATCATCAAAATGTTTCGCCTAAAGAAAGGCATGGCAGAGGCGGCCATCTGGGATAAGCCAGACCCAAACGACCTTACCACCAAGCCCATCGATGTCCTCAGACCTATAAAAGTAATTGTGATAGGGGCAGGAATGTCTGGCATGATTGCCGGGATACTTTTTCCCCGAGCCATCGAGAATCTAGAGTTGGTCATTTACGAGAAGAACGCCGACATTGGGGGCACCTGGTTTGAGAACAGGTACGAACAGAGCCTGCATCTAGGATGGGCACTAGTCTAACTTAATAGATATCCTGGATTGGCGTGCGATATTCCTTCGCATACCTATCAGTTTACCTTTGAGGAGAACACCCAGTGGAGTAGTTACTACGCCACCGGTCCCGAGATCCAAGACTACCTGAAGCGAGTCAACAGCAAGTACCAAGCAGACAAGTTCATGAAGTTCAATCACCGGGTTCAAAAAGCGGAGTGGAATGACCAGACGGGTCAATGGTCAGTGGCGGTGACGCACACTCTCACTGGAGAAGTATGGCCTTTCTCTACACCCTGCAGGCTCGAACAGCACTGACCGTGACACGCTGTAGACTATCATCGATACAGCGGACGCACTAATTTCAGCTGTTGGGATCCTCCACGAGTGGAAATGGCCTGAGATTCAAGGTTTGCATGACTTCAAGGGAAGACTGGTGCACTCTGCTGCCTATCCTCCCGACATTGAAGTCAAGGGGAAGAGTGTCGCCTTGATTGGAGGAGGGTCTAGTGGTATTCAGATTTTGCCACAGATGCAGCGCCAGGCGAAGACGGTCGACCACTACATGAAAGGCAAAACGTGGATCCCACCTGCCGGGATCGGCGGCGAGGGATTGGCCAAAAGGGGGGGGGACCGTAGGTGCAACAAATTTGATGTCCGATCAGCTGCATCAAGGCTAATCCGTTTCCAACTTTAGCGATCACTCCAGCTGAAGACCTCGAACGCTTCAGGAAAGACCCAAAGGCATACAGAGAGTATCGCCGTTATGTGGAGGATCTGCTTAATCGCCCGGTGGAGGCCCTATACAAGAACACCGAAGGCGCAAAGGTCCTTTTCGATATGTGCAAAGCGCACATGAAAGAAAAACTTGCAAAGAAGCCCGAAGTCTTCGAGGCTCTTGTCCCTGATTTCCCCCCTGGATGTCGTAGGATCACTCCAGGGCCTGGAGTAAGTCTCGGAAATCCTCTCTGTTTCTACTTGTAGGTGACTAACGCTGCAACGTATAGTACCTTGAGGCTTTGGTGGAGGATAATGTGAATTTAATTCCTACCAAGATCAAGAGGGTCTATGCCGGTGGAATCGAGACTGAAGACGGGACACGGCGCGATGTGGACGTAATAATATGCGCAACCGGTTTCGATGGGTATGTCACAGGAAGCTTCCTATACTGGTCGAATTCAGCTAACTTGTCCTGAAGAGTTTTTAAACAGCATTTTCCCGTTCATGGAAAATACGGCGCCAATCTACAGGATCTCTGGGAGGTGATTCCAGAAGCATATCTCTCGATGGCGCCGCGTCTCATGCCCAATTACTACATTTTTCTGGGGCCGAACGGAGGCCCAGGTTTAGGATCAACGGTGCCTTTCCTCGAGCTACAGGCTCGGTACATCATCCAGGTCATACAGAAGATCCAGAGAGAATACATAAAGAGCATGATACCAACGTCAGTCCGAACACAGTTCCGTCCTGAAGCTTATTGACGCTAATAGGAATAAAACAGTGATCGAGCTATGCGGGACTTCGCCAACATCATTGACTCTTACTTCGAACGGACGATATACACTGCTCCGGTAGGCATCCACTCTCTAGTCTTATATTGCCGAGTAAAATTGGCCCTTCATATGCCGTTCCCATGGCTGACTTGACCTGAACCAGTGCAATGCCTGGTGGAAACACAAAAGCGGGCGATTATTGGCCATCTGGCCCGGCAGTCTTATCCACGGGGCTTTCGTCTTCAAACACCCTCGTTGGGAGGACTATGAATACGAGCTGCGCAGCGAGTTGAAGGGCAACTCTTTGAAATGGTTTGGGAACGGTCTCAGTCAGAGGCAGATTCTCATGAAAGGCACCACAGAGGAGTATCTAGACCAGCCTCCTGTTCCGGTCGAGATTCCCTTCTCGATGCTGGAACACTCATCTGCCGAAAACGGCGTGCATGTCGAAATCGGAGTGGATAAGGCAGGAAATGATAGCATATGAACGGAGAGAGTCCATTGTCTCGAACGACAGCGCGGTTGTTTAGAATACACACATTGGCTTAGGCTCTACACGATGCCAATTTACGTTTCGAGACTCTGCCACCATTCTGGTTACTCGACAAGTTTGGGCTCCTAGAACCCATGTATCCCAACAGGACTAAGAGATATTTCTTCAAGACTAGACATCAAATCGGCCAGTATTATTTCCCAGTATGGCCTTTTGATAAAGGCTGATGGTCCAACTGCTCATTTTCGTGGGACCGACTTTTCGTGCTGATCTGCGGAAAGACTTCCCTTTGGCCACGAGACTCTCATATCCTGGGTACTTGAGTTCGGGATACTTCTCAAAGAGACAGGCATCAAATAGCCAGTTCGAGACGGTATCATGCATCTGTGACACTTTCAATACGGGAACAGACGCGAGAGAAGAACATCACCCTTTCATTTTGGTGGGATGGGTACTTACATTCAAGTGGTAGAATAGATCTCTGGCTAGATCTTTGCGACTGAGGATGAGATCAAGAGGCATTGGGGCCCATTCACCGGCTTGCCTCGGGAACGACTTTCGCATGGACTCGCCCACTTGATCTTGTGAACTGTTGTTAACGTTGTTGGTTGTGGTGTCGGTTGAGGCCGAAGCGTGCGCTATTCCAGGATAATAGTCAGATCCTAGTAGAGCTCCTCCTGTTGTATAGAGATCTAGAGGTGACGTTGCAGGGAAATCGCGTTCACTAGAAGTTTGAGAGCCTTCCATGGCTTCTATGATGTTCCAGATCCCGATGAGACCGGGTCCATGATCGACGTCGGTGAGAATTGTGGCAATATCCTCGACTGTCACAGTCCAACAATCCATGCAATCCCAGAAGAGCTGATCGAGAATGTTACTATTGTTATAATTCAGAATAAGCGTGTCTCGAAGACCAGGGTGCGGGAACCAGTCGATAATGGAAGAATGAGGGGTATACAGCTGCAACGGAGTTGGTCTCCAGGCCGTTGGTAATCTTGTCAAGGTCAAGCTGCTGGGGTTACAACGCCACGCTAGAACGGCTTCGAGAATACTGCGGGCCTGTGAGCTTGCCCAAAACCTGGACGTTCCTTCCCATGCGTAATCATGGAAGAGGGTGACTGCGGTAGCTATCACCTCAGAGGCTCTGTAACTTGAATTAGACCACGAACTGGGACTTCCATATCAATAGTGTCCGTAGACCCGAGAGAGAGCTGCAGGAATGAAGTGACGGTAGTCACTCATATGTCCTCACCTGGTCTCTGTCTCTGTGTCCCCCATGCGCAAGAATTTCTGGTGAAGGAGGGACTCCAACATGTCTACATGCTCCAAGAACAGTGAGTTGCCCGGCCTTTGCTGAAAAGCGC
This sequence comes from Exophiala calicioides, assembly GCA_001599795.1. NCBI lineage: Eukaryota > Fungi > Ascomycota > Eurotiomycetes > Chaetothyriales > Herpotrichiellaceae > Exophiala > Exophiala calicioides. The sequence goes on along the minus strand of BCHZ01000001.1, from coordinate 789,826 downwards.
CAGTAAGTGGCGATGCAGGTGGGATTGACCGAGGCAAGGGAGGAGCACTCCAGATGTTGGGAGCGTAGGTAGTACCACAATGGTACAGGGTCGCCTGCGGTGTCTGAGCTGTCCTAGCCTGACTCTCTTGGGTGATTGTGAACTGAGTGAAGGTATTGTTTCCAGTGGCACTGTCAATGAACTCTCCATTTGAACAAGCTGAGCCTCGAAGATAAGTTTTTGAGTTGGCCGTTCGATTTTCCGGGCACCCATGATCTATCGAGTCTCTTTCGTCACTTGAAGGAGCTGCCTGTGAAGGGTACAGTTGATCTGCGGTACATGGGGCAATAGGCTCACTGCAGCTCCCTGTGTCACTGTGGAACGTGATGTCCACTGATGCAGAATGAGCAATCGAGCCGTTGTGTGCCTCCCACTGTGTGTTTGAAGCTCCGAAGTGGCCGGCCAGTCTATCGTTGCGGGGGTTGTCGGACGTTTCTCCGGGGTATGATGGACTCTGAATGTTAGACGCTTCAGCAAGACCATCAATTTCATTTGTTATAGGTTTATCGGCAACATGAAGGAGGTCTTGCCCCTCATTTCGTGGATTTCCTGCAGTTCGTCTATTAGCAATCGAGCATAAGGTCTTGTCGATGCGTCACCAAAAATAATTCACAGGCAGAGCAGACAGTCTTCAAATGCAGAGCCAAGTTGAACTTGCCTTGAAAATCGAGTACGCCGAAGTTTGACTCTGATTGTACTGAGTGTCCTAGCTGAACACTTGGATTTATGTTCAGGCGCTTTCCGGCCTCCTCGCTAACCTCTTGGAGCGTACAAATCACCCCGAACACCCTTTTTCGGAGATTTAGATAGGCCTTCCGCAGTTCCACGTTCTCGTTTTGGAGCGACTTGTTGCGTTCACTCTCTGTCTGGGTTGCTTTCCTTGATGCTTCCTCGAGTTCGTTGATGTAGGCAAGCCGGCGCTCGCGGAACGAACGTTGTGAGAGACGATTGCGCTGCCGCCTACATGTTGAGAACTTAGCATACCTTCCGAATCCGAGCAGCGCCGGGACGATTCTTCACCGAGCCACTGACTAATAGCTCCTAAGCCTGTCATATTACCTTTTGTTTGCTTCGTCTTTAGGATTTTCATATTCTTGAGCTAGCATGGTTTGAGACCGCTTCTGACTCTGAAGGCGACTATCGTGTGCCATGATGGGCCGACAATTCGACCGTCGATTAGCAGATAGTAACGTCGTCTGCGAGTACAGATTGTGACTTTGGAAAATGTTGGTAACAGGAGACCTAGAAGGAAGTGCAGGGATGCGATTATAAAGGAAAAGATGACAGGGCCTTGGCCTCGGCAAGGAGGGTTCCTCAGATGCACCAATCATTCCCCCATGGGGTGGCAGCGGGGAATCATCCCCTCACTTTTACGGCCTTGCACAGCCTCGGATCCGGCAGTTCAGGGTTGCTGAACCCCAGGACCCGAACAATTAGTCGACAGTTACGGAGTACAGAGGCGTGCACAAAACATTCTGACTAGCGTGGTGCATTGTTATGATGATTGTCTCCTTAGGAGAAGGAGAGAGAGAGATCTCAGTGCTAGACCTTGGCAAATTCGATCTGGATAGTCTGTGTCATTGATTCATTCTCGCTACGTGCAGGACCCGGATATATTTTGATTACTCCGTATATCAAGATCACCTCGTGAATCGTGATTGGAAGAAGGCAGTCAGAGGGTCGGGCAGGACAACACGCTGTCAATCATTGTCGCTTATTCTTGCTAATCGTGTGTTGTATCTTGGTCGTGTTTAGGCGCTGCTCACTTCCTTGTTCGCATCTGCATACTCCAGATGCACAGGAGGATATGCTTCTGGTGCCTTCTCCTGTTCTTCTCTCTTATAGACTTGTCGTGGAATATGTCCGGTCAGGAATCTGTCATAGTCTTTCAGGAAGAGTGATGCAATGATGGCAGTCGCTCCGACGGCGACAGCTGCGTAGTAGACGTATGAAAAAGCCTTTGCATACGCGTTGGCCAGGCTTTCGGCTAGCGCGCCCTCGATCTGAAGGGTTATGCCCGGGACCGCTGCAAGAGCCGCCGTACTTTGGGTCTCTATCGCCTCAAAGAGTTTAGGAAGAGATGACTGGGGTAACCCGGCCTGCAGAACCGCGGCAGGCACTTTGGCGGCAATTTCGGACTTTGCTTTCGAAGTGAGAATGGCGATGAAAACTGCCTGGAATACAGCACCAGAAACTGTGCGGATGGCTGAAAGTATAGCTAAAAACTCAACACGTCAGTGATTGTACTCACACACTAATCGCGTAAACATCCTCACCATATGCCATACCAAGGTCCATATCGTCCACATCCAGCTGCACGATGACTGTCAAGCCAGAGTCGAGCAAGCCCAGTGGAAAACCTGCTAGAAAAGAAAACGCAATGGCCTTAGATTTGTCGTGTCTGTCAACGGTAGAGAGTGCGGCAGTAAAAGCGACAGACATCATGGCAAAGAACAAAAGCTGCCGTCGTATGTGCTTGATTACGTTGATAAAGGGGAATACCATCACGATGCCGGCCCAAACCCCCCACCCAACAGCTGTCTGTGGCACAGTCAGGATTCAGGCGATCTCAGAGGTGGAGGGGGACAAACACTCATCCAAGCCGAGTCTTGCCAGGTCTTGTTTTCTGCTCCATAGACAGCCACAACCTCTAGTTCCCTGTTAGCTCGACATGTTACAGATTCAACCAGGACCACTCACGTTGTGGCCAGATAATCTGAAGAGAAAGATACAGTGCTCCACCAGCCATGGAGATGATGTTCAGGCACACAAAGCCTCGAAGATTCTTGAAAAGCCTCATTTCGACAAATGGATTCGGGCTCGGACAGTATGCTTCGTAAAACCCAAAGGCAACCAAAATGACGCTGCCAGGAACCAATAGCCCTAAGACGAGGCCGGATGTCCATGGCTTGGGGTTGCCACCCCAAGATACGCCGAGTAAGAACAGTGTAAGTCCAGAGATGAGGAGAAAGATCCCGCCAAAGTCCACGCGCCTCAACTCTTGGAGTCGAGTTCTCTGGGTGCCGTGAAGCTGCTGGAAATTGGCCGGATGGTAAAAGAATATTTGAATCAAAAACGCTGTGCCTGTTCCACGCAGCTCAGAAGGTGACCAGCTCTTTTTAGACGACGTAGAAAGACTTACCCGTGATGATCAAATAAATATAGTAGATCCACCTCCAGTTCCGCAGCTCGACAAGAGCACGTCCGACATAAGCCGCAAGGCCGGTGCAACAAACCACTGGGATAAGAACACAAGTCATACCCACGAATTTATACTTGTGAGGCATAAGTTCTACCAGCGCTTAGCATTTCAGGTTGCGCACCTCAATTCTTGATGGATTCTCATCATACCTCCGGAAAACAAAGTCAACGACGAATAAATGCCGCCGGCCAGACCGATGATAGTCTATATCAAACTCAGCCCATTCATCTAAAGGCCCACATCAATGTCATACTCACATTGGCCCCAATCAAGGCGTTCATGTTACGAGCGGTGCACGCCACTATACCACCGATTATAGAAGCCGCCCCAGCGGTAAGCACAAAGTAACGTCTGCCAAACTTGTCGGAGAGTCGACCCGTGAGCATGATTCCAATTGAACAACACATAGTCCAGACGATGGCGAAAAGACTGGCATTCGCGCTCGGTCCTGACATCAAACTAGGTGTAAGCAGGTAGGAAGACGAATGCGAGCTGTCACAGTTCCTGACTACTTACCTATGTCCGCATTGATGAAGGTTACCACCGAGGCAGGAACCGCGAAACCGAAATAGGTCGACACGACAACAAGGGACATCGAGATCATGGTCAATATGTAGTTGGCGCTAACAAAGTATCCATTGGGGACCTCGGAGGTGTCTTTCGCCAGTATTTGCGAGTACATGTGATCTTCTGCATGGTCTCGGTCATATTTGGGATGCTTGTCCCCTCCTTCCAACTGAGTATGAGATTGCGTGGAGGGTTGCTGATGCATTTTCTTTGAATCGACGACGGTGGCCTCCTCTGAATGTTGGGATCCTCTGCTGTTGTTGAGGCTTTCCATCTTGTAAGTTTTGCTGCAAATGAAGAAAAGGTCCTTGCTAAAAATCGCCGACGAGTGCTGTGGACTAGGATCGTTTCCTTTACATACTTGTCGCGACTGTTGACAAAGTCATTCACGACTAGCCATTTCGGAGAGAGCCCACTAAAATGGTCTGCTTGACATCAAACATCCGGGGAAAGGGCATTGGGTGCCCCACAATATCCCAACGTATTACAAATGAATCTGTTATCAATACTCCTTTGCGGTAAGGCCTTGCAGAGCCACCAACAGCGGCGAACGCATCCCCGCAAAATATAGAGTTGGTTATAAACAGTTTATTTTGTCAAACCCAGTCCAGCGCTGGCGTCAGCTTGCGCACTTTGCGAAGCCCGCTTTGGGCTTTGGGCGGCTAACTATTACTCCGCTTTCGAACTATTGTCTCCTTTCTTATCCGAGGAACCTCAATTTGATCTCACGTCCAAAAGCTATCTTGATCATCACCAGCATTTCTCCACCAAGAGCATACTTACTGCTCTAAATCTACTCTTTCGGCTAATTCCGCATTGGGTCATTCTCAATGCACAAGGGTTTGTACCTGCGTCCGACCGAAGTCCTTATAGCACGTCTGTGAATAGGGTGCTCATGAATAGTTCGCGGCACTGATAGCATGAGTTTTATTTCGCGAGCCCCGCCCCTGGAAACAGCCTGAGTTGAAATTGGGTGCCTTATTTCTATGCCCTCTCATCGAATAAGACCGTTATTTAGACTTGAATGTTTCTGACTCCTCTAGGAATCCTCTTGTAGCAAACAATTCTCAACAAGACCTCAGGGGTAGCCACCATTAATTGGTAACACTTGCCCTGTGACAAATGAAGCTGTGTCCCCAAGCAGGAAAATTATACCATCTGCAATCTCCTCAGGACGACCTTCTCTTTTCATAGGCACCATAGATACCGCATGCGCCTCTAGAGCTTTGCCTCCGTCGGGGGCAGTTTGTCGTGCACGTGATAAGACGCCCCGAGTCATTGGCGTGTCGGTCCCCCCTGGTGCAACAAGGTTTACTCGTACACCAAGGGGTGCGAAATCTTCTGCCCAGGCCCTGGTCAATCCAAGGACGGCGTGCTTGCTTGCGCAGTATGCGCCAAGGGTTGGAAAGCCCTTCAGCGTGGCGCTCGACCCGATAAGAACGATGCTTGCTCGGCCCGATTTTGGCGAACCATTGTCAGTCGCCTCGATGTGACGTAGAAGCTCGGTTGCACAGTTCCAGGTGCCGCCCAAATTGACTCTGATGATCTGGTCGAAGATCTGGTCGCTTTCGAGGCGGATCCCGCTCGAGGGGCAGATGCCCGCAGAACTCACGAGGCCATGTATCTCCGGACTGTGATTGAAGATTTTGCGGAATGCATCATGTACGGCCGTTCTCGAAGAAACATCCACGGAGCCATAGAAGTGAACCTTGTCCCCTTTGAGCTCTGGAGGTGGTAAAGGGGCCAGGTCAATAATGTGAACAGTCGCCCCAAACTTGATCAATTTCAAGGCAGTCGCCAGCCCGATGCCGCTGGCTCCACCTGTCACTAAAAATGCCTTATGTTCGAATGACTCTGCCATGACGAATGTTGCGGTAGTAGATAGAAGAGCAACCACACGAAAGAGCAATTTTATGTCTGTCCGTGTGTCTCCAAATTGCTGCTGGATGCTGGACTCTGTTCCGAGGCCTTGAAGATGTGCGGAGATATAATTAGCATATATTTATCCATTGCAGTTGAAAAGCACTCCTAATTTCTCTCGGCTTGCGCCCCACTAACCTTGATGACACAGATTTGATGACAACGAAATTCTTATATAACATCGTGGACTCTCGTTTCTGCGCGCTAGCTGTTGGATGAGCTGATGGAAGGGTGCATACTAACCATTCCGTCGTGGCTTTCCAACCTAGACTTGACGACGCAGCTCGAGATTGCTAGCACCGTGGGACGGAAACATGAAGTTCGATATCCTTGCTTGTAGGAGGCTCCAGGGATGATCTACAGGTATACTAATATCCGGTAGTACTGAGGGGTGGGAATGCCCAACACTTTGACACCACACAGCCTCCTGAAGTGACTTGGCAACCCTGCTTTACCACATTTTTACGGCCGCTGAAAAGCCCGCCAGATTGATACTTTGTGTTGACCGCCTCGAGATATGACTGCTCGTGAGCTTCCATTGTCTTTGTTAAAGATAGGTTGAATGAGTTTAATGAAGGTCTACCAAGGGGTTAGAAGTGAGGCCACGCTATTGTCTAGACTCAATAACTGAGGAGGAATTCGAAGGTTGGGGAAGCTTAAACCACTCCCTTTTGACTGTCTTTACTGACTGGAAGCGACAGCTTCATAGACAGCCTCTTCAAAGCGCATAGCAAGGTCGATAGCTTTTGAATCGCCATTTGGCATGAGCTGCATAAATATGGTCGAAGCAATACCGCTCTTTTGATCGATCCACTATTTTATAGGTCAGCTCGATTCAGACCAGCAGACCTAATGACCTGAATGGAAATGTTTTGGAGGATACGACTCACCCAGGTAAGATTGGGCATGCCCGACCATTGCACAGTTCCGGCTTTTCTACGTCCCTGATAATCAACCGTATTGATCAATCCAGCCAGCCCATGGTGAACTGTTTCACCCTGTGGAATCAACGGCCCGAGGCTAGGCTTATAAATCCCATGAACCATAGAATTGAGACCCTCGGTATTCAATTCTTGAGGGATGAAGATCTCGTCGACAGACGCTCGACTCAAAATCGGACCTCCACCGCCGAGGAGCGCTGCGAGGAGCTTTGCGTAGTCGTTTGCAGTACCCCAGACCCCGTGACCAGCGGTCTCAGTAAGAGGCTCAAATGGCAAGGGAAGTGCCTGGCGCCGGAGGATGCCACTCTCGTCACGAGAGTAAGGCTGAACGATGTCGTCGAGGAATTTTGTGGGATGAAATGTCGTCTTCGTCATTTTTAGAGGCCCCCATATGTTTTTGCTATAATACTCCTCTAGAGTAGTGTTGCTAAGCCGAGCCACCTTCCAACAGCGAACGTTAGTAGTGTACCGTGGATATCATCAATAGAAATAGACGGCCGTACCACCTCTCCAGCCCAGTCGATCCCTGCTCCGTATGACCAGCTACTTCCCGGTTCGAAAGCCAGAGGGCAATTCTTCATTGAAATCTAAAGACCATCCCGTCAGTCATACCGTGATTGAGTCTCTTGCTGGGACTGTTTCACGAACCTGTGTTGAGTCCAGTGTCGTGTTCTTCTGCCCTGTGGCATTTGACCATTTTGCGACGGAAGGAGGCATAACTTCGTAGCCGACTCCGCTCTGATGAGATAACAGAAGCCTCATCGAACGTGTCAATTTTCCCTTTTTGGAAATTGCCTTCGACCTTTCGGGGTCCGAGTTCTTACCGTAGAGTGATTTTGTTCTTCCTTGGTTTGGTGGTTGGAATACCGTTTGCGTCTTCACTGCCATCCAAAACCTCTAAGGCTGCCAGATCAGGGAGAACTTCAGATACGTCGTCATCCAGACTAATAAGGCCTTTCTCCACCGTTTGCAGAGCCGCCACAGTGCACATCAGCTTAGACTGCGACGCTAACCAGAAAACTGTGTCCATTGTGACGGGTGTACCCTCCTCATGACCCACGCCGCTGGCATGTTGCCACAATATCTTTCCTGCAAATCCGAATTACACTGGGTGCTTCTCGGCGGCAAATTTCAATCTTTCATGATGGATGTACAACATACCGTCTCGTCTGACGACAATTGCAACGATAGAGGGCGTTACATATCCCGGTTTTCTCGAATCAGTACTTTCATCGACCAGCTTGATGAGCAAGTCCATGGTTTGGGAGAAAGCAATTGATGGCTGCTTCGCACAGTAGCTGTAGGTCGAACCAAGAAAAAGTTTGTTAGATGCCCCCAATCTTGCATTTCTCAAGGTGCTCGATTTTGCGGCCTTAGTAAAGCGCTTCCGTCCACTGTGTTGATAGTGTCGTAGGGGCAATTTGTATTCTCGGCTCCTGAGAGCGTCCACTCAGCTCCAAGGTATGAAAACGAGGAACGGTGCGCTTCGTCGCACCAAAACTTGCTGACCAATGATGGTGATAGTCATAACAGAAAGGTTGCGCGGTCGGCGGAAAAATGGCTGTTGAATTGGTCACGTCAGGTTTACTGTGGCTGCGATCCTCATACTCAACAGTCCCCACAACGGACATACTTGGCCTCGACCGCTCCAGTCACCCCGCTGTACTCCATACTACTTATCCTAAAGGAGCACCCCGTCATGCATATGTTCACGTGCCTTATTTTTGATCAGGGAATTTTGACGTTACCAAAGGAGCTTCCAATCATTAACCAGTACGGCGTACATAGCGCGAAATTGATTGCGGAGAATAGTGCCGAAGCTTGTCTTCCAATCCCCTGACCAAGGAAATGCTGACACATTCCCTAATACGGAGTAGTAGAGGAGGCAAAGCTGGAGATTCCTCCAAGCTACTCCGTACTTAGTTTGGAACGGCGGAGCAGACCCCACCAGGAAATCGGATGCGCTTGGTTTGCAGCGTGGTCAGCCGCGGTATATCAGTCGACCAAATTTCATCTGCATTAGTCCCAACTGTCATTTCGATTCCCACCTACCTGTACTTGCCGCCACATGCTGGTCCTTGGGTTATTTTGGAAGTCATGAAAGCTTTTCAATTTGACAATGTCGAGGAAGGCCTCTGCTTGAGGCAGGTGCCAACACGAACCCCTGGGACAGGTGAAGTTCTCGTTGTTGTTGAAGCGGCAGGTATCTGCCATTCAGATGCTCATGTCCTCAAAGGTCAAGGGGATGCCTGGTTGAGCAAAAGACCCATTACACTCGGTCATGAGGCGGCGGGTACGGTTGCAGAAATTGGTCCAGATGTGTCGGGGTTCAAAGTCGGAGACAGGGTTGGTGTTGCTCTCGTTCCTACAGATGACGGTAACTGGGACCACATCATTGGGATCGGCAGAGACGGCGGGTTCGCAGAGAAGGTCTTAGTTCCGGCCAGCGTCTTGGTACCTCTTCCCGAAGGAGTCAGTTTTGCGCAGGCCGCTGTGGCAAGTGACTCGATTGCAACTGCTTACCACGCCGTCGTCGCCGAAGCAAAAGTCACGGCGTCTACAACCGTGGCAATTGTTGGTATTGGCGGGCTCGGACTCAATGGAGTCCGCATTGCCGCTATTCGAAGGGCCACAGTCTTTGGAGTGGATATTGATGAGAAGAAATTCGCCGATGCCACTGCGCAAGGAGCCAAAGCATGCTTCCGGAAGCTATCTGACATCCCTGATAATGTCATCATTGATGTGGTGGTGGATTTTGCTGGCATGGGTGTCACAACGCAGGACGCTCTCCAGAGGGTGAAGTCTTCCGGAACGGTGGTTTTGGTTGGAATTGGAGTTCCGAGCTTCGAATTGTCCTCTCACACCTTGATGCTTCGCAGCCTCACCCTTCGTGGCTCGCGAGGGGCGACCCTGGCCGAATATCGCGAAGTACTCCAGTTGATCGCTGCAGGGGAGATTGTCCCCAAGTTGGAGGAAGTCCCATTCTCTGCAATACCTGACAGTTTACAAAGGCTTGAGCGGCTCGAGGTTGTTGGACGGCTTTTTGCAAGGCCGAATGCGCGAAAAGCCGGATGATAATCTGCCATGGAGGTCGAACTCGCATCCCATAGCTACAGCGGTGACTTCTATTTCATCATTGTCTCACTTCCAAGGTTCGTAGTCTGACGTACTACGTAAAGATTAGTCGGGCCAATCATCCACCTTACCCTCATCTTATCAGCCTCATTCATCCCAGGAGAGGCGAAGCGCTTTGTCTGCTTTTGAAAGAAGATACCCTAACCGGCTTCGTACACATATGAACCTGCCCTATTTGCCTTCCTGGTAGTGGCTTCCAATCTGGAATCATCAGCCCAGAGATCTCTGACCGATCACCAAATCATTGACTGGGCAATTGGATCAACACATAGGCACGAGGCACAGCCGTCTACCCTTGAACTGTCCTCTAACATAGGCAAAACTTGATCTTATTTCAGCAGGCGTGCCCACAAATCTTCCCCCGGCTCTCCTCCCTTGGCCTGGGTCGCTTCCTGGTTGCATCTCTCTTGGGAGTCTTTGTTAGGGACAATAGTTAGACTTTTCACCACATGACCTTGATAAGGGCTGCGAATCCCTTAATGTAAGTGTCCTATGAATATCACGAATTCTATATTGCTTGTCAAACTGAGAGCTATGGTTTCTCTTTAGCAAGACGCAACACTGTTGAAGCGAAGCGGAATCCTTATCACGTAGCAATGGCCAAGTTCACATGTGCCAATGTCAGCCTAGCTCACATCTCTTGATCGCTTCATCCTCCTCGCAGCCAGGATGCTGCAGCCTTTGACCTCCTCCTCTAACATAACCCCATCTCTTTGTCAACTATTTGGCCATTTTCGGCAACTCTTCGTCTCATCTTATGGCTCGCACTATAGCATATGACAAGCCTTGAAACGCACTTTGGACAAAGGTGGAAATCGCCTTCCTTGCATATAATACAAGCATAGTGTTCAGCAGTCGTTTCCTCACCGCACTCGCTACAGTTGATAGGCTGACAGTAGGGACGACGAGGGGACACTATTTCTGGAGAGAAAACTACGAGCTCATGATTGGTCGGTAAAAGAGCAAGTAGTGAGCGAGCAGACTTTCTTCGACTGGGCTCCTCCTGCCGGCAGTGACTTATAACCTCGTTGACATATTCTGGTACCTCGGGGCCACAAGCAGGAAGATCAACAGGATTTGAGTGGTCTGCAGCACATCGGTAATGAGGAAAGCTCTGGCAGCCAGTCTTGCGGCAGAACATACAAATCCTGTCAAAGTCGTTTTCGGCCAACATCCAGACCAGAAGACCAAGCTGGAACAGGTCCGATTGGAAAGTTGGGTTGTATTGCGTAGCAAAAGCTCCAGGAGCAGTGCATTTTCTTATCTCCGGTGGCAGCTGCCCATATTCATTGCCCCTAAGAGAGCCTCTAGAACTGAACAGCGCGATCATGATTTGGTCGTCCAAGTTAACCCACGATGCTTCCTTGTCGACAAATCCGAGGATCACGCCACGCTCGTGGATCTCGGCGACTATGGTGATGAGCTGCCGAATCCAACGTTCTCTTCGTTCCCAGGGGGTGGGTGGATCACTCGGCGCCAGTAAACGGAGTAAGTTGCCAAATAACCCTCCTTCTGGATAGCGAACGAGGTAGCTGCGCAGTTGGGTGTGATCATCGTTAACCACAACGCCGTGAAACTCTGCAACGCCAGAGCAGCCTTGAGCCAATAGTAATAACTTAATATCGGCGATGAATTCGTTGATCAATTTCCTGTCGGACGTCGTCGTTCCCGTGAATGGGGTGATTCTTTGTATACACGGTTGATTCTCGACATCAACTAGATATAGGGCGGTGCGTACGCGCGAAAGCACCACGACCTGACTTTCCACATACTGGGGAATACCCCGTAGCTCGAACTCCTCCATATATTTAGATGTCTCTATTGCAGCAGTGGCATCGACCTCTTCAATGATTGTGCTTTGTTCCTGATCAAAGGTAGCTTCACCTGACTCACTCAGTTGGATTTTGACAGAGACATTAGTCACAGACTCGTAGAGCGGTATTTCTTCCAGCATCTTCTCAAGCTTCGATTGTACCACGAAAGGGAAGATGCGGTGGTTGAATTCCGTGAAAGAGAAGCACGTATCCACCTGACTGACTAACATCGTGGTGGCAGAGACAGATACCCGCCTCCAGCGACGTCCACCTTGCGCAAACAAAAGGAAGTGCTTTTCAACCAGAGTTGTGCTGGCCCTGCTGAGCTCGATCTTCGAGAAGCATGTAAGTCGTTCGTATAACGGCTCTTCTATGACATATTCTTCAGGGTAACATGCCGAAGAGGACGCGATTGGGCAATCGATGACGCTTGGGCATGGGGTGTAGAACTGGACGGCTTCCGATATGGCCTCAGAGAATTGTGAAGCACAGTCAAGAAAGTCATCGATATACGTGGCTTCACTTTGTGAATCTTGTGTTTCATTCTCCAAAACGAGGCTCCTGGTGGTGCCCGTCAGTCCAAGGATGTTGTGCTCGTTCAATAAGCTTAGTTCGTGCCCAGTAAGTGAACCCAAGAGGTGTCGACAACGCAGGAATCGCTCGTCAACTAAGGTCAGGGTATGGCTGTGTTGGCCCTGGATGTCTCGAATACTTAGTACTGACGAGCTGCCACAGTGATATTAGCTCGCCCTGTACGAAAACATTTTACTTCAAGGTGAAAATCTTACAAAGTGAGCGATTGCATAACCGTAGAAAGCCTGTCTTTGATGGTAGCCACATCCCTAGTTAGCTTCTTGATGCGAGAACGATGTAAGATCCACGTTCCGCGCCTGAAGCGTGAACTAAGACTGTTCAGACCATGCCTCTTTAGCAGTCGTTCCTCCAGCACCCTCTGAGCTTCTTGCAGTTCAGAGAAAGACACTTCGAGGCCCCGCAGATCAGTTTCTTGATATCCTTGATCTCGGGTAAGCGAATCTAGCCTTTTTGCAAGGTCATCGAGCTCGCCCAAGTCCGTCACGAGCCGCTGCAACTCATCAGCCGCGCCCCACACGCTTTTTGCGGCTTTGGCGGCGTTGATCAAAAGTCCAAGCACCGCTATGATACTTGCTGTAGCGGAGATTGGTTCCATGGTGGACTCACTAAGCGCGAAGTTGTGATTGTAGCTGTTTCATCAAACCATCAGCTGGCAGATTAGAAGTTAGAAATAATCATTGCTGCCTGATTTAGAGAGCTTGGCTGGTTACACAGACATAATTGGTAGCCTTTTTTTAGTTCAACCTGCACTGCCCCTCCTTGCAAGTCGGGCGTCGTGCAAGACCACCCAGGTCGACAAGGGTCTCAAGCAACAAGTGCGCTCCTGCGCACTTTTGCACTGGACCCGCTCTAACTAGGACCAGCGTGTTATGAACCGCTCCGAAGGACCAAGGTCTAATCGAATTAGAACAAGATGGGTTGTTGAGTTTGGGGGGCAGAGCACTAAGCATTCGATGGCATGCGAATCAAGAAGGATCAACGGTGTGAGCGTCAAAGGTAACGTCTGGTTAGTTAACGAGGTTGACTACGGAAGAAGGAGTAAGTCCTTCTGCCGTGCTAGGGAGGGTGGTTATATAGATGTCTGAAATCCGGATGCTCAGCTGTGATCAGTTGCTCAGTACTGAGCCGACTGAGCCACTGAGCACCGGGCTGTGTCACGTGACTAGGCAAGGCTGCCGCCTTCGTCACACCTTCCTCTCGTCTCCCATGTCGTGACTCCTGCCTTGGCGTGACCGTTGTCGAGACCTGGTCTCTGACACAGCGCCCTTACCAGGACGCGCAAGAAAGCGAGAGGAAGTGAAGCATCTCTCATGGTGTGAGTACCTACTACCTACCTAAGAGCGAGATCGTAATTAAACGTTTATTCAGCGTAAGAGACTTAAAGCCTTAATATAAATTCCATTCCGAACTATGTAAATAGAATAATATTATCCCATACGAGTATTGTTGTATAGTGCCACTTGGGGCACTATGCCCCGCCCAAATTACAGCGGCGCATTGCACGATCAAATGCCAACAAGACCGCACAGTTAAGTCGATGATCGATTTATGCCACTCTTTACCAATTGATGGCGTTGATCGCCATCTACACCAGAATTTGCGCCTATCACTCACTCGGTGACCATCCTTGCACAGCTTCCAACACGTTCCGATCACTGCCTAAATGACTCAACCACTCTCCGCCAATCACTCCTTGCAAGAGCGCTTTACCAAAGCGCTTTACTCTAGGCACCGATGGTAGCCTTSCCATTGTGACYCAACCGACCCACTTGCTATACARATGCAAGCTGAATGRGTCACAGTYCTCGSGCAACCATGGTMTTCTGCCTATCTACACAGCGAATGACGATGTCAGTTCAACTACGCTCTCTCCGGAACCCTCGATCGCGCCTTTGACAGGTGCCTGGCAACACTCTTTTGTTCTCTTTGCTCTATATAGCCTATATATATCTCACCTGTCTTCCTGCCTTTGCAAGGAGACAGAGAGTCCTACAATAAATGCGATCCCCCCTCCGTTTTGTTACCTAGCCTATATCCCTCGGTCCCAACAAGTATATATTCCGTATAATTCGCATCTTTCTTCCTATCTCTAGCATCCTACGATAAATATATAACGCCCTAAGATTGTACCTGATCTAGATAGCTGTGCGCTATCTGAGAAGAAATATGCAGGTACGCCCTCTGTTAAATACCAATATAGTGTTGGCGTTTGGTTAGATTAAGTTGATCAAGATGGAAGTAGATCCAACGGTTGGCACGTGGGTGGGGAACTGTATAAGTTACCTGAAATGGATTCTCTTTTCTCAAAAGCTTATTAACTTAGATAAGAGATAAGAGATACAGTAAGAACGAGCGACGACAAGAAATAGTCGTATGACAACTCGTGGCTATTGTGTGATCGTGCCTCTATCACCTTACTTTGGATCATCCCTTGAGCGCAGCTGATCAGTGAGCTTTTCTTTGCCAAAGCAACCCGTAGACGGGAGACCGAGTGCTTATGCCGGTGCAGGAGTTGGCAGGGTAAGGAAATCCAGCGCTACAATCTAACGTCAAATCCCTTCGGGTTCACATGACGCTTCTGGCCGCCTAGCGCCCATAAGGTGATCAGAGGAGGAGAAGATTGAGGGTTAATAAACCAGGTGGTTGGGTGTCGAAAGAATTGTGCCTCCTCTCGGTTTTCTCCCGATTTCCGTTCCGCGGGACTACTAAAGAGTTTGAAGACGATAGGTATGAGCTTGAATTTCGATTACTGTACGTGCAGATGTCGCACGCTTTAAATTCAAGGTTTGAATGTGAGCGGTAAATGCGGGGCTCAACAACCTCCTTGTCACGGGGATTCGAACCTGGTTCACTCACGGCAGTTGCTCGAACATCCTCAGCCGGAGATGTAGTATGTCGGCTGACTACTTAGCATGTACTTTCGCACTAAACTACTTAGATGGTATGGAGTAAGGTACGACCTGCCCCAGGGAATTCGACACCGGAATCCAGACGAGAGTAATTTCCATTTCCATCCTTGCGCCTGAGGAACCGCTGTTTCAGCCTGAGCAGTCCTGAGCCGCCCTGAGCCGCCCTTGCACGTGCCTACGTTGGACCTGATCAATAGATACCTAGAGGGTTCCAATATCTGGCCCCGCAGGCCCAGTCCAGAGTACCAGGTGCCTAGAATTCGGCCACCCATTTAGTCTCCTGGTGACGTGCCCTACTGTTGTCCTTGGAACCCTTCTGGTGGGCACAGTGTGAGCAATGCCTGGAACCCACAATTTGGCCCTTGGGTTCCTAGTCTTCCCTGTTTCGAGTGCTCGGAAGGGTCCAGTTTCGTGCTCGCCACCTCGGTTATTCTTGCCCACGGAGCTCTACCATCGTCATTGGATGGGCCTGCGCTCACATGCGCGCTACGGCTTGCCGCCCTTCGCAGCGCATCAGTGCCAAGTCCCTATGAGTAGCCTAAGGTCGCGAGCTCCTTTGTAGTCGCGGCGTTCATGGTATGGAGTACTGTACCCTGGGGATGGAAAACTTATGCTCCATGCTTTAATCCCTTCGTACCTCCGAACAGCCCCTCTTCCACAGAGTTCAACTAGCGCGGTCAGTGAGTGCGCTCAGCCCTAATGTTGTCTCGCCCGTTTGCAAATCAGATTATGAGCTTATGTTGCCCCGTTCAGTCTCCTGCAAAGGCTTCTTCAACGAGGCAGCCGAATCCGAGCGGAGAGCACGACCTTGTATAAATGCGGGCTAGTCAAGCCTAAAACGGCGTAGCATTTCCAGCACTTGAGTCCTGGTACTTAATGCATGCACGATCCCCTCCTGCTCGCATTCGACTTCCATTCAGAGAAACTTCTTTTCCAGGTCACGACAGATTGCAATGAATACTACTGGACAGCTCGTTGGTCGACGGAGTTCGAAAGCGAGGAGCGGCTGCTGGTCGTGTAAAAGTAAGTTCCGTTGTCTCCACCCCTTATCGAAATCCGGGCCCTAAATGATCTCCAGAGCGCAAGGTGAAATGCTCCGGTAAACTATCTCCTTATCCCGCATCGCGATATGACACTGAACCGTCGTGACATAGAAGAGAGGCCAGTATGCAGAGCCTGTACTCGGCTTCGACTGCCTTGCCAATATGACCTGCGCCTGAGGTGGAATACCGAGGCCGCCGACAAGACTATCCCTGGCAACCTTGTCTACGGCTACAAGCTCCGAGAGCTCGGGACGTCGCTTCACTTTGTGCACTTCACACTGCAAGACTTCGAACGAGCCGCGGGTGGCAGTGGAATTTCGGGCGATACTGACCCGGAGGAGGATGGCTGGAGCAGTAGCTGGAGCACTCCGCCCGGGCCGTGGGCGGCCAGCTCTGTTTTCCCGTCTTCTTCTTCCCCGTCCTCAAGTTATCTCATAATCGACGAGCCATCGTGGTTTTCACCGCTTGATGTATCATCTCCCCTAGATGAAATGCTTTTTATGTATTGTGAGTTCCGCATTCGAAAACTTCGGGTCTCTTCACCCTCAGCCCGCTGCGGCAGAGGTTTTCTGACCACTGCCCCTTAGACGTGATCGAAATATGCCCGAGGTGTACCATGTACGACGACTCATCTAACGGGTTTCGGAGCATCATCATTCCGATGTCAGCGAATCACCAGTCGGTCATGCACTCCATACTCGCAGTCGCAGCCTTCTACAAGCGCCGGCATCAGATAGGTTATGAGGTGGTCTCGCTGAAGCAGAAGGAGAATGCCCTGATCCATATCCGCAGCAAGTGCATCAACGATCCAGGGAAGGACTATGAGGAGATGATAGCAGTGGCGATCATGCTCTGCGTGTTTGAGATTAAGGATGGGTCCGGCCCGGACTGGGCCAAGCATCTACACGGTGGCTGGTCCATCCTCCGAACCAAAGTCCACGGGCATAGAAGCCAGACATGGGCCGATGGAATTTCCTGGTGGGCCAACAAGTTCTTCGGTTTTCTCACAGTGAATAGCGCCGCCACGGATGAGCTGCAGAACCCAGCGCTACTGGAAATGCCCGAGTTCTGGCTTAGCCAAGGCTTTGCGGTAGAGGTAAGTGGGCCTCTTTTCTGCTGATAGCCTTCCCTAGCGTCCAGTTGGCCCGGAACGCGTTCTAACTCTGGTTCACAAATAGGATATCGACGGGTTTATGGGCTGCTCAAGCGAAGTCACGGCCCTGACAGCTACTGTCTGTGCTTTGGCCAGAGCACGGTACAGCCACTGCATTGATCCCAGTGATCTTGAGGCCCGTGGAGATGAGCTCGAGTGCCAGCTTTTCGACGTCAAGCAGAGGTCGGCCAATATCCCGGTAGTCCTGCAAGAGAACTTGCCTCTGAAGGAGACAGTGGCCATGTTCCTCAAGCACAGCGATCTCATGTCCCGCGCAAAGATTCTCGCGCTGACAGCCGAGGCGCGGCGACAGGCCGCACTCATATTACTCTACATCTGTGTCAAGGATCTCCCTATCTATCGGTTGGAGATACAGGCCAGGGTCGCAAACTGTCTACTCTGCATCAAGGCAGTTGCTCAACTGATGGCTGCCGAAGACTCACCTATCTGGGGCATGACGCCCCTTATTTGGCCACTGTACATCGCTGGGGCGTCGGCATTAGGGGACGAGGAACGCTTCCAGGTCATTGAGGTATTCACAAAGTTGCAAAAGACGAAATGTCTCGGGGTAAGCTTTGTCCTGAAGCTACGCGCCGCGAGGGTAACTGACCACAGTCTCTATCCAGAACGTTGCGCGTGCCGAGACCACGGTTAAGACAATATGGAAGCAGCATGATATGCAAGCGACAAGTATGAGACGGTCCGAGCTGTGGAGGTCGTATGTCGACCCGAATGCCAAATGGCCGCTGAGTCTTGGCTGAACCATTAAAGTAGCCAAAAAGAATAGACTGAAAAAGGGAAGCTTCCTCACATGTAGATATTGTGTCCTATAGTGCCACCTAGGTACGGTAACTAACTGTAGAGCCGACTCGGCAGAAGCCTAGGATACGCTGTTGATTGATCTTATGTTTCTGAGGGAAAGAACGCCAAATCTCAAACGTTGCCACAAGAGCTCCATACAATATCTGTTCCGGGCCCTTTCACCTCTAGGGATGAATTGGACAGGTAATCTTCTGTTCACCTTCTACATATGCACGGAGCGAACATAAGCAAGCAACACTTTGAAGAATCTATATACCCTGAGGAGGATAATGAATCATCGAAATTGATGGTAGGCACTCGTCCACCCTTACTTTGCGTCTCCTTCTTCCTGCTTGCTCGCTGGCTGCTCAACGACTTCTAGGCCGGCCGTGACCACGCGGCTCTCCTCAAGTTGAGAAAGAACAGTCCAGGTGGGATATATGCAGAAGAGGAGGAGGCCAAAATTAAGACCCATGCTGATGAAGTGGTCGGCCTTGGAGGCTTGCATACTAGCGATTGTCAGTATTCCACAGTGCTTATTGAATCAGTTCGAGTACTTACCCCCAGGCAATCGCCTGTCCCATAGCTTCGAAGGATCTCAAAATACCGCAGTATCGGTTAAGCGACGAGATGTCGGTGGCCAACTGGCCGACTACCCAGTAGCAGAACTGCTGGAAAGCCTGGCCTCCAAAAACCCAGAACCAGACGATGGGGTATCCACTGTTAAATCCATCGACGAACCAGTCCCATACTGGCGGCTCTGCCATATTGTTGTACTTGTTTTGCATGATCGTGACCCAGATCCAAGTGCCCACGAGGACCACGAGGATGGATGCGAATCCAATCTTGGCCCGGGTTCTGACATTGATCCTTTGTCGGTCTAGAAGATACCCGATCATGTACGAACTCAGAACACCCGCCCAGTTGGTGACGAATGAGGAGAAGGCGCGGGCCCGGACCGTGAAATACATGGTCAACCACGTGCTTAGGAAGCCGAGATAGAAGTAGCTGACAAAGAAAGCCGGCATCAGCAATATCACCCGTTTTGTAGACGCCAAAGCGAGCACGGCTTTTAACTCTGCCTTGACCGAGGACTCTTTGTGTATGAGGATCCGAGACCCGTCCTTCCGCCACACTCTCTTGGTCGGGCTCAGCAGGAGCGCTACGATAGGCCCAATACACATGATGACCAGAAACACGATGTAGGTTGACTTAGAGACAGACCCGGCTGTATCTGTCTGTGCATTCAGTGCAAGGTTGATCGCTCCACCGATGATAGGACCAGAAGCCTTGGCCGTCTGCCAGATGGCCAGGTAGAGGCCGCGGTCCTCGGGACGTGGGTATCCAATCATGAGGGTGGCCTCGGAGGTGTAGTAAAAGCCGATGGAGATGCCGCATATGGCGCTGCCGAGAATGAGGAACCATGTTGTCGGGTGCTCGTTGTTGGTGTACAACGCCGCACCGTACAGGGGCATGCCTGCCGCCCCGATGGTGAGAGCGTAGCGTAGTCCGATGCGATTATTTATCGCTGCGGCGAACAGGCAGGTAACGGCAAACAACGAGTACATCGTTGCGTTGCCGGCCGAAACAGCATACGGTTTTGCTGCTCCACCGGCTCCGAGGCCACCAAGGGCATCCCACATACCCGGGGCCGTGAAGGAGACGAAACAGGCCACGGCGACTTGAAAGGGGACTCCCCGAAACCAGGAGCGCTTGAGTTCCGGGCTTGTATGCTCAGAACTTGCAGCGACGGTGGTGGTGGAGGTGAGTGCCATCCTGGCAAGGCGCTTTCAGAAAGCAGGAACAGGAACAGGAAGAGGACCAAGGGGGGGGAGACAAGAGACGATCGCACAAGACTCTGGAGTAAATGGATAATGGGAACAGTGGTAGGAGGCGGAGGAAGGGGGAGATGCGACAATTAAGTACTCGAGGAGAGGCCTCTGTTCTGATCGTAATCAGTGACCTCTTCCTCGTTTCGCAAGGAGGAAGTCGATAGAAGGTCCAGATGTCCCCAGAGTCGACAATCCCACATGAATAGACACGCCGTCGAACAGGCGTGATGGCTTCCGCGACGAAGCATTGTAGCCACTTTTCAACCCTACTCTGGCCCAATGTTATCTTTCGCTGCTTCACTTAGGACCGGCACGCGAGCAGAATAAGTGGGTACGCCCTCTAGGGAGGAAGTCAAATGCGAGGAGTAGCGCCACATTCAGACCAGTGGAGTTGATTTTACGCGGGCCACCTAACAGTTGGGCTGCCGCGCCTGCTGTCAGGCGAGAGTACTAGTACGTACGTGGATCCACCAGCGATAACGGCCTGGTCGGGTCGCTCGGACTTAGCTTCCCCCCCCGGAAACTCTTCAATAGTTCGCAGATGACCTCGTGTTCAACCGACGTTAAGCGGGTCAGTTGAATGACAATGTTTGCTGAAATTGTTCATGGGTATTCCTCGATGCCCATATCTCGACATCTGTCCCAAAAACAAAAGAAAAAGAATTGGCTACACTCTCGCTGTCTCATCGTGAGTGATCTGGTCATACCGTGTGGCATTAGAAACCATGAGCAAACCGTCAGTTCTGATCATCGGTGGTGGTGTCTTCGGCACCTCGACAGCCTACCACCTCTCCCTCCGTCAGTACGGTTCTGTGACCGTGCTAGATCGTTTCGATGCACCATCCAAGGATTCGGCAGCGACTGACCTGAACAAGGTGATTCGGGTCGATTATCCCGATCCACTTTACACGAAACTGGGCCTGGAAGCGCTGGAGGTCTGGAAAGACCCCCAGGGCCTCTTTTCCGACATCTACCATGAATCCGGCCTGATTTTCTCTGGTCACGAAACGACTCGCCAGTGGCTTGAGAGCACCCGCAAGACGATGCTGAAGGCAGGACGGATGGGTGTGAAGTATATGACAGGCGATGAGATCAGGCAGCAATGGCATGCTTTCACTGGCAAGTTGCCCGGCTGGATCAACATATGGAGCCCGGCGGGTGGCTGGGTAAGTGAACTGTGGCGATGTCCTCAGCGAAGTTGGTCAACTGACCGTTATGTACTAGGTGCCGTCTGGTGAAGCTCTTCTTCGGATGGCCAACGCGGCCAGAGCCAATGGGGTCAGATATATATCTGGCGATTCCGGTCATGTCCGGCGGCTCATCTACGACGGGAACAACAAATGTATAGGAGCAATGTCTGCTGATGGCACACTCTATCAAGCGGACATCATTGTGGTGGCAAGTGGAGCTAATACAGCCACACTCGTCGAGGCTCAGCAGGAAGTTGAGGCACAATGCTCAGCGATCTGTGTTATCAAGCTAGAGCCGGACGAGGTGGCCAAGTATAAAGATATGCCCATCATTGCCAACCTTGAGCAAGGTACTTGGTCTCCTCAATGTATAACACGTCCGGGGCTAAAAATGCTGCAGGCATTATCTTTCCCCCAGTTGAGGATGGCTTGATCAAGCTGATCAGTTGCCGAGCGATCACAAATTACAAGAACAAGATTCTGCCTGGTGCATCTGTGCTTCATTCGATGGGGGACTATCCGTTCGATGGTTGCCCCAAAGAGATCGAAGCTGAAGTCCGATCCTTTGTTCGAGAAGCAGCACCGGAATTGGCGGATCGCCCTTTTATTTCAACAAAGCTTTGTTGGTAAGTTGGTCCGCCGCTCAGCCTGATGTCTAGAAACCGAGAGTTAACTCTGTTGTGACAGGGACGGTGTTGCAAAAGACTTGAACTTCCGCATTTGCCCCTTCCCCCAGGCGAAGAACTTATACGTGGCCACAATTGGATCGAACCATGGCTTCAAGTTCCTTCCAGTCATCGGAAAGTACGTCGTGGATATGCTTGAAGGAAATCTTGGAAAGGAATGGGCAGATCTTTGGGCGTGGAAATTTGGGAAGGTGCCCGAAGGGCAGTCCAATCCTTATCCCTTCCCGTTGCGAGATCTTTCTGACCTCAAAGGTTGGAAGGGAACACACGCTCCTGGGAAGGGCAAATTGCCATGGACTTGGAGTCGCTTATAAGTGACAAGACTGCAATACATCTAATGTGTGGTGAGACTGAGACCAGTAAAGAAAAGAATCAAGCATCATATGTGCTCTTGTTGATAATGATATGATAGTGGTGGTGGTGGTGGTGGTGGTCGTCGTCGTCTCATACCATTGGTTGCCAATAGTTGGCTTGTATTGCACGTGCCAGGAGCGAAATACTAGCGTGGGTTACCCAAATTAGGAAAGTAGGCGGAAATACTTATCAGTATGGAAGTATTACCCTCTGCCCCAAGTGGCCAGTTCGTTGCACAGGATGTTCTCCTTAACACGTTGCCAATCTCACACGATAGTAGAATTGTGACTAGACCCTGTCTTCTACCTGACTTCCCTCAACCCGAGATTTGGAAGACAGGAGCATCAACAAAGACAGAGGGTACCCCTCCCTTGTTATATTACTGTGAGAGAAGGCTCTTAAAAAGGCGTACGTGGAGTGACTACCAAGGGCGATCCCTACGGATCCATCTCCTCTTTTATAAAATAGCATAGGATACGGAGTACGTCAGAACCCAGAGGAATGGTATCATGGAATCTGGATCTTCAATGTCGGATGCCGCCTCGAACATGAAATTCTCACAGCAACAATCGAAACGACATCCGATGCGTCTTCGCTTATCGTGTCGATATGAAAGATGGCACTTGCAAGGGACTCCTCCTTTGCCCCCTCAACAAGACGAACATACATTATTTTTACTGTTGTTTTAACTAGACAGAATGCTGGTCAATTCTCCAAGACCCTTCCCATTTTTCGTCCCCTTCCTGGATCTTTCGAGTGCTGAACAGTCACCTCGCAAGATAAGACTTTGGACGACCTATTTTAGAACAACACCATGACATCTGGACAGCGACGTAATATCCTGCTGGTCATCGCTGACGACCTTGGCAAGGACCTTTCCATCTATGGCCAGCAGGGCATTGAGACTCCGAATCTCGAGCGCCTCGCGGAGCGTGGCACAGTATTCGACCACGCCTTCGCCAGCACAGCCTCTTGCAGTGGCAGCCGATCGACCATCTATACTGGTCTTCACACGCACGAGAATGGCCAGTACGGGCTCCTTCAAGGGTATCAGCTTCTGCACTACTTCACGACCTTCAACCATGTCGAAAGCCAACCTAAGCTGTTCAACGACATTGGCTATCTGACGGGAATCGTCGGGAAAGTCCACGTCGGGCCTGACCCTGTCTACCCTTTCACAGTGAAGGACGCAAAGTCGACGCGTGACTGTGCATGGTACCGGGACCGGACCGATGCATTTGTGTCCAGGGCAAAAGCAGAGGACAGGCCTTTCTTTCTCACAATCGGCTTTAACGATCCGCATCGTGACTTTACTCGCGGTGGCTTCGGCAATGGCACTGACTACCCGGACATCCAAGAGAAGAAATACGATCCGGCCTGCGTGGTCATCCCCCGGTTTCTGACGGACGTGCCCGAAGTCCGCCAAGAACTGGCAGAGTACTATCAGTCGATCACGCGAATGGACCAGGGTATTGGGATGTTCCTCGACATCTTAGAGCGGCAGGGCGTGGCGGACGACACTATGGTTGTTTTCCTCAGCGACAATGGCCCACCATTTGTCAACTCCAAGACGACACTATACGACACAGGTATAAGGCTGCCCATGGTGATCAGGTGCCCGGGCAAAAAGCCCGGCACACGCAACAGCAATCTAATCTCGTATGTGGACCTCCTACCCACGTTCCTTGACTGGGCGGGCCATGGCGACATCAAGGGAGTGCGGAAGGGCCGATCTTTCCTCCCTATCCTCGACAACGAAGAACAGAACGAGGACTGGTCGCTGGTTTTTGGCTCCCACACATTCCACGAAACTACCTCGTACTATCCAACGCGCTTCCTCCGGAACCGTAAGTTTAAGTATCACCGCAACATCGCGTGGCAGTTGGATTTCCCCTTCGCGGGCGATCTCTACGGTGCACTATCGTGGGAGGGTATCCGAAACATGAAGCCTCCCGTTAAGATCGGGGAGCGTCTGCTGAAGGACTACATCCAGCGGCCCGCGGAACAACTATTTGACTTGGAGACTGATCCGAACGAGGTAAACAATCTCGCCAGCAAGCCTGAGTACGCGGAGAAACTGAAAGAGTTGCGTGGGGTACTGGAGGATTGGCAGCGCCAAACCGGAGATGCTTGGCTCTGGAGGGATGGACAGTCGCTTCGGGTGTTGTGGAACCATATTGATGCCGGCCTAGTGCTACCAGATAGGTTTGATTTTGATGTGGAAAATCCGAGCAACCGCTTAGAGGGCCCAGGGGCCGGGAGTCAATAAATCCAAGTAGAAGAAGATCGGGACCAGCCCTTAGTATGCGAATGAACAATCATGTTCTTCGCTTCCCAACATCTAAACATGATTGCCATGGCTTCCCGTTGTATCTACCGCGAATTCTGTCAGAAAACCATGACAGAGACATAGTTTAAACTATTTTACTGTGTCGTACTCTTTCTAATATCTAGATCTCAGCCTCATCTAAGACCTGTCTTAAGCTGGATCACACCCGATCGGAGGTGTATCAGAGCTATCCTAAAGCGACTCTAAACACGCTCTCTATCCTATTTACTCTAGATTTAACCAATCTACAGTAGGCATGGTTACGTGTTCTATTCTATAACCATGAGTATTGGCGCACGAATGCACCTTCTCCAATCTCACCACCCCCGTTCGTGTCTTCCGGCCCATGGACAAGCCATAGTTGATTAATGAAGCTTCTCTCCAGCATTCTGTCTGGTTCTAAGACTTTGGTGCCACGTGGCTATAGTAAAATGCCTTGGCGGCATCCATGATCGCCTTCACCTCAGCTGCTGGGATTTTCTCCCGGCGGTCATACGAATATAGGCCATTGACCTCCTGCTCGATATCGGACCTGGTTTGGTGTTAGCTTACATGGGGCAATTTGCAGACCCTCTGAGCCTTGATGATGGGGTAGCAATAGGAGAGGAACTCACAGTTGAGTGTAGACAAAGCCGCAGGAAAGGCCACCCTTGACAATCGCCATGACCAGCTGTTCGAGCCGGGCTAGCAAGTCCTTAGGGTCACTGGCAGTGGTGTATCCCCAGTCTCTCTCGCCGGCAGTTACATCTTTTGCCGGGGCAATGTTGACACCGCCGAACTCGGTGCAGATGACTGGCGCGCCAGGTTGGTGCTGTGCACCAGTGTCCAAGAGGATTGAGCCGGCGTAGATAGGCTTGGTGAACATCTCGCGGTTTGACTTCTTGTCGAGGATCCCGCCGTCCATCTTGGAACATGACACAGCCAGCTCGTCGAAGTCTGTATAATCGTGGTACGTGGTTAGATCCGTCTGAACGTGTTCCCAACCGCAGTTGTCGTTGATCGGGCGGCTGGGGTCGAGAGTCCTGTTATATGATAGTCAGTCACTTGTTATATATATTGCTACTGTCTTTGCAGAGCCGTTCACATACTTGGTCATGTAGTACAACGAGCGAATATGATTGCGTTGCTCGATGCTATCCTTGAGGGACGTGTAGCCCCAGCTCTCGTTGCCCGGTGTCCAAGTGACAATGCATGGGTGGTTGATATCTCGCTTGACGGCGTCGATCCACTCGCTGTTGAAACGATCAACGTAGTCCTCGTTGAACTCCCAGGCGTTGGCAATCTCGCCCCAGACCAAGTAGCCGAGCCTGTCGGCCCAGTAGAGAAAGATGGGGTCTTCGACCTTTTGATGTTTGCGGCATCCATTGAAGCCCATCTTCATGGACATCTCAATGTCGGCTTTCAGTGCTTCTGGAGATGGTGGCGTCATGCCTGTGTCCACCCAATACCCCTGGTCCAGCACCAGGGCCTGGAAGTAGGGCTTGCCGTTCAGTCGAAAAGTCCCATCCCCCGTCTGCCAGGACAGACTTCGCATCCCTGTTGTTGTCTGGACTTCATCAACCAGATCTCCCAATGCATCATAAAGACGCAGGGTCAAGTCATACAGGATAGGATGTTCAGGCTGCCACAGAGCAACACCATCGCGCCAGCAGCCGTCAACGTTGAATGGGGCCTTCTTTTGCAATTCTTCTGGACTTGGTACCCGCATGCTGAGGTCAATGCCCGCATACTCCTTGTCGTGTGGCACATCCTTCCTGGCTTTGCCCACGAATGTGCCCCCGAGACTGGCCTCGATCTCAATGGCGCATTTTGCTGCCGCAGGTCGACCTGTCACGGTGATCCTTGCATGCAGCTCTCCGCTCTCAATGTCATTCGACCTCAGGATTGTCCCATCGCTGCCGTCACCCAAGCGCATTACGGGGACACTTTCCAGCCAGACTGACAACCAGATGCCGCTTGTTGGAGTGTAGTAGATATTCTCCGACACGGGGTGCCAGTACTGCTTTCCACGAGGCTGCGTGAGATCAGACGGCGAGTCCCGAATGCGGAGAGTCAGGCGGGCCGTTTTAGCGGTAGAATTCGGCTGAAAAGCATCGGTAACGTCTACTTCGAAAGGAACATGGCCACCGCGGTGGCCGCCAACAGATTGACCATCTACCCAGATAGCACAATCGTAGTCCACGGCGCCGAAACGGACCAGGAGACGATTACCTTTCTCGATCTCCCGAGGGCTCCGAATGTCACTGATCGTGCGCTCGTACCAAATCACCTCGTGAGCTTCACAAATGCCGATGCCTGAGGCTGGTGTCTGGAAGGCATACGGCACGGTGATGGTGCGCTTCTCATGCGTATCTGCAAGAGCAGGAATGCCCCTTTGCTGCCACAGCTGGGACAAGCCTGCATCCGTGTCGTCGAAGATAAAATCCCACGGTCCATCTAGAGACTTCCAGTTCAGGGATTTGCGCTGGAAATCAGGACGCGGATACGTCACAGAGGCGGTCATCTTTGAGGGAAATTTGATCTGAGGAGTTGGCCAGGCTTGGAAACATCGACCATTACAACTTGAAGTGTTGAGGGAAAATATTGATGTTCATTTGGTTCGGGTTTTATGTTTCACGGGAAAAGACAACGTACTACTTACTCAGGAGCGTTTGTCCCCTCCAATCGCGAGCATTCCCAATGTAGGACGGAGTACAAATGGCAAACGTCGGCTTCGGCTACCGCTTCTACCGAAATAGGGGCGGCAGGAGGCTTCGAAGTGGAGAGAAGACGCCTCCTGCCAGCCACTCCTCCAGGGGGTGGTACGTATTAGCTAGGAAACGCCCCTCTTCATTTGCGGGGAGCCTTACTTAATTGGCATATTAAGCGTGACTAAGTAAGTAACCGTGCCTATGCCGATCGCGAAGGGTAGCAGCCTTCGACTCTCTGAGCGAGGCACTGACGACTTTTTTTTTTTGGGAACTTTTCTTGCTCAATGAGCGCTGGCTCCACGTTTCATACTAGATCCCTCGTGATCCTCCCACTATTCCAATTCAATCCAATCCCATCAACAGGTGACAAACTCGACCTCGACCACTGTCGGAACGACATCCGAAATCTGAGCTCAAAGATATTGAGGCTGTTCCCTTGTCACCGCCACTTTGACAACGGTTGGTCTTGTTCGCTACAGAGATGGCCAGTCATGCCAGTCCTAATGGGCCTCGGGCCCAGGCGACTCGGTCAAAGTCAGGTTGCCTGACTTGTCGGGCCCGCAAATTGCGCTGCGATCGCATCGACTTCGGTTCGCATGGTTCGGCGTGTGAGCGTTGTCAGCGTCTGGGCTTACAGTGCGTGCTGTCTAATAACTCGAGCCTTTCGCAGCAAGAACGGTCACAGATGAGTCTGAATGCAGCTCGTCGCCAGAATCTCAACCAGGCTGGCTTCGTTCGGTTGAGAGCGGCAGCAAGCTGCAGTTACTGTCGTTCTCGGAGGCAGAAATGCAGTGGAGATCGCCCGGCCTGTACCCGCTGCCTGCAAAACAGTCAGACTTGTATCTATGATCGTGGAGCCAATGAACCCAGTCGCCGCCAGGCTGATGCCCATGATAACGATCCGATCGGGGATCCCACCATATTGCCGGACCCAGAAGAGCACTCTCTCGTACCTGGCGCGACTTCCTTGGTCTCAAAAGCCGGTCTCGGTTTAGCAGACAAGACTGTCATTCGCACGCTCGTCGAGACGTTCTTTCGCGAGATCTCACCCTTACGATGCTACGGCTTCATCCACGAACCGTCCTTCATGTTGCGGATGGAAAGTGGCGCCTATAATTCTAACGAAGAAAAAGACCCGCTCCTCACCACCGTGTGCGCGCTCGCCACCCGAGCGATCAACAAGGAGGCTGTGCGAGATCAAGGAACGGTATGGGCACAATCTGCACTTCGCACGGTACGCGACAATGCTCATCGGATGAGCATCAACATCCTCATGTGTCTCGTTCTCCTCCATGAATACTTCGCTCGCCTAGACGAGTTGCGATTATGTTTCATGCTTTCCGGTCAGGCCAGCCGAATTTGTCAGGTCCTCCAGCTCAATGTCGAGTACGACCAGGATATCAGCTGTAAGACGTCAGCACTTTCGGCGACGGACAAAGAAACAAGGCGACGACTATTGTGGGCGTGTTACTCGACCGACTCGATGGCTGCCTGCGGTGTCGACTCTCTAAGGACGATTCGGGAGGAAGATATCACGATTCAGATGCCTTCAGATGACGAGAGTTTCTTCTACCGAACCGCCGAAAGAACCTCCTTTCTCCAACCTGTCGGCCAATTTGGCTTGCATGCTCTTCAGAACAGTGGTGGGACGCTTGGCGGCTATCGAGCCTACTACATGCAGCTGATCGTTCACCGCGACCGAGTTCTACACTACCTCAAGCGGCGAAACCAGGAGTCGAACCCGAGCGACCCTCTCTCTGAATTCAACATGCTCGTGTCTGACCTCGACCAGTGGAAGGAATGTCTACCAGCAAACCTCCGACTGGATCCAGAGGTTCTCTACATCCGCAAGAGACAGGGGATGCTCTCGGCGCTGTTCCACCTGCACACTGCATACCACCAGTGTGGCTGTGATCTCTATCGAGCCATGATCCCAGAGCTACAAATGCCACCCATGACGCAAAACGCCATGACCATGACTGCCTCGGCAGAGTTTCAACAGGCCGGCAAGAGGAAATGGTTTGAGCACGCGTGCGAGATGACACAGACCCTGCGGCTGGCTCTCGACTACACTCTCGATTCCATGACGGAACCGGAGAGCGGTGGACATGCTTACACAGCGATCCGCACCAAGCTCTACTATCTGATGTATGTCATGTCGGACGAGGAGCGCCAGGCACAATCTAACGTGGTGAATGACTTGATCTCGGTGGACATGAAGTACCTGCGCCTTCTGAACAAGCTACATCCCATGACGGCCCGCGTTCTGGCCTGCTCCGAGGAGCTGGTGCGCACCCTCGATCCCCGAAGTGGCGGTACGAAAGCTGCCGAACCGGAAGATGATGGCGAAAATGCCTCCAATACGAGCCCCGCTGATGGTCATGTCGAGTCAAACATGCAACCTTTCGAGACGCAGGTGTCTGCCGACTACTGGCTGCACGCGCTTTCCACCTTTAGGATCATCCGCAACCAGCTACCGGAGAAGCACGCACCTGAGAAGATGATCAGCAATGCAATAGACCCGAACCTGAGTCTGGCGGCCCCATTCCTAACTGCTCCCGCCGGTTCACAGCTCTACAATACGTCTTGGGATTTCAACAATTCAAATCTATTTACCTGGCACGACTCGGAAGGCATGCCCTACAATGAGTTTGCATTTTTCTCCGGACATCAATCAATTTGACCTTGACAAGAATGCAAGAATGGACACTCTGCATGTTTTATCAGGTCCTCAGTTGTTTGTCTCCGATACTTGGAGAGGGTAGTCTATCAGTTTTCCAAGCGTTGCTAGTATTGTCTAGAATTATGATAGATGCTGGTTGCCGCATCGCTTGTGGCAAAGAGGAGAGTAAGGTCATGTTACAGCCGAACTGAACCAGGGAATGGAGAAAGGAGGACTCGACCTATTGTGAGGGATCCCTTGAACAGGTCTTGCCGTATTGTCCAGTGCAGTCAGTACACAAGGCCTTGGGATTCCATAGAAAGACCACCAGAGCCGGGCTGACACACGTCTACTCCTGTCCCTCCGGTCCGGCAGA
The DNA here is from genome assembly GCA_001599795.1 of Exophiala calicioides. Lineage (NCBI taxonomy): Eukaryota > Fungi > Ascomycota > Eurotiomycetes > Chaetothyriales > Herpotrichiellaceae > Exophiala > Exophiala calicioides. The sequence goes on along the minus strand of BCHZ01000001.1, from coordinate 759,589 downwards.
TTCCATCCTTTTCCACCCTTTTCCGCCACAAATGCTTCTCCAACGAGGAATGAATGACAGCGACACCAGGAGCATTATTCGAAGTAACTGGTAGGTTTATGAAACACTCGTATTCAAGGGGGGAAGGACATGCGAATGACCCGTCAGACTCTACGAACGGCTCAGTCATCACGCAATGTCCCGAGCGTGAATTTGATGACGCCGACCTCAAAGAAACATCTTCATTGTTAGAATGGAGAAACATAACTGGTCGACAAAGAGCCAATATCGCACCCAAATAGTACGAGCTCATGATGGAAGATTTAGATGATCTTGCCACGATCAGCACAAGTGAAAATGGCAAACACATTGCAGATTCAAAAGGTGAAGTTGCCTCCACTGCTGGCATTTTCGAGTGGCTCTCCGAAGGAAGCACCTAGGTTATCCGGTGATTTCATACCAGCAACCTCATCTGGACATCGCAGGCTGACGAGGCTGGAGCCAATTGGAGTGTGCGTGCTGACAACACCTTGGAACTTCTCTGCGACGATAAAGGATGGTCCAGTACTCACGGCGGCTTGCGTCGTGGTGATTGACGCACCTGGCGAGACACCGCTTTCAGCACCTGCATTAGCTGAGATGAGAATCAGGACTGGTGTACCCAGAGGTTTGATGAACGCTATCACGATATTGAAAAATGCGCCATCGAATGGCCGCTTACTCACAAAAAGTAATCAAACGAAATAGTCATGACTGCCGATGGCTTCTATCTTCCACTGGTGGGTATGCGCATTACTCCCACACTTTACCAAAGGGCGCCTACATCGGGGCAAGAAGAAGTGTCCACGGGTCCTTCTGACAATCCTTTATTCTCAGAACTTGCCGGCCTAATTGACGCGGTTGATGAGAAAGCGGTCAGGGCTGGAGAAGAAGTCCCCATTTCTGGAGTTGCCAGTAGGACGACTCTTTCTTGCAAGATCGGTGCCTACGCTATCGATTTGTGGGTATCATCTTGTTGGATTATTCGGATGCATGCAAGACTGATGATCTGACTTGGAGGATGTGGGATGCGAGAGAAGAAACAAATGCACGGCTCAAGAAGAAGTGGAACTTAGTGTCAACGCTTACAGGACTGACGCAAGTCGAGGGTGAGCAGAGGATGGGCATTGACCTCGTCCGGCGTCGGGGTTGAATTTGTCGTGAATTTTACAACGTGCTCTTTTGGTACGTTGGTTGGCGTGATTTCTTAAGAATATCTACTTTGCTCATAGCTGGTTCCGTGCTGTATGGAATGTATCTCCGGCACCCCATGACTCCCTGGATTGAAACCCATTCCCCGAGAACCCCCAAAAAAAGAAAACTTCTCTTTTTGATGAGAGGAGTGGGATTCGAACCCACGATCTTTCGAACTGCGGAGAGATCATTTTGGTTTGCAAGGGCATCTCGCACAACCTAAACACAGCGCCTTAACCACTAGAAGAATTTATTAGCCTGACTGTCAAAGAAAATGGATGAGGAGAGTAAATACCTCGGCCATCCTCCCTGGAGAAATAGTATGAATTTTCCGACTATATTTTTAATAACAGTTGCTTTGTTGGCCGTAGAAAGCTGGTTTGTCACGAGGTTTTTAGGCAAGGCCCCAGGGGGGGCTCAGGCAAGTGGCGTTAGGGGTGATTGGTGCAAACTAGAGGGTGGGCGCACGCACATCCGACTTACGCAAGGACGACGCCGTCCATCAGTAGTTCGGGCGCCCTTCGCTAGCAGGTTACGCGTGCCGAGGGAAAAGGACGAAGAGGGTCACGAGGGTGCACGCTCGAAGAGGGAAATGGGTTGTCTTTTCAACAAATTTATTCACACATAGTATTCTACTTAGGCATGAAGGAGGGTCTAACTGCGACTCTTGCCTTGTTGTCCTCACCGCCCGAGGTTCCATTCCGAAAATTGGGACTCCGTAATACTCCTGCTCTTATGGAAATGAACCCGAGCGACTCTTCGAGGCTAGCAGATGTAACGATGGCTCCTCGTTGTTGCTAGCCACAGAGTTCCCCCCTCCCTCTTCCGGCGGGAGTGAGGTTGATGGGGAAGCAGCGATGGGAGTAATTTCGCCCGTTCTTTTTAAGCTCCCGTTCAGGCGTGGGTTGGTGCTGTGGGGAAGAATGATCAACAAATTCTTCACGGAGAGCCGTCCGGGTGCCGACGGCACCCACCCCAGGTGCTAGTGAGGGCCCAATGTCCGGCGCTCTCTCAGGAAAAGAGATGAAGAGTTGTGGTCGGTGTGCTGATCTTTTCTGTTCCAGTGTTGGGCTAACTTTGGCCGGTCCATGGTCCAGAGCTTCTGCCCTACTTGGAAGAGGAACGGTCGGTAATGACTTCTAACGGTCCGTGAAAAAATCGTGCTGATGGAAGGAAATTTCCGGTTGCGGTCTTGCAGTTGGATAGAAAGTGAAGGGTGGGTTATCAGCCTCGGCGCTCCAGGTGGGATGGAAAGAAAATCTTGGCCGTAATGCAGTGGCTTTTGGCGTCGTCGTCGGTCGTTCTCATGTTCGCACGGTACTGTTGACCTGTTTTGGAAGAGATGCTGTTGTCTTCGCTGATGTAAATGAGGTCCAGGATGCAAATGCTCATCATCTATCTTTTCCCTGTCAACAGTCGTGACAACCTCTTTCCCCTCTTCTCTTCTCGGCCATCTACGCCACTCGACGACCTGGTGCTTTGTGAGCTGGCTTCGGAAGATTTTCGGCCTCGGCCTGACATGTCGGTGGCCCCAATAATATCCTCGAGACGAACGTCGTCTTGAGGGGATGTAGTTTGATAGCCGGGGTCAAGCATTTCGGTGAATTTGGAAGGCATGGCGATAGTGAGATAAATGTCCAAGGATTTTCTAAAACGCAATCAAAGTCGTCAATTGTGATAATGACGGTCGGTGTTCAGAGTGTGAAGGAACGATGAGGGTGGAAGAGGATGAACAGAACAGATATTTGCACGCGCAAGAAAGATCCAGGGGTGAAAAGAGTTCGATTTTGAAGGGAGCGGCTCGCGGTGCATATAGTTTCTGGCCGTTTGTGGTTCTAATACGGGCACACGACCAGCACCCCGGGCTGTAGATGGGTGTTCAAACCTCCTCGCTTCCAGACCACCCCCTGTCAATAGTTTGGGAACCAATGAAGCCTCCTCAGGGTGGCTTCCAAGCCGCCTTCGTCATGCCCCTCCTTCTGACCTTCCCCAGGCTGGAAAGAGATCGCAAGGGCCGGGGCCAGACTTTGACAGGGGCCACGAGAGGGTTGCCTGTACCCGTGCCCGGGCAGACCAAGCCCGTGCCAGGGTCCATCGGAACACGCCTCAGCCAATGTCCAATGACCAATTTCAGGGTTTTGAGTGTGGCGCGGTGAGTGGTGGAGGCGAAAACTTGGTTGGCCACCCGGCGAACACCTGACAGAACCCAGCGAACATGAGAAGGAAAACGTGGCTTGCGGTAAAAGTTTCCCTATTTCCATCGGGTGGACAATGGACAGGCAGATCAGTTACAGACGGAGGTGCTAAAGCCACGTAGGTAGTCAGAAGATCATCGTTGGGATTTCTGCCTGCTGACGATAATCTGTGTGTGTGGGCTTATGGCTGATGAGCAACGCAGTGGCAATGCAGCACAGAATTCAGTGGGAGCAGCCGGCTAATCCGTCGCGTCCGTCCCAGACTTTGCATCTCTACCAAGGGCATCGAGGGATCTGGGCGTGGTGCTTTACTGGTTGTCCCTTTGCCTCTGCCTCCGCCCTTGGAACGGCACTTGTCGCCTCCTTTCGCTGCCCGACCAGCCAGTCTTGCCAGTGTGGGAGGAACTTTGTGTTACGGTCAGACTGGCTGCATTATGACTCAGGAGGGCCGAGGAACCAGCGCCTCTTGCATCACCTTGCTCCTGGAGAGGCACTTTCTTTCCAAATTCAGTTACTAGATTTAATACCACCCAATGGGCCTCCAACTTCGACTTAAGACCATCCAACCTGAATCGTCTCAGCACTCAGGCTGTCGATTTCCTTTCGCAAAGGAACAATGACTGATGGCAGAAGGGTGCCTGTCAGACTTTTACATTTCATTCCCACAGGCTCGGTTCGGGTCCGTGCTTCGTGCATAATACCATGAACTAGCAAGTAGTCCGGGAGAGGTACCTCACGGTACTTCTACTTCTTAAGTTTACACGGAGCGCCTGGAAACTAGGGGCAATTTACTTTGCTGGACACGGCACGAATACGAGGTTGACAAAAATAGTTGCTTCACTTGGAGAATTATGTCTTGCTGAAAGTTATTAACGTGACAACGGCAGAAGTGTGAAAAAGATAGGGACGTGGATTTGATGTAATGGGAGGCCCAGCACGGCAACCACTTGGTGACTGTCGTTGTGAGTGCACTCTAATGAGTGGGTGACAAGAGCTTGGATAACGTGGTGCGGTGCGTTTGGGACTTCCTCTTTGGGTGAGGACCTGCCCAAAGAGTAGCAATCATCTTGCATTGGCCAACTGCTGTTACGTGCCTGGGTAACCGTTCTATTGCCACATATTTGCACGCTCACCACGCTGTGCGAGCTCTCCCCCAATAGCTAATTGCGGCTGTGCATGAGGATTCTCCGGTAGCTTATTGCTCACCACGTCCACCTCTTATCTCTCAGTGTCGCGTCCCTCTCGGCGCGAGAGAAACTAGGCGAACGTCTTATCACTTTGCTTGCGAAGCGTCGTGTTTCATGATGGTGATCTGCAATTTGAATCGCAATCCCTCTCAGGCAAGTTTCGTAAGCTTGTACGGCGCGTGAATGGTTTTTCCTGTTGACGGTGTGCTCGGTCACCGATTCGTAGACTGGCCAACCTTGTTCGCCAATAGAGTGCGGAATACGTGTCATAAGGTATTCAGAGTCGGAGACCTCGTAATGGGGTTCAGTGCAAACAGATCGGCTGTGTTGTGGTAAAGTTGTCGCCTCAACTCGTCCTGATGTGTTGGGCAAACCCCCCATCTTAGTGTCTGGTCCACTTCTCTTGTCTTGGGATAAACGTTGTCGAAAACCTATCCCTCCATCTTGGTATCTGGTCCCTCGCCGTTCATCTCAACTCCCTTCGCGGCAGATATCCAAAGAACATTGTTACATCTAATGCACAGGTTGTCAGCGTTCATGCGGACCGCATAGCAATGTCTCCAACGCACCTAATCAGAACCTGCCCCAAAGTGCCGGTGTGTTTCCTGTCAATGTACTCCTCTGTGTTCGAGAGTTGGATGTTCATGTAAGAGTCAACACTGATGAGGCGGCCCTTGTACTCGGTTTGTCCCCACTTCAGGCGGATGATGACTTCGTCGTTGATCCTATTGAGACGGGAAGCTTTGTTAGCTTCGAGCGAGAGAGTGTCTTCAAGGTTCGTAACAAATTCAAGGTAGCGAGGGGTAATGGGATTCGACTGCCGTGCTTCTAAAGGTTGGGACGTACAGGTTTTGCAGCAGTGGCCGCGGGTTCAGCGGGGTGAACTGCGTCTGGTTAGCTGGACAGCGCGGAAGCGAAATTAGGAGACCTTACACTCATGGTGAAGCGGTGCGTTGAATGTGAGATCTCGAGACCTTTCCAAGATCGAAGCAGGATATTATAGCTACCCGTGCGTGGACAAGATCGCAGGGGAGATAGTATTATGTTGGGTGGCTGTTGCAAGGCCAGGCACAAGCCTGGAGCGATCGCGAAAACACCAAAATTGTGTAAAATAGGGCTTGGCGCGGAGCACAGTCACGTGCTTTGCAGCCTTGCAGCAGAATAAGGCTGCGATCAAACAGATCCGCCTTGTTATGTCATTTCCAGGGTTGTGCCCTTCTCCTTGTCCTATACTCAAGCGCGACGAATGCTCCATTTTATGTCTTTGATACTGACCTCCTCCCCGGCCTTTTCATCGTAGTCAAACCACTCTCCTTCAGACAAGTCTATCCCCGAGAATTTTGTCCCCGAGTCGATCCCTTTGGCCTCCCATTCTCCCTGAGAGCGAGGTCAGTTATTGCCCAACCACGAATGGACGATACATCATACGTCGGCGTGGAAGTCTGTGAATTCAAGACCTCGACAATCAATCTCAACGATATTCTTTGCTTTGGCTGGAGATGCCTGTTCGTAGGAGGCCGGAGCCGCCTTGATCGTGGCGCTGGATTCTCTCTAGGCATTCCAAGTATCCTTGATAAGTTTTGTTTCGAGAAATGAAGGATTGGGGGTTCAGACCTTGCAGTTCTTGCACCTCCAAACGAAATTGGCTTCTCCCCGACTACCAGACTGGTCATTCATCTCCTACAGGCTCATCAGTCAGACAAATGATTTCTGCGGGTTCTCTCTTAGTAGACCAAAGAATAAACCAAAGAGTTCCAGCCCTCAGAAGAGACACAAAAGGCAGCCAAAAGCAGAGGTATTTGTCGACAGGCGTCTGGGCAACTGCAGGGAGAACTTGAGCATTAACCTACATGGCGGTTCACGCCGACCCAGTTTGCATGTATCTCTCGACACGATGTACACTGGACTTTGAACGTGTAGTAGTATGGTGAGTCAGCCGTGTCAGTCGGAATGAGGTCGGTCACCCTGGAAGAGAGTTAGTTTCGATTGAGATTGCGGTGGTTTCAACAGTCTCAAGAACCCTTCCAACTCTGCGGTCAGAGCTAACGCTAGCATCTTAGGCTTTCGATCTCGTTATCAGACAAGAAGATGGAATCTGGCTTCACGATTCGGTCGAAGACGTCAATCAAGTGGTTGAGAGAGCATGCTTGGAATCCAAGATGCATCGATCGGAGAATCTTCAATCTTGGAGGGAAGCTTGGCGCGAATGCTCCGCCCTTTCGATATTCAACCAAGTTTTCCACGCAAACTCTGGAAGTTCAACTTCACACTTCACAATAATCTCTCCATGAGTCATTTACCCGTCGAAGGCCTCCCGAAACTGCTGCCTGAAATCTGCACTTCCCCCAAAGTGAACAGCACCGGACTATCAGAAGCGAGTATGATGCTAATAGGAAGGACCCTGCATCTACGCGCTTTCCTCCTTCCATCCATCCCTCGAACTCATACTTCCTCTGCCAGCGTCGGTTATTTGATATTCTAGAAGGCCATTATGGCGCCGAATAAGAAGAAGAAGAAAGCAGCCGTAAACCCTGCTCGCGGATTTGCAACGACATCCCTTCCGTCTAAAGCCAAACCTCCTCCAGACCCTGACCAAGATGCTGTGGGTGTTGATGCCCCCAGGCCTGCCGAAAACGCTCCCTCAGTATCTGTCGGTCTCTCGGGTGGCAAGGCCGCGGGCCCGAACAACGGCAGATCCTCCGGAGGGACAACCGAAATCAAGGACATGAGTCCAGAGGACTTGGAAGCCCATCTCGAGAATTCGGAGCTCGAGGCGATTGTGGAGAAGCACGCGGCACGTTGCATTGCTGACGCGCAACGTCAAGTATCCAGACTCGAGTCCGAGAGGCGACAGTTGCGTTCGCAAGCTTACAAACTGTCAATTTACAGTTGGCTTCCAGATGAGACGATCGATGAGCTGTTCGATATGAATTCTCAAGGGTTTACCATGGCATCTTCGGCATCTGCTTCCACTTTCACCTCAATTGATGAGAACAGACTCCTGCTTGATCTCTGGACGCTGGAACGGGTCCTAGAGTCTCTGAACCTTCCTAGAGTTCCCGAGGTTGTCGCTTTTATTGCACAGCTGGCAACCTCCGGGCGATTGAGCGTCATTAGTGATTATTTGCCTGGACTGGTTGAAGCATTGCAATGGTATGCATCGAATACCCAGCTCTCCGACTTACCAAACTACGACCAGGTTACTGGTTCGAAACTTTCGCAAAGCGGTGATAATACCCCTCTTCAGAGCAACTCTGGTGAGTGAAAAGCCGGGCTTAAACTATGCCCCCTCCTACTCATTATCCATCTTCCTGTCGATTTTTGAACCAGGTGTGAATTTTCAGGCGGGCAAGGACGGTATTATGAACACTTTGGGCCATCGTTGTTCTTAGAAAGTCTTGGTTCCAAGATTTATTGGTTGTACTTCAGGAGAGACGGTGCTCATGTTGTTGAAACTTCGTGGCGACGCAGTTAAAACCTCAATACTAACTCAACTGTAGAGCCCGCATCTGTCAGTGAGAGCAGACAAAGCCCTGCAAGCACACCGGCGAGAGTGTCTGAGGCAGATGATTCTTCTTCTCCCTCGGTATCATCGTCCGACAGTGACGAAGACAACGATCCTGCGGAACTGACGGAGAAATATGTCCGTATCCAGCGACTGATCTGGGAGACCCAGAACCCCAATACCGGACAAGCCTCAAAACCTGAGATAATAGGACGGAAAAGGCTTGAGAGATTACAACAGAAACTCCAACGCCTTCGCCGAGACCCTTTGCTCGACGAATATGAAGCCGAAGTAGCTTGGAACACTGATTTAGTAGATCTACAGGAAAGTCACCAGCAGCTCATGAGAGAGCAGGCTATGCAACGTCGTGAACAGACTACCATGCAATTGGGAAAAGTTCAATCTTTTGATCCCTCTCCTGTACCAGAAGAGCACGGGCGAGAGTCTGGGGGAGGCGAAGCGGAAGGGCTCCTAGGCAACATGTTCGGAGAGCATGAAACATCTGCAACTGCCGAGGAAACCAATTCAGGACAGGAACAACTGGTCAAAGCGGTAGATTTCGGTAAATGGACAGGAGTCTCTCCTCGAAGACTTCTCGAAGATGTTGGCAAAAGCCATGACTCCAGATGTCGAATCCAGTTACGCACCTTGCACAACACCCGTTATTCCGCAAGGCATAGTCTCGAAATCGCGTGGACGAGCGACACCGTGCTTGACAGCCATACAGTTGCCGCTCTTCCGACTGCCGTATCCGCAATAACGACGCCCCGCCGCTGGAAATTGGCCATGAACAAAATATCTGCGGCGACGGTTGCACAGTCTGAAGCATATATCTGCACCCTGGGCTTATTTCTCGTTTCAACAATAGGGTCCAAGGAGCAAAAGGCCCTAGCCCGCCTTCCAACTGTTTGGAGAGATGTCATCAAGGAGTTGAATGAGGGAAAGCAAAATCTAGTGGATGACAAGCACAAATCGACTGTGCGGCGGCTCCGATCCATCATCCACGAAACTCAAGAGAATCAAGATAAAAGTGAGAGTAACAGCAATACTCTTACCAACAGACCGACCAACCGAAAAGCGGACCGTCGTCGAGCGCAGCGCCCGATGCCTAGCAAACTCAGCCCCGAACAAATCTCCAACGAATGGAGCTCACGAATATCCCGGCCATCCTTCCAGGAGATGCTCGAAGTCCGCCGCCAGCTTCCCGTCCACCAGTATAAAGACACTATCCTCGATTGCATCAGCAACAATGCTGTCAGCATCGTATGCGCCGAAACCGGCGCCGGGAAGTCCTCGGGCATCCCCGTTCTTCTGCTGGAACAAGAGTTCGGAGGTGGAAGGGATTGCCGCATTCTGGTCACCCAGCCTAGGAGAATCTCAGCCGTCACACTGGCGAGACGAGTATCGCAGGAACTCGGGGAGAGTCGCAACGATATTGGCAGCTCTAGATCGCTTGTCGGATTTGCGATCCGGCTGGAGAGCAAGACAAGCAGCGCCACGCGCATCACGTATGCAACGACGGGTGTGCTGTTACGGATGCTGGAAGAATCGCCGAACCTGGACGAACTCGACTACCTGATCCTCGACGAGGTGCACGAACGCACCATGGACCTTGACCTGCTGTTCATCGCGCTGCAAAAGCTGCAGATGCGCCGCAAGACGTTGAAGATTGTGCTCATGTCGGCGACGGTGGACGCGAGGAAGTTCTCGAATTACTTTGGCGGTGCACCTGTCCTAGACCTGCCAGGACGGACGTTCCCTGTCGAAGTCGGCTTTCTTGAGGACGCGGTCGAGGCCACCAACGATCTCGCAGGCCTCAAAGATCGAGCACTCCTCGGGCAGGAAGACGAACGACCAGACGTTGCAGAGGACTTCTATGGAAGCAGTGAAAAGGGCCGTCCTGTCATCACCAACCCAGACGCATACAGCAAACAAACCCAACAAGCCATCGCCACTATGGATGAATACCGCATCGACTACAACCTGATTGTCAAGCTCGCCGCCGCCATCGCCCACAAACCAATGTATGCGAAATATAGCCCCGCAATCCTGATTTTCATGCCAGGTATCGGCGAGATGCGCCGTCTGCACAACCTGCTCCTGTCGCTGGACACGTTCAGCAAGAACTGGATCGTCCACCTGCTGCACTCGACCTTTTCGACCGAAGATCTGGAAAGAGCCTTTGAACGACCAGCGCGCGGGTATCGGAAGATCGTCATTGCCACCAACATCGCTGAGACGGGTATCACAATCCCCGACGTCACAGCCGTGATTGACACGTGCAAGGAGAAAGTCATGCGCTTCGACGAACGCCGCCAGCTTTCCAGGCTGACCGAGGGTTTCATCTCACGCTCGTCGGCGCGTCAGCGACGAGGTCGCGCCGCCCGCGTCCAGGCGGGTCTTTGCTTCCACCTCGTCACTCGACACCGTCACGACAACCTGATGCTCGAGCAGCAGGTGCCTGAGATGCTGAGGTTGGGTCTTCAGGATCCAATGCTGCGAATCAAAGTGTGGGATTTGGGGTCCATTGAAGAGACGTTGGGAGCGGCTCTTGATCCCCCTTCGCGCAAGAACGTGCTCAGGGCGATTGAGAAGTTGAAGGACGCCGGGGCGCTGACCAAAGGCGAGGCTCTCACGCCATTGGGGCAGCTGATTGCCAGACTGCCGTTGGAGGTCTCGTTGGCGAAGCTGGCGATTTTCGGCGTCGTCTTCCGATGTCTGGTCAGTATTGTCTTGGGACATATGTCTTTTTGATTGATTTGATAGCAAGAAAACTGACCCTACTTGCTATGTCTAGGATCCCATTCTCGCCATCATCTCGCTCCTAACATCCAAATCCCCGTTTCTCACATCTTCGACATTGGGCTCACAGCACTCGGACGCCCGCCACATATTCAGCCGTGGCGACTCGGACCTGCTCTCATCACTAAATGCATACGAAGGCTGGAGGAAAGCCAAGGCTGCCCGGTTGGGCCACGACTTCTGCCGCAAGAACCACATCCATGACCAGACGATGGCACAGGTCGAGGAGCAAAAGATCCAACTGCTGGTGTACCTCGTGGACGCCGGGTTGGCGGTGCTCAATGCGGAGGAGAAGACAGCATTGAACCGGGCGCGGACAGGAGGCGGGCGTGGCGGTGGTGGGGGAGGCTCGTTTTACGCCGTCCCACAGCGATACAACAATCAGACCGTCGGTGACCGAGCGCTCAACTCAATCGTTGCCATGGCGCTGTATCCACGTCTCCTCTTGCGCGAAGGCAAGGCCTGGAGAAACGTCTACACCAATCAAGTGGTCTCGCTGACTTCGCGGTCCATCAACCACGGCAGCAGTGGGTCCAAAGCGCCTCGATGGTTGTCGTTCTACGAAGCAATGCAAAACCGCAACGGGAACCTGAACGTCTTTGAGACATCCGCCGTTCCGGAATCCGCACTGGCCACCGTGCTGGGCGATGCCGAGTTCAAGTTCTTCGCGGGCGTCGTTGTGCTGGATTCTGGCAAGGTCAGACTCTCGGTCAAGCACTGGCGGCAGCTGATGGCGATCAAGGTTTTGAGGGAGCGTGTCGTGGAAGTTTTGGAAGGCTGCTACAAGAGACCTGGCGAGGCTCTCGAAGACAGGGAGATGATGTGGGTCGATTTGTGGTTGAGGATAGAGGCCGCTCAGGAGACGTCGTAGATGGAGGGTGAGGCTCTCATGACCAACACATGCACGGTCCTTGATGAGCGTTTCCAAGGGGTTGTAAGGGGAACCAAGACTTGTATTTTGGATGGATCTGGTGGGTTCGGTGAATAGGAACAACAACTCGCCACCACAACACCGCAGATCATATCATAGCAGAGCAAGACTCATCTATCTCAATAAATAAGCCCCGTCGACAGGCAATGGAACGCCCGTGATCCAAGCGGCGTCGTCGCTCGCTAGGAACACAGCAGCCCGAGCGACATCCTCGACACTGCCCAACCTACCGCCGAGAGGATGTTTCTTCTGAATGTCATCGAGCAAATCGTCCTGGGCCTGAAGATTCTGTGTCATGCCCGTCTCCAAGAAGCCCGGGCACAGGGCATTACAATGGATCAAGTCCTTTGCATAGTCAAGGGCGATCTGCTTGGTCAACATGACGGCGGCGCCTTTACTGGCACAGTAGCTGGGGGTTCCATAATACGGCACCAATCCCTGGACGCTGGCGGTGTTGACGATCCAACCCTTGGAGCGGGGGTGGACCTGCGGCTGACCATCGAGCATCTGCTTCAGGGCATACTTGCAGCCGAGGAACATGCCCTTCGCGTTGACGGCCATGGTGCGGTCATAATCCTCCTCACTGGTCTCATGACAGCGCAGGGGGCGGATGTGTGTACTCTCGACGCTGACGCCGGCGTTGTTCACCAGGATGTCCAATCTCTTGTAGCGGAAGACGCAGGCGCGGACGGCGAGCTCCATGTCGCGGGCCTTGGTGACGTCGCCCTTGTGGTACATGGCCTCGCCACCCATGTGGCGGATGCGCTCGTGTGTGCCGGGCTGGCCGGCAATGCGGCTGTGGAGATCGTCGGCGCGGAGCGTCGTGGCGTTGACCGCGTTGCGCGGCGTCGCGTACAGATCGACGCAGAATATCGTCGCCCCTTCGGCCGCAAATGCCAGGCTGATCGCCGCCCCGAGTCCCGATGAACTGCCCGTCACCATCGCGATGCGGCCTTGGAGTCGGCCGGGGTTGGGGGGGGAGGTCATGGTTTCGAGGTCGGTGGAGGGGGGGTGGGGGGGTGGTACTACTGACTGCCTGATGGGCGCCGTCCACTGGTGGTAGCAGTGGCAACAGCAGCGGTACCTCGTACAGAAATAGATAACAGGAGACAATGGTAGATGACGGCGGTCCTGCTTCGTCAAGGATGATCTTGTCCAAGAAACTCACAGGCGGGATTTGAAATGCAAAGTTAGCGTTGGTATCACGAGATATTCGATCAGGCAGGGACGAAGGCGACAATGTCCGTTTTATGGACGAGCTTCGACGCTCGAGAACTGACTGGCGTGGCCGAGACAAGCCTCAGGCAGCCCATGATGTTGGACGGTGCTGATTTGGCTGACGGGTCAATTGGGCCTGCGTAGCCTGGGAATAATAATAGATACAGGAGCGGAGTCTGCGTTTGACGAGTTGAAGTTATCCTACATCGATGGACGGACGGACTGGTGCGTAATGTCTGGGCCCCGCCACCGGTCGCCGTTCCTCGCCTTTCGACTTTCTTCCAACCTTACTCAAAGGTTCCCTCCCTTCCACAAACTCGCCCTCGTACAGATGAGGAATCAAACCGAGATAGAAAGGCTAAAGCCTCTGGCTCTAGCTAGAGGGTACAAGAGAGGCGCACATGGAGAGAAAGACCAAGTTCGGAACGTAGATATTCACAATGCCACGACTCGAAGGAATTAAGACGAGTAACAGTGACTGGTAATTCCGATAGTATTTTAAGATTCACTCTTTCCTGCTCTTACAATTGAGGTAGCCTTTCTCGCCTCTCTAGATACTAAGTAGTTGTAATCGGGTTCTCTTTCTTGAAGATATCACATATCTGCTCCATTGTCACAAATTCCACACCCTCGTGTTTTTTAAAATAAGCAATGAGTCTTCATATCGAAATTAGTATGTAGTAGAGGTGCTAGGAAGACCCGAAGGTCGTATCTTACGTACCTCTCATGCATAAGCAATACATGTGGCCGTCCAGATACGTCGGGATGAATGCTAATCGGGAATATAAAATCATTGTACTCGCGGTAGAAGTAGTCGAAGTGATCTCTCCACAGATCTTCAACATCTCTTGGATTGACGAAGCCGTGACTGTTTGGGGCCGCCTTTATGAACATCATCGGAGGGAGGTCATCGATGTACCAATTAGCCGGAATCTCTACGAGCCCCGTGGTCTGGCCTCTGATCAGTGGTTTCATCCATTCTTCTGCCGGTTTGCCGTAGTTGATCTTCGTCCATGAGTCGCCGGTTCGGAGATAGTAGGGCTGGCAGTCATGATGGCTGAGGCTGTGATCGTACTCAATTCCATAGTCCAGAAGCAACTGAGCTCCTTCCTTACTTGTTTCCCACCTGAGGTAGAAGTCAAAAATCTCCGATCAAGGACCCCCATAGTCGATAAAATATTATCTACTCACCAGGGAGCCACGCTACCACGAGGAGGTTTTCCCACGAACTCTGTGAGAAGGTGATAGCTTTTATCCAAGACCGCACGCTGTTGGTCGAGACTCATTTCTACCGGGTTTTCGTGAGAGTAGCCATGCAATCCGATTTCGTGGCCCGCATCCCGAACCTTCACCATATCCTCCGAGAAAGATTCTAAAGAGTGACCCGGTATGAACCATGTTGCTTTGATGTCGTGCTTTTCCAATAGCTTGAGAAGCCTCTGCGTGCCGATTGTGCCCGCGAATATACCTAAAGTTTCATGTACGATTAATTGTTTTGTTTCTAGAGTGGTGAGGTCTTGAATACCTCGACTAATATCGTGTACCGAATCCTCTCCCCCATAAGAGCCAAGCCAGCCTGCAACCGCGTCGACATCGACGCCGTAGCTGATCAGCACTCGTTTCTTTCCCATTTTGGTTCGTTTTCAAGAAATGCAGATATAGATAGACCTTGCAACGTTCGACGGACAGTGTGAATAAAAGATTGCAGATCGCCCTTGCACAGCATATTGATTAATGTAAACGGATTTCGAGGCCTTAGGCAAACTCAGAACTAGATTACCCAAAAGGTGCAAAACTTGAGCTTTGGCTAGATCGGTAGCTCCACAGCCCAAAATGGAAATTATAGACTGTGGGAGAGATAGGAAAGTAGTAAGTTTCGGCACGGCTTAGAAAGATAATAACTATGAAATTCTTATCTTTTTCATGCTACTTAGTACAGAGCCCATCAGTCCGTCCGTCGCTACAAATCCATTGAGGCCTGGCGTGATGAGAAATTTACAAAACTTTAAAATTGCATTTATTCCGCAGCAGGCATGCTGATAACTGCACTGCCGTCATGTAAGTACATCAGAGATCTCGTCGTCCCTTGATCTCCTTCACATCCTCAAAATTCCCTTTTCGGCCACTCTGTTACGAAGACGTTAGTCGCGACCCATTGTGGAATCATTTTGCAAGGGCCATGGACAAGCCAGAGCCTGCACGCCCTAGGGCGGCTAAAGCAGGTCGGTCTCGAGACGGCTGTCGAGAATGTCGTCGATTGCACCGGAAATGCGACGAGAAAAAGCCGCAATGTGAGAACTGCATTAGTGCTTGTAAAACATGTTCCTACAACAAACCTCTTTCATGGGGCGGGCGTGCGTTCAAAAAATCTCCGTTTGGAGAAGCCCTCGCAGCTGGAGTTACGGCAATTGAGGACCAAGATTCCTCGGGTCCATTGGGTGAGAGGATCCGCGTCTTCTGCTCGTCATCGTCGTTGACTTATTTTATGGTAGGTCTGGTGCCGGCTTTCGTGTATGGGACTGTTAAGGATGTACAGCCAACGCCTCCTGTCGAACCTGAAAGGTCTGATAGTTCATCTACCCCCCGCAGAAGCATTTCTGAGAAATGCAACGACGTCTTGTTGCAGGAGCCTCTATCTATGAACCCAGACTGGCTACCATGGCTTTCAAAAGAACATCATGCGCTTGTACACTACTTTGTGAACAACCTGACACCCTGTTTCTCTTTACATCGGAGCCACCAAGACAAATTTTGCTCGGCCTTCTTACCTATGGCACTTGATACATCGCACGGATTCCATCTTCTCGCCGCGGTTCTTGTCGCAGCCTCCACCCATCAGAAATCTCTCGGATCTCTCTATAGCGATCAACACTTGACGACTCTTTATCATACCTGCATCCGGCATCTCAGACGGCAGAGACTAGGAGATAACACTGACACTGATGAAGTCTACATAGCAACGGCATTAGTGCTATGCCTCACAGAGATCCTATTTGGGGGCGAAAAGCTAGGGTCTTGGAGACTACATCTTCAAGGAGCAGCAGCAAGTCTCGACTCGTCCGCAGGTGAGGATGCGGTAAAAGTTTCATCGACTAGAAAGTTACTTTGGCGATGGTGCAAATCGCTTGAGCTGATAGCACTGTCATGTGGACGGCCGTCCCCAGAGCTTTTCTCTAAACAGCTCGACTCACATTTTGCAGAGGTGCAGGAGGGCGACTACATCGATCTTTTCAATGGATTTTCAACTAGGTTGTTACCAGTTTTCCAGGAGATCAATGATCTAACTCTGGAAACAAGAGCTCTCCGGGACCTAGGAGATCTTGTACTAGACGATTCTAGACCGGTCTCTGTCCTCCGTTCCGTGCAAAACACACGCTGCCACAGACTCATCCACAAAATCAAGTCAATGACGAAGAATCTTGTCTCAACACTTGACCCTTCGATCACTCCCTCAACGTATCCAGATCATCAGAGAGATTTTGAATTGTTGAACAAGGCCTACCACCATACGGCTATGCTCGAGGTCTACCAGAAGATCATGAACAAACCAGGAACGGACCCGAGTGTTCAGGCGGAGGTGAAATTAGGCATTGAATCTCTCAAGGGAATAAAGCTATCTGATCACGCTTCACCAGGTGTGGCCTCGCTTCATCCTATTTTCACGGTGGGATGCTCCGCCTCCGAATGCGCAGACAGACTTTTTGTGATAGATTGGCTTGACGAGATGCAACGGCATTATGCAATGGGTAACGTTCGGTCCGCAAAATCGTTCCTACTTGAGCTCTGGCAGCGGAATGATGCTCTGGATGTATCCAGTTCCTTCCTCCAGTGGGATCAACTAATTCGTAAGTGTTCAAATACCAACTCCTGTTTAATGTGACTAAAATTAGACAGTGGAAAAGGGCTGGGAGTTGTCACTTTACTAAACCTTGACACTTGTCTTAGTGGCTCTTTGGCGCAAAGGGGCTGGTTGAATTTGACTATGGAGAAATGCTACCGGATATTGAGAAAAGGATCTGAAGGTAAATTCTGATAGATTCCGGCTTGTATGTGACAATGACTGCATGCTGTTTAGGCATTCAGCTATAGTCTAAAAAAGAGGAGCCATGGCGGTACCTCCCTGACTTTGCGAATAGTTAAGCTGCAGTTTTGCCACTAACAGCTGGCCCTGAGATCTGAGAACTACCGGTTCCTGTGCTCTGCTCTTCGAGGCCAGTCATGATTCCAGAAGAAAACCCGACGTATCCGTGCTTGCGTTTCCAAAACCACCACAATGTGATGCAGACCGAGATGCCTCCAACAATCACACTAGAGTAATTCATCGACTGTGTGGTGACAGGCATCGCATACGGAAAGCAGAAGATGACAATGAAAACTATGATGTATCCGCATGTCGCAGAATGCACGACCTTCCCGACCCACCCATTCATCCAAAACACCCCTGGAATAACCTTTGACCTCCCAGAAATGAGGTGTGGAAGAATAGCAGCCAAGTATGACAGGATGATAAGGCAGATCACTGATGTCGCGAACGCGTTGAAAGCGGTCGTGGATCCAAGGTATATTAGCCCCAAGACTGTGTTGATCAGGCCAACGCATAGCGTGGCATTTAGTGGATTATGGTGAACATGGGATATGTGCCCAAGAAATTTGCTGAAAGGAGCTGCGTTGTCCCGGCCGAGTGTCCAGAGCATTCGTCCCGCCGTCACGTATGCGCCGATGATTGAAAAGAAAGAGGGGAGGAACATGACCAACAGC
This sequence comes from Exophiala calicioides, assembly GCA_001599795.1. Classification (NCBI taxonomy): domain Eukaryota; kingdom Fungi; phylum Ascomycota; class Eurotiomycetes; order Chaetothyriales; family Herpotrichiellaceae; genus Exophiala; species Exophiala calicioides. The sequence goes on along the minus strand of BCHZ01000001.1, from coordinate 741,781 downwards.
AGGCCGAAGGTTCCACCGGTTGACCCTGTTGCTTGATAGAAGATAGTTGCTATGGGGAAAAGGGCTCCGTTGTTGAAGACCGAGTCTAGGTCTGTGGTGGCATAGAAAATGGCAATGAGGTAGATGAATGTTCTGTTGAGGTTTTCAGCATCAGTAAGAGACGCGTGAAAACACTTTCTTACGAGAGGAATCCGATAATGACTTGACAAAATATTGCTTTTGGTACGATGCTTGCCGGACTGTGGAGGTTAGTATTATTCGAGTCGGGATCGTTACAGGAGTGGTCCACTTGCTTTTCAACTTCTTCCGAGACATGAGAAACACAGTCTGTAGTAGTTAGCTAAGAACATTAGGTCCAGCTGCAGCTCTTGCCCATACCAGGAACTCCCAAAGCAAACGCTCCATTGAGCATCCCCATCAGAAAAGTGAATCCATTACTTGAGTACCCGGTATCATTTTGCCAATCGCGCCAGACGAAATTGTTGCTTGCATGGCCGTTTCCCGAGACGGAAGGCATGGTAGCGCAGACGATCACTGTGACTGTGACTCCTGCCACAATGAAAAAGAGGCCCATTTCGTTGACCGTGGGAAGAAGTCGATGGCCAAACATAACAAACCCACAGCAGGCCCAGGAGCAGGCGAAGTACCCGAGGAGGATGTGCCATCTCTCCGGAGAGTAGTTGGGGTGGAATGTAGCATACATCTATATTTAACGATTAATCAAGTCCTGGATACTAAGCATATGGCTTTGTGCACTCACCTGGACCAGTTGAATCGCTGAAATTGAAGACGTTGCAATAGTAGCAAAAATATACGCAGAGCAATTCCACCATCCAGCAAAGAAACCAATCACGCGCCCGTAGTGTGGGCCGCCGGTGACAGAGGCCCAGTGGTAGACTGGAGACACAGTTAGCTCTGTGGCTACGTGGCCGTGGAAGTTGTTGCTGCTAACCTCCTGCTGATGATGGGATAGCAGATGCGAGTTCGGCGATGCTTGCGGAAACGGCGATATAGATGAGAGCGATCGCGATACTGATAATAGTTAAGAATGATAAATTCCGGCCAGAAACATACTTACAGTTCATACAAAACGCCTGGAGGTCCGCCATTGTACAACGAAATGACCTGGGAAACCTGGCTTAGTAGAGGGGGAAGCTGATTGAGTTAGGAGAAGACTTACAATCGCACCCCCAAATAGGGGCCATGCGCAACCTGTCATGACACCTAGTGAGCATGCGCTCCAAAAACCGAATTGCCGGCCGAGAGTCTCGGTTCTGCCTCCTTCGACTGTCACTTTCGTTGTCATGTTTCTCTTCAGATCTCAAGTGCCAGTTTGAATTTTGAAGGAATAAGTTGAAGTTTTCTGGCTGCACATTATTTTTGGCCGAAACTCGGGAAATATACTTGTTCGTCGCCATGCTATGTCTAAAGAATTGAGGAGATAATGACATCGTGGGAAGTGGCAAGGTTTCGGTCGTGGAGGAATCTCTGGAATTAGGCTTGACCAAGTTGGAAATTACAGGCTAGATAAGAGCAGACAATTCAATATCCACTTTTCAATTAGAAGTTTAGGTTTTGCTAAACAGGTAATCATGGATCTTTCAGGGTTGGCCAGAGTGGACACCAGGCGATCCAAACTATACTAGACAAGTTCAAGGCGAAAGAGCAACAAGCCGCTTGTAGCCTCAACTTTCTCAATCAAGTTCGTACGGGTCCCTGATCAAATGAGGATGTTTTGATACGCGATCAAACCGTAGGCCAGTCCGAAACTATGTCCATCTTTGACCTTAAATTTGAAATTTGTCTCCCGAACATTGAGTGGATACTAGAAACAGTGTTAGCTACTAATTCACCTTTCTAATCGCACCCTTGTCAGACTGCCCTCATACAGGCCTGGTTGCCTGGCTACCGCGAGCTTCACGATTTATGCCGATATCATTTTTATTTAACCTTTGCATTTATTGAGTAATCTAGCCTGGCAGCACGTTTCTATCTTGCTTGTCATACAGGGTCTTGAAAGTGCAGACCTCGCTCGTCGCCATCTATTGTTTGAAACCTCACAATTATCCTCTTCTTCACAATCAATATGCAGCTTTCTACACCCGAATCATTCCTCGGTCTGGAAGGATTGCATGTCCTTGTCACTGGCGCAGCAGGAGGTATTGGAGCAGAAGCCGTTCGAGAATTTCTTGGTACACTCTTGGACCTTTGAGAGAGAGAGATGCTTGTTACTGACGAGAACATGTAGCTCAAGGCTGCTTCATTACCGCGGTAGATATCCTCAAAATCGACGCCTTGAAATTGTGGCCCAATCCGGAATACGAGTCTCGAATTCATACTTCACAAACCGACATCTCCTCTGAAGAATCGGTGTCCTCAGCGATTGCCTCGGCCGTTTCCACGTTCGGACCCGTCAACATTCTCATTGCAAATGCTGGCATCTCGGATGAACTGGCGTCGACGCCCATCTGGGAAGTGTCTCTTGACCACTGGGACAGAATCAATGCCGTTAACTTTCGTGGCACCTTTCTAACCATCAAGCATTTCCTTGCTGTGGCGAAACGAAATCAAGAAGAGACTGGGCAGGAATTGAAAAACCTAGCAATCGTCGTTACCGGGAGTGAGTGTGGAAAGTTTGGGCAAGAGGGCCATGCGGACTACGCGAGTAGCAAAGCTGGTTTGCAGTATGGCCTGGTCACGACAGTGAAGAATGAGATCGTAAGACTGAATAGCAGGGCCAGAATCAATGCCGTCGCCCCTGGTTGGGTCGATACACCTTTGATCGATGGGAGGCTGGACGACCTTTCCGAAGAATGGGCTGAAAGTCAGGCAACGTAAGTGGGCTTTCGTGGATTTTGTAATAAATTGCTAATATCTATCAAGTGTGTCTCTTCGGAAGCTTGCGCAGCCCAGTGATGTGGCTCGAACAATGGCATTTCTTGCCTCTCATAGGGCCTCGGGCCACATTTCAGGACAGACAATCAGTGTTGACGGCGGAATGGAGGGGCGGCTGCTCTGGAGAGAACCAATCCGGAAAATCGAGATTTCTGAAAGTTAACTTGTCCAAAAATGCTGATGAATGCGCAATAAATTCAAGGTCTTGCCGATATTGCTATTCATGGTTGCAGCCCTACAGTACACAAGTACATAGCTTTGAACGGAAAGGTGGCGTCCGAACAACAAAAGAAAGCTCAATTTTAGATGTTATCGGGCTTTAAAGGCTACTTTGCCCCCTGATACTGTAGGCTACTAAGTAGTTTTCCTTCATGACTTGGTCAGTGGTGAGGATTCCTTTGACACTATGGAAGAAAATTGAGTTCATAGGGGAGTTGCCCCTCATGAAAGTTAGTCTAACCGTCAACTCCCGACCATAATCCTTAATATCTGCAAGCCCTAAGAGTGCCTTTACATTATTTTCGGGCTCCGGTACACGCAGCCTATACTTTCCGAATTGAAAAGATGTAACCCCTGGAGTTAAAATGTAGAGAATCAGAAAACCTGCACCCTTCACCCCATTGCCCGATTTCCGAAATCATAAAGCCTGTGATTTATATATATCTAGAGTCGAGGTCACGAATCTCTTTGGTGCAAGTCGAATCCCTTTCTTAAAGTCAAAATGTCTGTCGTTGCCCTTGACGGTACCAGTTCACAGATCAAGATCTCGTTGGACGATCTCCGCCAGGTTACAGCGGCGTATGGGGTTGAACTTAGCAGCAGCGAAGATGAGTCTGCATACTTGCTTCTTCTCCAATCCGCTATTTCAACTATCGAAAAAGTCAGCGTACTCCCCAAATACATTCACCCAAGCCTAAAGCCACAACCTGTGGAAAGTGGTGTGCGATCTTTCTGGAAACCTTCAAAGGGCGAGAATCCACTCGGCGCTTGGGTTCATTGCTGCAACATCACATCCAAATATCCAAGCTCAAAACTCTTGAACGGCCAGACAGTAGCACTCAAAGACAATATTTCGGTCGCCGGTTTGCCCACAACGTTGGGAACCTTTCCACAGTTGATTTCTTCGGATGGAGTACACCCGATTTCGGAGATCGACGCCACGATTGCCTCAAGGTTACTGAAAGCTGGTGCAACTATTGTCGGAACGACAAATCTAGAAAGCTACTGCGCTGGTGCACTATCCTTCTCTTCTGCCCACGGTCAAGTCCACAATCCCTGGGTCAGAGGTTATTCTACAGGAGGGAGCAGTAGCGGCTCTGCAGCCGTGGTTGCTCTCAGCATTGCCAAAAAAGACCTACGAGATCAAGAGAGCCTAGGGTTAGGAGCAGACATCGGTATAGGAACGGATCAGGGAGGATCTGTCCGGGTTCCCGCTTCTTTCTGCGGAATTTATGGACTGAAGCCTACCTTTGGGCTGATTCCATACACAGGAATAGCATCGATGCACCCAATGCTGGACAGCTGCGGAATTCTGTCATCAAAACTGAAAGATGTTGCGACAGTTCTAACGGTCCTCGCGGGCTATGACGGCCTGGATCCGAGAATGGGCCCAGAGTCACCTCTAAGGAAGAATGTTAAAGACTATTCCCAGATCCTCGGAGATGACTGTTCACACATCTTGGAAGCAGGTGAGACGTCAGGCCGAGGGCTACGTGTCGGTATTTTGAAGGAAAGTTTCGAAGTTGCCGAATTGACTGAAGAAGTCAAAGAGTTAATCTCCAATGCTGCTTTGTCGCGCTTCAGCTCTTGCGGGGCGTTGGTCAGCCAGGTTTCCATACCCATGCATGTTTTGGGACCAGCAATCTGGACAGCTGCTACACGGGCAGTGTTAGCAGATGTTTTGATTCGTGGTCGCGCCATGGAGCTTCCTATTCCTCCACTGTCGCATCTTCGGCGACGATGGCCTCCAGATCAAGAGATGTACGACCTATTGAACTCCGTAAACCCAGCACTGATGAACCTGATTTTCACGACAAAGTATCTAAGTGAGCATGCCAACTTCGACATTACTGGCAAGACCCATGAGCACATCTTCGAGTTAAAGCAGGCCTATGACGATGCCTTTAAAGTCTACGATATCCTCGTTACGCCAGTTACCTCCACCGTAGCACCTAAACATCCAGATCTCTCAAACAAGGTTGGACATGTGATGGAAAAGATGCGAGCATCCATCGGCGTTACTAAAAACACTTGTCCTTTCAACGTCACTGGACATCCTGCTATCTCAGTACCTTGTGGGTGGGCCACACTACCCGAAGACAGATCGAAGAAATTGCCTGTCGGTCTACAAATTATTGGTAAAAGATTTGACGATGAAGGTGTCTTGAAAGCTGCTGCACTGTTTGAATGGGCGGACGCAAGATTGAGAACTGAATAGGGGAAGACGGAAGGACACTTAGCGCTATGCGGTCAAAATATCCCAGCTTAGATGATGGTTTTCTGTAGCACAAGAGAGAATGCATCGGTCTAGAATACTAGAAGTATACACTGATGGTTTCCTTCTCCTAACCTCCTCCAATTCGCGTGTGGCTCTTGGGAGGGCAGCATAGCTGATCATAAACTAGCTAATATGTGGGTCGTTCAATGATTCTCTTGAACCCGGCGACAGGCTATTAGCTTATCTCCCTCAAGAGACAATTGCTGACCCTATTAGGAAATCATAGCCTGTTGGTGCCCAGACCCGATCTAAGTTTAGAATTACTCCTACATACAATTATGATTCAGTTTGGTTTCCTTAGACGAGAGATTATGACGGTAAGAAGGCTGGGTGGGAAGCCTTGTATCTCCGTCTACTGCTACATAAGAGCTTCTACAACAAGTAACACAGTCGGCCCTAGGAAATAGGACGCAATTTTGCTTCACCGGTGTCACATGTGATCTTTCCACTGATTCAACTCCGCCATGCATCCAACATTCATAGAATCGTTCAGGATTTCGGTGCCAAAGACGCAAATTGAAGATTTGCATCAAAGGCTTCGATCAACACGATGGCCTGGCTCTCAGACTGTGACAAACTGGAGCCAAGGTGTTCCTTTACAGTCTATGAAGGATTTATGCAATTACTGGCTTAATCAGTACCACTGGGATCGCTGTGAAGTCTGGCTGAACAGTCTACCACAATTCAAAGCTCGATTTGAAGGCACGGACATTCATTTCATCCATATTCGCTCACGCCACGAGGACGCAGTACCGATGTTGATGATTCATGGATGGCCTGGCTCGATCCTTGAATTTCGCAAGGTCATCGAACCATTGGTAAACCCCACGGAACATGGAGGGAAACCCGAAGACGCTTTTCATCTCATTTTGCCATCACTTCCAGGATTCGGCTTTTCTTCGCAACCATCGGAGCCTGGGTGGAATCTTCGAAGAATGGCCAATGTCTTCATTGGACTCATGGAATCGCTCGGATATCAACGTTGGGTCGCACAGGGTGGGGATTGGGGTGCTGATTTATGTGCGGTTCTGGCAAGCGAAAATGTCCCCGGGTCTCTCGCTGGTGTTCATATGAATACTGCTTTTTTCGATGCCAGAAAAGAGATTAGAGAGGGGGAGAAAATGCTACTCGGGGAAGACGCGGCCCTGAAAAAGCAAAAGGCATTTGAGGACAATGAATCCGGTTATTTCAAGATGCAGGCAACAAGACCCCAGACTGTGGGATACAGCCTTTCCGATTCGCCGGTCGGCCAAGCAGCCTGGATATATGAAAAATTCCTCATGTGGTCGCAGCATTCTGGTGACTTACATCAGGTCTTCTCAATGGACGAAATCCTGGACACTATCACACTTTACTGGCTGACTAACTCTTCGGCATCCTCGGCAAGACTATATTTGGAAGATAATGATGGTACAGACTTGCCAATTGATTTGCCTGTGGGAGTCAGCATATTTCCGGGTGACCTAGTTTCGGCTCCACGCGAATGGGGAGAGAGATATTACAATAACATTGTACACTGGAGAGATGTTGAACGAGGGGGTCATTTTGCGGCATGGGAGGTCCCAGATCTCTTTGTTCGGGAGGTACGTGACTGCTTCAGGCATATTAGATAAGCACGTGAATTCAGGGAGAAATTCCCATATAGGGCTGTCTTCATTGGGTCGTCTATTAAGTACACAGTACCTTTTTCCCGCGATCACTATTTCTCATTCTGTTTCCCTGTCTTGGCCATTTTAGATTACTATGTGCCCACCTCTAATTCCGCCCGAGCTTTTACGGTCTCAGTCCTCGCCCTCCTCCCTGTACTTGATTTAGTAAACCGACTGGAAGACTGTTGACCGGGGCTGTGTCTCACCATAATTCCGGCTTGTTTTTGATGAACGAAGTCATCATATCCTGACATCCCTCATCATCCAAGACCACAACCTCAACTCCGTTGTCACGCAATAGTTGTTCTTGTCCATTCATGTTCTCGTTTTCTGCGATGACGACCTTGCTGACTTGAAAGAACATCGCCGCGCCCGCGCACATTGGACATGGAGACAACGTTGTGAAGAGGGTCGAACCTTTAAGAGCGTTGAGAGGTAGATCTTTGGCAGCTTCAAACGCTGCCATTTCAGCCTGGTATTTAACAACATCAGAATGTCAGCCTGTCTGGAAACTTGCCAGTTCACGGCTTCATTCAGCTTACTTACGTGCAATATCAAACTCCCATTCTGGACCCTTTGATTATGTCCGCGTCCGATGATTTGACCCGCAGCATTCACTAGAGCGCTTCCAACTGGAATTCCTCCTTCTTTGACGCCCATTTGGGCCTCTTCAACTGCGGCAATAAATCCAGGTTCGGAGACAGACATGCTGAAATGACTCTTCAATGTCTATAGCTTCCTTGGTGGAATAGTGCCAATATTAATAGCAGAACAGAAATTCGGAGTGCAGTATATCGAAAACATAGTTGTCAGCTCACATCTCCGAAATAACAGGTTCCTCGTGCATATTTGAGCATTCTACATCAAGTTCTTGTCAGTGACCATGGTTAGCTTATCTTCCTTCCAAAAGAGGTTTTACTAATTATTTGGACTGAGCCCGGATCTGATGGTGATAACCGGCAAAGTTTGGAAATAATATCGCTATCAATTCAAGAGTCAGGGATCAGCAGCATTTGTCTTCTACACAGCCTGTACTTTCCATTAAGAGTCAAGTCCAAAAACACAATTTGACATAACTGGTCAGTGGTTGACAAGACCCACAGACTCCACCAACCTCGAATGATCGGGAGCGTTTCTGCCTATCATCAGAGCTATCCAATAGTAGACAATATCCAATGAAATCAAGGAATGGTTGTCAAGACCAACTATTGATGTTATAGGTCAAACTCAGCGTTTCGATTGGTTTTCATGTGTCAGGCAGGCAGCCTGACCAAAAGCCACCGGGAACAATCTTCAAGTACTCCATGGCGGATGCCGAAGCCCTTTTCGTTTTCGATAAGGGATTTTGTTTTTGTGGATGTCATGATTACTCAAATTTAAGATCTATCTTGGACAAGTTGCTCCATTTCCCTTTCTTTCGTGAACCTTTAGACTATTTTCTAAGAGAAATCTGACTCCCTCCCAAAACTCTGCCGAATCTCCTCACACACAGCGATTGTCACCTCTTCCGTCGTTGCCATTCCACCCAAGTCCCTGGTTTTAATACCCATCTCGCAAACCCGTTCTACACATTCCATCAGTTTCACGGCCGCATTTTCTTCACCAAGCCAAGATAGCATCTCTGCTGCGGTCCAGAACGTCGCAACGGGATTGGCGATACCTCGGCTCGTAATGTCGAAGGCGGAGCCGTGGATGGGCTCGAACATACTGGGGTGCTGCCGAGTAGGATCGATGTTTGAGGTCGGCGCAATGCCTATGGAACCTGCAAGGGCCGCGGCGAGGTCGGAGAGGATGTCTGCGTGCTAGTGGAATGTTAGTCTCGTCAATGCGCTCGGCTTCTTGGACTCGAATGCTGGTAGATTGAACCAAGTTTGGTAAGGACTGCTGCCGGTTACTTACTAAATTCGTAGCGACGATGGTGTCCAGCGACTCCGGCTTCAATACCATTCTACATGTCATTGCATCTACCAGCATCTTGTCGACAGTGACTTCGGGAAACTCGTTTGCGATATCTGCGGCGACTTCATCCCATAACACCATTCCATTTCGCTGCGCGTTACTTTTCGTCACGACAGTCAAAAGTTTCCTTGGTCTCTTCTGAGCAACCTCAAAAGCAAAGCGAAAAATTCTCTCGAGAGCATGGCGTGTGAATATTGATACCTCCGTAGCCGTCTCCCAAGGTTGGCCGCGATGAGATCGGCCTCCTTGGCCAGCATACTCCCCTTCACTGTTCTCGCGGATGATGACCCAGTCAAGATCACCGGTATAGACATTTTGCAAGGGCGATGAAGTGCCTTTGAGGATCCTAGTCGGACGTGTGTTGGCGTATTGTTGGAAGGGCTGACATATGGCTAAGCGAAGGCCCCAGAGGGAGATATGATCAGGGACATCTAACCATATTATTAACTTCTGGTATCCAAATGATTTGCAGCTGCAAATTCAATGAGAAAGGTCACCAGATGCACCGACAGCACCAAATAGAATGGCATCATGCTTCTTCAGGCTTTCCAGGCCGTCGTCGGGAATATATTTGCCTGTTTCTTTGTACGTCTGTGAACTCCAGTCGTAGTCTTCAAACTGGAGTTTGAATTTACCAGAGGATTCGCTGAGGGTCTTCAAAACTTCGACGCCTGCTTCAACAACCTCAGGGCCAATCCCATCAGCTGGAATGCAGGCAATGCTGTAAGTTTTTTGCTTAGGGATTGCATTGACAGTCATTGTCTAGGGAAAACAAATCGTGTGGTCGTTTGGGAGTATTTTGGAAGCCAAGTGCTGCTGTGATTGAAGGAAGTAAGGATTTCAACAAGGATCAGGGCATGCAAGGTGATAAATATTGACAGCCGGCACCGAACCACTGAGTAGAACACGAACCGCATGCATCGCACCCGTACCTGTGCTAGGTGGGAAGCTCTAACCCGAAGCATATCTTTGAATCCGACTGCCAAAAATGGCTTTGCCGAAATTGGATTGTATAGGCTGTGCGTGAAAAAGCGCTAGATTCATTACTGTCCAATTGTCCTCCCTCTGCCGGTAACGAATGGCACAAGAACAGGTTGATTATCGTGACATCAAATCCCACTGATTTGCAGCTATTGTGTAAGACTAAAGCTTAGACGTTATATTAGTCAACATACTGAAGAGGTTTGGAAGTAGGCTTCGCCAAGTCTTCAAGTCTGTCGAAAGAGACTGGGTCAATGTGTCTGTTGTAGAACGATCGGAGCCAAGGGTCTCTAAGGAAAATTAGGGAACTCGGTGCGGTTAGTAGGCGCCAGATAGGCACAATGAATCCGACTTAAAGTAATCAGGTCTATTACAATGAATGACCTTTTGAATCGAGGAGGCAGCGTCGACTAGCAGGGAACCACGAAAAAGTGGGAGTAGCACAAACTCCTCCCTGTTGGCGCCATGGTCACCACTACGAATTGCTTGACCCTCGTGCGCTAGTCCTGGTATGAACTCGTCACTGCACGGCACCTGTATGCCACAAATCGCCCATCCACGAATTCAACGTCAGGAGTGGATGGCTGGTATTTTACCACCAGATGTCTACCCGCGGGGGCATGACGGTACTAGTCGCTAGAAAGGGTCCAAAGTGTAAAGTGATTTGAAACCATCTGTCAGGCTTGGTGTACCAAGTGCGTCGAGGTGTTTCAATATATCCGGGATTTTTCCTTGTTATTAATTTTCTCCATGCTCGTTGCCATCGTTTCCTTGCCTTGGCTCCTCTTCACCTTCATCCTTTTCAATCGGAAGCGTCGACGTCGATGAGCCCAAAAAGGACGGTACATCCACCTTCAGCTCGACACTCTCCCCTTCATTAAGCCGATTAGCCTCGAAACGAACCTTCCTCCTGATAACATAGCCATACTTGTAGAAGACATGCGGTATCGGTATCAGTTGGAGACTAAGGAGTCGCACTATCTGCGCCAAAGGCGCCAGGGGGTGAGTCATGGGTGCCGCTCACCCGACTCGCGCAAGCCGTGGGTGAACACAGGGTGGCATTACCCTCGTCCCGAAGGGGGGGAGCTGGCCGTAATTTTGTTGCATATCAGCGGTCAATGAGGCTCGGGGCGACAAGGTCGAAGGGGTCCGCATTTTGTCTCATCAGCTTTGAGAGATACTGTATGATAGCGACGACCACAAGGAATCACATGATATCCTTGTACTTCTTGAGCAGGCGCCTGATCGCAGCGGCGATGTTGAAAGTTCGGGCCAATGCCATTGTCACCAATGTGCCAACGTGACTCCAGGCCGAACATACCTCCAGATCTCAAATGTCACCAGAATGTTACCAACTGGTACCGACATCTACGCCTGTTTCGGTTTCTTCGCAGCAATCAGAAGAAAATAGGGTCGATGGGCCTCCCCCTTCTTATCCAACTCGGGTCGCAAATCCAACCCGTCCCACGACTCCTTGAAGGCCGTCAAGACAAAACCTGCCTCGAGCAACATGGAAAGATACGTCTCGACAGTGCGGTGATATTTTTGGACGCCAGGGGCAAGCCAATCCGTCACCCTCAGCCCCTCAGCCCAGTACATGTTCAGCGGCCAGTAGACGAATTTTCCGTCGCTGTCCCATTTCCACGACGCGTCGGCCGGCGCCGACGCCACGGGGTGTTCGATCGAGAACACGAAGCGCCCGCCGGGATACAGAGCACCATAGACCTGTATCAGGAGATGTCGCAGTGAGGCGTCCGAAAGGTAGTGTAAGGCCAGCGAGCTGTAGGCGAGGTCGTACTCCTGCGGCGAGAGTTTCACGCGGGCTAGATCTGCGCAATGGTACCTGATGATACCGGTGGGAGCGGTCTGGTCACAACCCTTCTTGTCTTTCTCTTCTTCCTCGGGCTTATCCGGTTCCAAATCCGACGCCCGCTGGAGCATGTTCTCTGAGACGTCGATGGCATGGACAGAACCAGCGAGACCCTCGTCGCGGGCCCAGCGACTGAACCAGCCGAAACCGCAGCCGAGATCGAGGACCCGGCCACCTTGGATTTCCCCCACCATATTCTTCAATGTCGGCCACTCTGGTGCGCCCGCCAGCCCGTGCACCGAGCGTGGTAGCTGGCTGTATTCTTTGAAGAACTCGGGCGTGTCGTAGATATTCTGTGCCATTTCTGGCTGCCGATACCACTCGAGCTGCGTACCTAGGATTGCTAGTTTCACGTGTCGTGCCTGCTTTGCTTGATGCTAGTCGGAAGTCCGAGGTAAGGGGGATGGTTCATGGGTCTGTCACAACGTCTCGACACGACCAGGTGCGGATTTATAAGGTATAGAGAAGTCCTGGTCGGGAAGGGCTGGATTTGAGACGACTCCCTCATACTCTGGTATGGTCGTATTCGTATCCTAAATTGGGGGCGAAAAGTAAACTTCGGTCGAAATCGCGAGGCTGAGTGACTCACACCCCACGTGTCAAGGGAATTCATTGGATCATCTGACATTGTACATGAGCACTATGCGTGAAGAATACTGGTAACTCCGCGCTTTATTCCTTCTTTCCATAGTCAATACTCCTTACACGACAGTATTCGCATCGTACTACGAAAGTTCATAGCCAAATAGTGCTCTGGGAGTGTGATCGAACGTATCGCCCAAAGGCGCTCCCGTTGTCTTGTCTCGTGCAGTCAACGAACACATCTAGCCCTCCAACTTATGCCCAAAGGGACCGATTCACCTCTTATTCTTCATATCATCCTCCTACTTTTTGACAATACAGAATGAGGATTCTTCCATAGCGCCGACTGGTCATTTGCAAAACTCACCTCCCAAGAAATGGCCAGTCGTATTACTAGTTTATGTTCCCACTAGCTGCTTGCTACATTTGTCATGCACCACAAGACTGTGCTGAAATGGATGGAGGAAGCGAGAACTTCACTTGAATGGGAGTCAGACTCGGGCAGTGTTTGAACTGGTCTACCATAGGAAGACATGAGACAGTCCAGTGCCAGACTAGCAGATCGTATTGAGATATTACTCATCTGTCAAGACTTACCAAGCGAGAAAGCTCATCAAAGACTCTCAGACATAACAGTCTTGCCCAAAGGTAGTGACCAATAGGTGAACGAGTTTGCATTAGTCTTCCACCTCAAGCTCGCGTTCTTCAAATTGCAAAAAAGAGGTCTCCTCTGCATCTGCACCTAATATGACCTTCCAGGCGTCTTGCACCGCATCAAGAACACCATCAGGCAAGGATAAGTCATGAGGCTGACGAGGGAAAATCAGAACTTGGGGGCATTCCCTCCTCAGTGAAGGGTAAGGAGATGCCGAATTGGTTGATCCAGACACCGAAAAGGTCAAGGACCAGAGGAGAGACTTTGCAGTGCTGCTAGTTTCAACAAAGTTGCTCACCGCAGCTTCCAGTCGATCTTTCGAAGTAGCTTCGTCTGCAGTCACTGACGCATAAATGATACCTAGCCACATATCTGTCAGCGAAGTCTTCGTAAAATTGACGTTTAACATAAGTGTTTTTTCATATCCAGATCAGGTTGTCAGAGGATAGTTATCAGCAAAGAATAAATTCTCAGGCAATGTAGATAAGTATTCAATAGTTGGATCATCACAGGATAGAGGGAATCAGAAACAAAACATTGTGGAACTCACATTGGCCCTTTGGACATTCACCCGAGTCCTCGGAATGAATTTGAAGGTAGACAGGACTCTTTCCAGAGTCTGCTGCGCCAGAATCAACCAGGACAATCGCAGCTGCTGGAACTGGTCCGTTATCTGCCGTTTGAGGAAACAGGCTAGTCAACGGATCTGCAACAATACTGATCGATTTCCAGGTATGATTGGACGGCTGTTCAAGAGGAGAAGTGTGTCTCAGTGCGGGAATGTCGTCCAAATTCCCAACAGCAAATCGAGACTTGATTCGAGTTCCGTCGGAAAGTGTCGCTTCTAGGAGCGAGGCTTGTCCATCAATTTTAACTGCGCCTGCGACGTCCGGGTCGGTGATGGACTCTAGGTTTTGCAGCTCATGCCCAAGTAGGTAGACACCTCCGCCGACAGCTCCAGCTCTGCAGGCCACTTGAGAGAGTTCCGCATTGCCGCCGTATTTTGCGATGACAGCACCGAATCCAGGACCGAAATATCCCATCGACCGTACATGTCTCCGAATTCGGGCCAGAGCATAGTCAAAGCTGATTGAACTCGCAGGAAGCGGGGATAGCGCCAGTGCCAGCAGTGGTGCTTGGAGAGACTCTGGGATCTTGAATTTCGCAGTCAGTGCAGTCTGGAGTGACATCTGTGGGTCATCGTCCTGTATTGCAGATTCCCCATCTTCTTGGATCACATATCGCAGAAATTTCATCAAGCCACGTTTATCTTTCATGGAAAGAGAATCATCGTTGAAGACATCCTCACGCGTACTCGGTATTTTGTGCAATGTTCCATCCCGATGCACCCACCATGAGCCAACAGCCAGGAACTCAAGCTGGGTATGTATGTGCGAGGAAACTAGGGTGTGGAGGAATTTGGACTGGGCGTAAACAATCTGAGGATTCAGACTCAAGGTATATGACCTGGAGGGTCCGAGGCTAGAGGGTGGCTTAGAGACATCCTCGACTTGACGCTTGAAGATTGAGGCTTCTTTGAAGACGGTACTAAAGGCTAGGAGAGTCAGCAACAGTGACGGATGGCACCAGTGAAATTGGTGCACCTTTGCTCAGCTCTTGCGCCCAGTCTTCTGCCTCTAGCAAACTCAAGCCAGCATCCTCGCCTCCATAGTATGCATGTCGGTCAACATGTAGGACTTTCTTGTCTGAACGTGAAAGAGCTCTAGAGAGATTGGCTTGGTCAGTCAGTTAGAGTCAGGTCAAGGAAACTCGAAATAGTAGCTTACAAGGCCAGAAGCGACTGTGGTATGCTGGTTCCAGCTATTATGATATCCCAGATCTCATCGCCCAGCGACTCCATATTGTTGGGATAGAAGGTGGGATTGCAAATTTGGGAGAAGAATTCTGATGGATGCCTTGCGAAATGGTTTGAAAAGTGCAGGCGTTTCAAATGACAGTCATTGTCACTAGTTAAGGAAACTTTGCCGAGCATAAATCCCCTCGCCGAGAACTGCGTGGTCAGCCTTATTAGAACGGCCCTTGGTGACCATTCTCTGTCAACTGTTTGTACCATGCTATGCATTTGGCTCACATAGCATTGAATCACTGTCATCTTGAAGCCAAGCCACTCAACCAAGGTTGTCTGTGGCGGTTTCCAAGAGTCAAAAGGATCCTCCGCCCTAAAAGATAGGTGGCACGTGAGGTGGCTATTCTCTCAGGAGTGGTGGAGCAATGACATCAATCATATCCCATCTCAACAGTATCATCAGTCGTTTGAAAGCATTTGCCGTTGTGTTCCAACGAAGCCACGGAAGGAGGCTCAGCGGGTGACAAGGCAGATGCATGCCAGATGTGCGGCTCATCGGATCCACAAGTCCCCGAAGGTGACCATCCTCTGTCAGTCAACAACGGCTAAGGCCTTGTAACAGCAGAGAAACCCGTTCGGACAGCTCTCCTAGAAGAAAATGGATTGGAAACAAGGTGAATACTCTGTTGAAGAAAACTGTTGTGCTAAGCCTTTCCCCACCCTTTGATAATTTCGTCCAGCTTACTCCGCTCGCAACTGACCCCGGATTCCGAGAGATCCCACATCTCTCCACCACGTCCCAGACGTGGATGATTACAAGATGCAATTACTCCAGGTGGCCCCGCGAGTTCTCTTATAGGCTATGGTAGGGTTGTCAGGCCCCTTCTATGATGCCGAGGCATTAGCGAGACCCCTCTGCCGAATCATCGTCGTGCCATAGCCGGACTATCCAGAACGCTCCAGGACAACCAATGACCACTTCCTCCACCTCTCTGCCCCACCGGTCATCTTTACCGGACGGCGAGGAAATGAATCTTAGACGCCCAATCGATGGAGGACATGTCCATCGGCCGTCGCCTTCGATGGAAACCAGGTATGAGTATTTAAGGCGGATGGATATCTTACCAAAGTTGTCATTGAAAGCCCCTAAACCAGAACCATTGCATTGCCACAAGTCTGTTAATCTCACATGAACATTTCGACTCAAGCACGACACTGACAACGAGAAGCCATGGGCAGCTACATTGAAGAACCCGAATTCAAGACCATTGTCGTCCACAAACTTCACCCTACATTTGCCGCGGAGGTTGAGGGTGTCGATTTCCAGAATCTATCTGATGAGCAGTTCAACGAAATCTTGGCCGCAATGGCCAAGGTAAGCTATATCCATGCCTTTCTCTTAGTCCTGGGCCATTATCTGCTTTGGAGCCTTGCGTTATCCGTCGCCGCTCAAACAACACGTTGACTAATTCAAAGTCTTCCGCGAGATAGTTTGGTGTTTGCGTCTTCCGCAACACTGGCCTCGACGATGGCAGCCACATTGAATTCTCCAAGCGCATCGGCGACCTGGACAACACGAAACGATACCTGGGCGACGGTCGAAAGCCAAGATATGGATTCTACGAACTATTCGACGCTGGGAACATTGACGATCAGGGCGGTGTCCTTGACCCCAATAGTCCTAGGGCACATTTCGGAAGGGTGAGCGCTCGCTGGCATCGACGCCACGGCATAAGGCAGGACATTCCTAAGTGATTGACATGTTCCAGGGCAACGCACTTTTCCACGTCGACTCCTCGTTCAACCCTCGACGAGCCAGCTTCTCTCTCCTCCGAGCCATCGAGATTCCTCCGCCGGGCAACGGCGGCAACACCGACTTTGCGGACTCGCGCACGGCCTGGGACGAGCTCTCTCCCGTAGTCCAAGACGAGCTCCTGGCGAAGGACTACATTGTACACCATTCAAATGCGCAATCGCGTAAGCTAGGCTCTCCCGAATACTTCAAAGACCTCAACCCTGCCGATCAAGCCAACATGGCTCGTCACCGGCTGATCCAAGTCCACGAGCCTAGCGGCCGCCGGAACATCTACATTGCGGCCCACTCACACCACGTCGAGGGCGTGTCCGAAGAGAAATCGGCCGAGCTCATCAAGACGCTCTTGGCTCACACCACACAGAAAAAGTACACTGTCAGTGTCGAATGGAAACAGCCGACCGACATGGTCATGTGGGATAATACATGTACCTTGCACAAGGCCAACGGAGGGGCTTTTGAAGGGAAGTACAGGAGAGATCTGCGGAGGACGACAGTGCATGATACCAGTAGCACGGCGTGGGGATTGAATGAGGTCAAGCCCATGGAGGAGTGGAGTTTCAATGCAACGGCCATGAAGTCTGCAGGCGAAACTAAGTAGAAGAGACGCTTAGGGGAAGCACAAATCCCGGTCATGGGTGGACAATTTCTATGTAAAGAACGTATCAGCCGAACTTTACACCATGTGTGCCCTTGAGTATTCCTGGCGCCTTGGGGTTTATATTTATCTCTCTCATGATGTTCATGTTCGGCATCTCAATCCGGTGAGGGGAGAGGGAGTCGGCGGCCGCACCTTCGGGGGGCCATGTGATCGCACCGCTCTCTTAAAGAGACTCGTATTTGAGTACGAGGAATCCCCTGATTGAAGACGACTAAGTAAAGCATTCCTTGTCTGACAATGAAACCATCTCTTTCTATGTGATAGATTGTCCTCCCACTTCTCTGAGAAGTATATCAGATATTGAGACTAGCATCCACCACTCGCGATGCAGAACCCACTACTGAGGCGGATCTTTCCAGTGATCCGACTGCTAATCATCATCGAGGTCTTGGAAGTCCTCACGGTTGTTTTGGCCCTTCTAGCCTTGTGCGCAGGCATTTCGCCCAGTCGAGTCCAGCGCTCTGCAATAGTGACTGTATAGAAGCCCTTCCCAAGCCCAAATGCGGCTTGGACATTCTTGGAAAAGACATCAAGCTCACCAAGCTAAACAGTTCGATACCTCGTCCATCAATGGCGCGCTCTTCAATCAGAGCAGCATAGCGTCTACGGGCTCGAGCGTCCAGGACTGGTACGCTGCGCATTACCTGTCTATCTGTTCTGGCATGTGGAACAACCACACGACGAGCGCGGGCAAGAACCAAAGCACGACGACATGCGAATCCCAGAGTGTCGGGTACACGATCTCGCTAGACCGAATCCTCGCAGACACGGGCACATTTGGCTTTCAGACAGACGCCCCGTCGCCACAAAAAACACTTGACACCAATGCGCCTGTTATCCTACTCATACTCGGCATCATCTTCACCGGCCTATCGTTCCCTCTCTTCCTAAGGGGGCTTAGTGGTCATACTGAAGACGGGCAGGCTGGAGAAACCCCTAAATGTTCTCCGCATGGCGTACATGGCGAGCGTGGCGGCGCCAATTTTCCTCGTCATCTCGTCCGCGAAGATCACTGCCGAGGTGGCCCAGAAGTTGGCAGGCAACATAGACGTCGGTGCAGGTGCGGTGGTCTATGTGTCGATGGGGAAAGGTTTCTACGTGTTTACCTGGCTGACCACGGCCTTAGTGTTGCTGGCGCAGGGACTCGAGATCATAGCAGCTTTCAAGATCAGCCATAAACTTGAGTTAGGAAAGCAACGCATAAGGCAGTCGACACGTGAACGTATGACCTTGTTGAAGTCTTGAGGAGGTGCTGCTGGCGATTTGCCGGGGGAAGGCGTTGGTTGGATGAGTGAGATAGGGGCTTGTCACTAGGTCTTCCTCCTTCACTTCCTCTGTATCCATTAACTGTTTTTGAGATACCTCGCAATCACATCCCATCAAGAGTCTTCACGGAGAGTGAGGCTGGTCGGTCGGACTGCGGAACGGAGCAACCTTCATCCGGACATTATGGTCAGACTGGTCATAATTACCCCGCTTCTAAGCTGGAAATTGCGTTATTTGGGGAACAATGTGTTTTTGTCTGACGACAATATCCTACGACATCTGTGACCGTTTATGCCTCACCGAACGAACGTCGTAGCCTTTCAACAATGACGGCAAACACAAGACTTCATTGAATCTTCTGGCTCTGGTGCAGACACGCCATTTATGACTGTATTCTACATCAAAGAGCATTGCTGTGGTCATCTGCCTTCCTGACCATTCAATATCCACTGCGCTTGCCATTTGGCACTGCGGCTATCCATTTGGAGAGTGTCACCGAGTCATGTGGGATGAAGGGAAGAGATGAGGTCTGTCTCCACCGATTGAAAGGGAAAGTATGACCTTCCAGGACTCCTCCTCCAATCCCATGTGTAGCTTCGAGCCCTTGCGATCGCCAAACAACTTCCTCGACATGGCGACAATAACAATGCCGTCACCACCACGATTGCCGTCACCACCACCGCCGCCGCCATCATCAGCAGCACCATCAAACGATCCAATTGCACCCCTCCTAACCCTGCCCACCGAAGTCCTAGACCTGGTCCTCAGAAGCCTAGACTACGAAGCCCTCCTCCCGCTCCGGCAAACCTGCCGCCTCGCCGCCTTAGTAATCCCCTTCTCACGCATCAAGACGCTCCGGCTCACACTCCGAACCCAACTTCTGGACGAAGAACACGCCGACCACCTCGTCCGACAGAGGAAATGTACCAACCAGGCCAACTGGGCGCGTGCGTTCCCCTTGCTCCATAACACCACGCTCATCAACAACCCCAAGGCCGCTATCACGGCGGTGACGAGGCTGAACTGCTATGCGTGCCTCAAGACGCTGCCCAGGGAGTGTTTTACCGACGCCCAGGCCATGGGGCACCGCAGCTTGGGCCATTTCAAGGCAGGAAAGCGGTTTTGCAAGCTCTGTGGCGTCCAGAGGCGGATTTGGCAGCCTGGCACGTTGGTCCAGGAGTCCAAGCAGACGTGGGTCGTTTGTCGGAATTGTCTCTCGGTGAAGAGGGTAGATTCAGATCCGAGGTTGAGACAGCTCGGCATGTGTTCGGTGGAATGCATGGATCTGGCTGCCAGCGTGACGGCTGGTAGGGCGGAAGGGGAGGAAGCGGACCGTGTCGAATCATTTCAGCCCATAGGTCTCGGTGAACCTGGAAACCGAAACCCACCCCGTGGCCCGGCTAGGAGTTTGAAGGCCAGTTCTGAAGTTCTCGACTGCGGTACGAAGGGCACAGGCACAGCGACTACCACTAGAGCGAGTCGCTGTCTCCGATGCTGGACGATTGATCACACGGAGCGACCGGCCGAGAGAGAGTTGGCTTCGGGACTCTGCAGGAGCTGTGAGGACATCGTGAGATTGGCGTTGTCGAGGGTGGCGACTGACTAACGGATTGGCTGGCTTGTTGGTTGTTTCGAATGTCTGTTGTAAAAAGTTGCAGGTTGTCACAAATTTCATTAGTAAAGACTACGCTACTAGTCGTTGGATTGTCACAATGTGGACACGAGTATCGTGGAGGAGTCGGCCTGTTTCGGCCAGTGGCAGCTTTACAGGTTAGAATTAGAAACACTGAGGTTGATGTCTCGAGTCAGTGGCTAGCTCTCATCTCAACTCCCCTCTAAGCCTGTCATGTGTGAGCTTTTATACGAGACCGACATAATTTCTCTCATCATTCCTTAGACCGAGTTCCACACCCTCTATATAGCGATCCTGGTGAGTGGTCAGAAAGGGGATCAAGGAGAGGGGGAGCGGATGATCCCAGCATGAGGGTTCCCATTTTTTTCACTCATTCATTTTTTCGTTCTTTCACATCGATCCATCTATTCAATACAATCTCTATCATGCAGCGCAGTTCCTAGTCCGTCAATGGGGTCCCACCAGCACAAGCACCTCAACCTCAACCTCAGTATGTTCAACCTCGTCTCTCGGTCATCTCTCAACACACAGCCAATTCAGAAACGAACAACAACATATCTAGACCTCTAGTCAAGGCCTTGCTAATGTGGAAAGATCGGTGATGTGGAAAGATCGGTGGTGTTGAGGGCTAGCTAAAACAAACTCGTGCAAGGAAGATTAAAAGGCGCAGTGCCAGGTACGCTATGACGGCGAAGCCACTCATAAGCAGCAAAGCAACCACACACACGACCACCAAGGTGAGACTCTTCAACTCGATTTCAACCCCAGATACCGCCTCTTCAGACCGTTTGTCAAGCTGGCCGCGTGGTGGCTGAAGCGGGATATGAGATCCATCGGACAGGCCCTGGACGAACGCGTCGGGCACAGGGCACGACGGAATGGGACGCCACTTTGCTTCAGCATTGCCATTACCATGCTCGTAGGCTTCCATTTGAGTCAGAACCGCTTGTAGATAGGCATTGAACTCAAACCAGTCGCGGTATCGTTCCTTGAAGCATTTGGTGCAGTACTTGGAATCGTAGATCGCCCGTGGCGGTGTCTCCTTCTCGTTCGTCATTTGGCGACAGTCGAGACAGCGACTCCAATTGAATGGAAGATACTGCGGAAACCCACCCAAGAACCAGCCCTTTTGCCCTGATGACATCCAACAGAAGACGCAGGTTGGAAAATCGGAGACGGGTTTGTGCAAGCGTGGGCCAGATGAACGTGATTCGGTTTCAAAGGGAAACAGTGAGGATATCTCCTTGCGTGTGAAGTCGAGAAGTAATCTCATTCTTCGGCACTTGGAACAAGGTAAATGATGCATAGTCGGGTCTAGCACCCACTGGGTGAGTTCTCTCCAGTATCCCTGTGCAGAGGCAGCCCGCTTAATGCGTCTCTTATCCTGACCGGTCGCCGTCTGGTTCAGAACCCGGGCGAATTCCTTCCCGCGTTGCTTGCGGATCATGAACCAGAGACTTTGCATTTCATCTGCGACGCGATATAGGGGATTCGGAAACGCGTTTTGCACTGAACGAGATGTCTGTCGGAGAGCGGCGAGTTCGGAGTAGCTGAGGTGCTCTGCAATCGACAACGTTATCTCGTTGGGAAGGGATAGCAAATCTTTCTTCGGTAGTGGCTGCCCCATGCTGGAATTGTTCGTTTGATCGATTGGATTTGATGCGGGCCAAGGAGGTGGCTGACGGCGCAGTCTGATGGCTGGTGAGCTGGCTAGCGAGGTTTGGATTTGTGTGGATGGTCTAATCCTTAGATGTTGTTGTGAGTGAAGAGTGAAGGGGTAGGAGAGGAGACAGAAATAAGAAGGCTAACTCATTCAATAAGGTCAGGCGCGAGTCACAGTCACTGAATGCCGCTGACTGCCGTGCTATGGGCAGGTGCTATCAGTAGCAAGTGCCTTCCCGTGAAACACTGCCAACATGTACATCTCAACGTGTAGATACAGGCAGTAGGTGCATTTTGTCAACCAGCACACTCACCAACCGCGAGCAAATAACTAGTGATTGTTTCCATATAAGTCAGCACAGTCAACAGCCCCTGAAAAGGGGGGGTCACAGCCTTGTAGCCATGGCCACGTGACGCCCTCGGATTCATTTTCTTTCCTTTTCCTCTCCTCTTCACTTCCATTTCTAACTTCTCTTGAGCGGAAAGATGCAGGGACAATGTTCGGGGTCCAGGTGATATGAGGCGCCGGAGTGCCTTGTGTTTTCTCTGTCCTTTTTAGGCATGTTGGTTAGCTGACTGGCTGGCCGGCCGGCAGGCTGTTGGCACGTAGGCCTTGGTCAGTAACTGGTTGAATGGATACCTTCCACCACTGCCTGCAGTCGTCTGTCGCCACGGCGACATGCCAGCTCGATTTCTGCCTCGACCTCGAGGTTAAGAATCGGCGTGGCCCAAGTAATCGCATCACGTGAGTCGAAGCGGTCTGCCCAGCCCAGTTGAAAAAAAACCCCACACACATATCTCAGCAGTCGTTTGCCGTCTGTTCTTACGGCCACAGCTAGTTGTCGTTCTACCGACGCCGGACGGGAGTATGTGTTTTGTCATGGTTTTTCATTCAGAGAAAGTGAAGCTCCCTGCTCTCAAGAATCAAATCGAATCTGCCTGCTTCAGAGGTCGCGCAGAACACGGCATGCCTCACCGCCTCCGCCCCGTCTCCTCTCCTCAGGCCTGGCCCTGCGGTCCCTTCCGTCTGAAATGCTAGTAATCGCCTGCTATTCCCCCTTCATCTCCGCGTCTCCGTGTCTTTGCGACTGAAACTGCGATGATCTCCTCTTTCTCACTCCCATCATTGAATCTTCCGGCTCTCCAACACCACGAAGTTGTCCCATTCCTTGCGTCGAGGATACGACGTCGGAGTTTCGGCCAATTGGTCGAAACAGGTCCGACAGAATCGACGGGACCAGTGGTTCTTGAGAGTGGCGGTCGTTGCGAGTGGGCTCACTATCCACGCTTTGACGCAGATCTCTTTCTTGTCCAGTTCGTCCCTGCAGATCAAACAGCCCTTTGTTGGCGCTCCAGCCCGGAGGTCTCCGGCGACAGGCGTGATTATAGCCTTCCAACGGCAGTCGAGACATTGGCGGCGGCTCCACGGTAGGGCTTTGTGGAATTTGTGGTAACATTTGGACATATCTTTGGGCGTCGCTTTCGCGGATGCTTGGGCGGGCATGTTTCGAAGAGGAAACTCCTGGACGTGGAGGATTCGCGCACATTTGCTGCAGCCAAAATAGCCCTTGGCCTTGACCTTGTCGTGTTCCCTCTTCTCCTCTCCCTTGCTCTTTATTCCTTCCCCCAAGTCCAGTTCCTTCTTGAGTTGCTTGAAGCTGAGCAGGTTGTGGCATTCCTTGTTCGTAGATCGGAGGTTGCTGAGACTCTTGAGATCGAGGTGGCTCGCAATTCGGGCTTTCACCTCCGAGGGAAGGGCGGAGAAGAACATTGTCGGTGGCGCTGGTTGAGGCTTGGTCGAGATTTGGGATGGCCTTCGAGGTGAGTTGGTCTCGAGATGAGAAATTGACGCCCTTGTGGTCGAATAGGTGCAGAGGTGATGGCACCTTTGGGTGTGAATTCGAATTTGGACTCGAGTTTGCGCTGGTCGAGACAACATTTACTGCCTCCACAACCAACCCGTCACTGTCACCCTGACAGTCACGTAGCATCTGCGCCGTCCTATAACCTTCAGCCTTTCGCTCTGCGGTCTGTCTTGGCAATCCACTCCAAGGAGAACAAATTGTCGAACCGATAGGTTGTTGAATACGACACTCGGTATACTGTCTCGGATCATCTCACTGGAGCCATTCGACCGGCTTTCAAGAGCGGCGGTGGTGGTGGTGAAAGAGCTGGAGGGTCAGCCTTCTCAGACACATGACTCTACACCTCCCACATTCCTGAGCGGCTGGTCCTGAAAGCGCCGCAGTTGCTAGTCGTGGAATCCATCTTATTTACAGTATGCCTAACCTCCTCTTGAATGCCACAGGTGGTGAGCAGGGGCGCATGACCTGGCTGGACGACTCAATTTTCGACATTTGATGGTTGACTTTATATACAGCAGCTTTCAACCTGGCTTATGCTGGCTGCCTCGAAGAGGGCCTTGCGATGGCACCATGTGTGAACGTTCTTCATCTTCCCCAAGCTCTGCTAGGCCAGGGTGACTGTGATACCAGTTCTGCGGGTACACGCCTCCAGAAGTTGCAGCCAGGTGGGCTGTCTGATCCGGTCCTCTGCCGGACCAGTCGTGTTGCATATCGACCTGCATGGGCTGGTATGAAGTGGGTTCGCGGTAGTTCGGAAGGATAGCGCTGTGCTGGACCTCCATGCCCATGGGCATGATACTCGAGCTTGTCGGAGGCATATGCTGTGTTTCGCCAGTCATTCTCCGCTCGAACGATGGGTATGTTTGGGTTCTGTATGCGGTCGCAAAGCCCTGTGTCGGGTCTTCAGGCTCGCCTGTCGACATGGATCGGGTCGGCGCCGAAGGAGCCCATCGATACATTCCGTTTGGGTTTGCCGCCGCATACTGGTAAGCACTCTCTTGTGACATCGAGGTCATGCTAGAGGGCAAGGAGCCGGTCGTAAACGCGGAGGAGGAGTACGAGGCTGTGCCAGGGTGTCCATACTGCTGGTAGTATTGAGAGTTCAACGCTTCCGTCGCATACGGCCTGGGCGACTGGCTCACAAAGGGAGAAGTCAGGAATTCTTGCTGGTGGTGTTGATGATGCTGTTGCTGCCTGTGAGGATCATAGGTGGACGGGAAGTCGAAACCTGTCACTGAGAGTCAGCCGCAAAATTCAAGCCAAGGAAGGATGATCTGGACGCTGCTCATACCATGGCCTGAGAGAGATCTGCTTTGTTGAAAGCCGTGGAAGCCGGGGCTGTCTCTTGTCAAGGGAGGAGTGTCCAGAGAGCCGTCGCCCATGTCGATTTGGTCCAGAGAGCTGCTCCTCAGGATGCCTCCGGGAGAGGAAGAAGGGACAGAGGTATCTCCTTCATTGACGAGGCCGTCGGCCGTCTTTTGGGCAGATCGCTGCCTCTTCCCAGGCGCCGGACTCTGTTGGTCGACAGGGAAGAAGTGACAGTCTTTTTTCAGGCGGATGCAGTTCTGGCACCGGCCGCTGGTGTCTTCGAATGCAGGAATACAACGGATCTTGCGCCGTCGACAGTGGCCTGGGTCTCGGGTCAATCATCCTGCCACCCAAGAACGAAAGGGACGAAGGGACGAAAGCGACGAAAGGGATCAGCACAAAGACGAACCGCACGCCACCGCAGTACGATGGTATCCCAACTTGTTTCTCTTCTTGTCCGCGGGTGACAGAGGCTGTCCCTGCCCATCGGAGGCCATGTCGTGGACACTGGACAAGGAATCGACCCTTCTGACCAGGCCGGGCATGTTCAGAGATTCGTCCTCTCCGCTGAGATGGCCGACGACAGAGCCACTATCGCCTGCGAAGTCCCCGAAATTATTTCCTCCCTCTTGCATCTCTGCCGAACAGCAGTAGGCACGATGCGCCGCCCGAAAATGTACCCTGTATTCCGGGTCGCAGCAGGTCTTCGTCTAAGAGCTGACAGGTTGAGCCGCTACGCCGCAGGGCTCAGCCGCATCACTGGTCTGTCTCGATACCAATCGCGATGGAACAAAACGCCATTTGCCACACGCCGAGGATCAGAAAGACGCAGCGGGACTGTGGTGTCTGGATCAGCCTCGCCGCCACCGATCGCTCTCAGGGTTTCCCCAGCCACAGCCTTGCGGCGCCTTGTACGACTGGAATTCTGTTTGCGTCGCGGGTTCTGGAGGATCTGTTCTCGGCAAGCGAAATAACGGAACAGTTGGCTCACGTCAAGACGAACAAACAATGCTGGGTGGATTGCGCCGGACGGTCGATCCGATTCGATGCGGCGGAAGCGTCGTGTGGCCCTGGATCTGTTAATTTCGAACCACTCCAAGCGAACGTATCAACAGCCAGCGTTCGAGACGGGAAATCGCAAGGTCGAAGGCGGGAGGTCTCAGCCGTGGATGTCGCCTACAATATGAAAAGAGGGATGGAGGAGGGCAGTCAGGCTCCTGGTGATATGAGCCAACAGACAGGGAAGAGTCGGGATCGGTCTGGTCCTAACCAAGGCAGAGCGACTGGTCGGAAGGCGATCGAAGGAGAGTTCACAAGGGCTGATCGCAGTGTCCGAATCGCCGCTCAAGAAATAAACGGCGACAGCAGCACAGAGAGGCCCACAGGCGAATCAACGCGAGAGACAAGCGCCTGGACTCCGCAGAAGAGCACAATGGCATAGGGCTCGACCAGAGAACGAGTGGTATGGCATGGTGGGAGAATGATCATGCCTTGCGGCCCTGGCGCGTTGGACCCTCCTGGCCCCATCTCCCACTGGATTGAGCCTGGAAGTTAATACCACGAAGAAACCATCTTAGTCCCCCTTAGCACCTGAAGAGCAGGGCCTAGGGACTGCCATCATTGGCCGTTTCGGGCGACCTGAGAGCCGGTGCGAAGAGATGATCCAGGTCAGCTGCATGGAGGACCCTCCGTTGGGCCAGGACGAGCATGGGATGGGGTCTCTACCCGACGAGGACGCCCCAGAGTCAAAACACTCTGCGCTTGCCCTTTCTGACACTGACAGTTTACTTAGCTCTTTCCGCTGGAAATCGGCCAGGTACGAAGGATGCAGGGCCCAAAATCTGGAAAGCCACATCTGGATCACGAGCCTCCCAAAATCCAGAACCCTTTGGAAACCAGGGCGCCTCAAGATCGAGAGGCTTGACGTTCCCAACTGAGGGGTCGGGCCACCATTGGCCCAAACTTGACCTGGCATCTGGCAATGCAAGCCATGTCAAGGAAGCCCTTGCTCTCGAAGGCGAATGCTGGCCTGTGCAGCGTAAGAGGCAACCAACTAGCTACATGTCTACGACGATCTGCTTCCCAGCCGATCCAGACGCATGCGACCCGGAAATCGGTTTGGGTTTGGGATGTGCCAGAGTCCAGTCCGGGCCACCTGTTCAGCAGGAACTTACTGCGTCGGTGCCGAACGACATGTTGGAACTTGGATGGGTATCTGGCAAGTTTGGCCCCAGAGAAGCAGAGAGTGCGTGCTTGGACCGGAATCCGGCTCTAGCGGGCGGTGCAGGTCATGATTAGGGATCTCCAACGCCAGGGAGCTCGGGTGTCGTCCGAGGGCTCGGTGGAAAGCCACCTGAACCCACTGCCTGGGGGAAAGCTGATCGTCGACGCCAACGCGACCTAAGGAGGCCGGAGGGGCATTCCAAGGTGCAACTCCTCCTCCGCTCGCGTCGACGGGGTTAACGAGGGCAAACTATCGAAGTCTGATCTGGGTTGTGGAGGACCGAATTGTGCCAGAGACTCTGTGGGCGCTCCAGACCGATGCAACAAGCGCTCCAGTCAGCGCGAGGGCGGTGGAGTTCTTGCGCGAGTCGGATTCTCGAAAGTACCAGGGGCCAGGGGGTTTCAAGGCGAAGCTTGCGGCGTGAGGGAACATTTTAGGGGGGGGGGGACCACCATCTGAGCATCGATGCAAGCCAAAAATCATCCCAGACAAAAGAGCTCGGAAAGTCCTCCGGCATTGATCCTGAACGCTGTGTCACCTCACGAAGACGGGCTGGATGCGCGAACCGGAAGCACCGAAACAGCCTGCCAGGCTCAAAGAGCCCATGCCACCCACGTCACCAATAGCTGCGCGGGCTTTGGTTGGGCGGTGTTTAGCCGAGAGGCTGGCCTGTGCGACGCGTGGTTGCGCACTTCTTGGGCCCTGGCCAGCCAGTCCTGGCCCTGGACTAAGCAAGGGTCTCAACCTACTCACATCTCTCAACCGACTGGGTGACCCAGGCTCAGTAGACCCCGTACTGGGGAGCTTGAGTCCTGCGTCTAAGAGCGCCTCATCGGTGGGTCATGGTGGGCAGCACACACAAGGAAGGAAGTTGGGTAGTTCTCCGCCCCCCTTCCTGTCGCTTAAAGGAGGAGGATTGTCACCACCAGAACTGCAACAGTGGCCAGCAAGGCATGACACCATGAGCAGCTAGACAGCATTTGGAGCGGGGGACTTTCTAAATTGGACCAAACCCCAGTCACGCCTGTCTGGCTGTCTGTCTGTCTGTGTGGCTAATACTCGTATTCATCGCCTTCGACTGGCGCGAGCGATCGGCCATTCTTCTGGCCAAACACGAGGTGGCGGTGGATGGGGTTATCAACTATGATATCAACCCTTCAGTGAAGCCCAATTCGATCTTTCCCCCAGGCCAGTCTGGGTAGCACATTGGACGGAAATAACCTCCGGCGAACGACCACCAACTGGGGTGTGAGCAAACTTTCCACTACCATCTTGAAGTTAGGATATCTTCTTCAGAGAATGTGGGCAACGAGCCTAATGACCTAGGCTGTTTTGCTCCCCGAGGGTCGAGGCTCCAGGCTCCAGACTAAGTACAGACTACAGACTTCAGGCTCCGGGTGTGTGATCGGAACGCCTACTGGCCGCTCAGTAGTCGGACAGTACGGAACTGTACCTCCTAATTCGCCATGTGGCAACAGGTCCCACGTGTGTCAAGCCTGGCCTCGGGAAACACACAGACCTCCAGGGTCAGAGTTTCCGACTCTCCGATGCATCCTTTGAGCCGGCGGGCTTTTTGGTCCAATGTCTTGCTGCCCAAACATGGCTGTGATCAGGACTACCGTGCTCGGCGAAATGCACAGTCGGCGTCATCTTCGGAGTAAAACGTGCAGAGAAGTCACAACGACAATCTTTCGATTCAAACAAAGATTCTCCAGCCAGTCAAGAAGACATGGACAGTGCTAAAACCGACTTAATAATAGAGGTTAGACCAAGAAACCTTGAGATCTGATCACCTGCAACGGCGCCTAGACCGGTCCCTTAGAAGATTTTAGGGTTGCGGAGAAACTGAAGGCTTGCCTTGGGCTTCGCGCTCAAATACACAACCCTTCCAAGAATACAGAGGAGTCGACTCACCGTCGCCGAATCCCAGCTCTCAAGGAATGATCCCAAGAGAAGGCTCCCGACGGATGGTCCAAGCGAGGGTCGCTTGCGAGGTTGATGATGGAAGAGATGAACACAACGGTGGCACAACCTAAAACGACACCATTTTTTTCCCCCAATGGATAAACAAAAGGGCGAGTCTCACAGTTTTCTAGGGCAGCTGGAAAAGCGGACCTGACGACTCACCAAAGAATGTGCCACAAGATATGAGTAACCGAGTGAAATCCCCCGTATGGCGCCGATATCTTCCCGCTGTGGCTCTTCTGAGACCGGTCTGGTTTTGGGCCAGCAAGAGGCAATCCAAGATCAGGACCCAAGCGGCAAGGGCTGGCTGATAATAATAGTGTTCCCCAAGCTGTCCTTACAAAGACAGGGCGCTTACATTCTCTCCCTTCCTCAAATAATCATCACCTGCCGAAGCTTCCACCTTTGCCCGCCAGTTGCCCAAGTCTTGGATCTGGTTGGCATATATCATAGCAAGAAAGATGGACGACCCCCGGTGGGATTGTGCAGCAGCGACTTTCACGCACAGACATGTTCATGATCGGCTCTGATCGGCCCTGCGAACCATTGGGAGTAATTACAGGGCACACCCCCAACCACATTCGATGCTTTTATCGGGCCCGCCAGATTGCTAATGTCCGGCTTTCTCTATGATCGTCGACTTTTCCCATTCTTCAAGCCTAACACTCTGTCGATCTTGCCACGGATCCGGCAACCTACTTCCCAATGTAAAAATGTGAAAGAAGTGTGCATAAGAGGTGGTAGAGCTACTTTCTACGATTCCTGCGGTCATCTTCTTTTTATCATTCGACGTTAAGAGGCAGGAGACGGCGCGAAAGTAGCTACCAACCACCTTTTCCCTCCCACTGGAATCAGAGATCTTGGGCAACCCCTTTGCCAAAGTTCAAAGTAAGTAGAGCTTCGACGACCATCATGGGGTCGATGGTTCTTTCCTCGCGCATGGATTATTCGTGTCCAGCGCAACCGACGGTTTCATGATATGCTTTCGCCCCCAACACAGGCGCACATTTGCCACCTCGCCACACGCAGCAGCAGCAGCGTAGCCTAGGAAGATCAGTCCACGTTGCAATATCGACTCTTTGGTATCAACTACAAGGAGCTACCATGTACTATCAATATTTCACGCCCCGAACCAGCACGGGCATCGCTCTCTTCCCCCCACTCTCATGCTACCTGAAAGTCCATGCGTCACGCACGGTCAGGTTACCTTCTTCCTTTTCTCTTCTAGAAGGTGCAAACAGACGATATCTACGCAACTAGGGACGTGCACAGCGCTGAGGCCATGGACATGGACCGTTCTGCTGGACACAGCCACGCAGCCCAGCATTAGACCAGATCGAGCTCCCAAAGAAGGGTTGATTCCAGGTCCCCGATTGAGGGCCCCAATATCGGGTTAGGTCTGTGCCAGAGATTCACCGCTTGGACCTATCGTGTGACCAGCGACAGCTTTTTTCATCAATCCCAAGGGACTGGTTGGGTCTGTGCGGACGGTGGCAGTGCAGTCAATGTCTGTGCAGTCCGTGTCTCGCCGATGATCATGCAGAACCCCTCTGACCAGGAATTCAAGATCAATCACATCAATTTAGAGGACGGGTAGTAGAAACTTGGCACTGTGTATTGAAAGCGACTGACATCAGCTACTTTCCTCCTCCTGTACGTAGGAGACGTGCCACGAAAGTTCCTTGAGAGAAAGCCGAGCCAAGAAAGAAAATAGACCCAGTCTTGACCTCTCTTCATGCACATTGCAATACGGCCTGTGGCCTGTACGCGCCTGTTCTGTAGTAGTTAGTGAATCCCAAAATAAGTTGGACAAATGGCATCCCCCTTTGGTGCCCCCTCCATCCGTAAGTTAGTGCGGGCAACTGCCAGAGGATCCTCGCCAGGACGATCGAGGAAATACAAAAAGAGAGGGACGATCACATTCCAGCGCATGAATCAGGAGTCAAGTAGGAGGAACTAAAGTAAGTGTACAGTAGGGGTGCATGATGCATGATGCATGGTGGTGCATGGTACATGGTGCATGGTGCATGGTGCATGGTGCAGGATGCATTTGATCGCCCAAAGATCGACCCAACCAAAAGCTGCGGTTGATCCCCCCCGTCTCGCAGGCATGGCTCGTCGTCTCAGGACGCCACTCGTTTTTCCAGACTGGGGGGGCACACAGCGCAGCGCCGCCGCGCACCTCAGCGCGCGCCCCTCCCCCCTCCCCCCCAAGCAAAACGGCTTTTTCTGACGCAAAAAAACCATGCCCGACCAAAAAAGGTTACGAGTCCACCTATCAGCACCCTAAGCTCGGGGCGTCCAGAAACCCTCCACAAGTTGGCATCGCTTTGCGTCCGCCGAGGATGCACGCAAAAAGAAAAGGTCCACCAGGCTAAGTAGAAGGACGGATTTCCCTACTTTTCTTCATTAACAAAGGAAGGGGGGAGTGCGTTGGAGTCTCTCAAACGCCACACACACGCTCTCCTCTCTCAGTCTCACACACATACACCAGTCGGAAGTTACAAGTCAGAAATTACAAGTCAGAAGTCAAGATGAGGGGACCCGAACCCCCTCCTCCCCCCCCCCTTCTCTCTCTCTCACTCTCTCTCTCTCTTCTCCCCCCGTTGGCAGACGGTATTCTCCCAATTGGATACCAACCCAAACCAAAAAGGACGATCATTATTCCACCAGACTTCGGTCCACCCTTGGCCCCCGAGCCGGAGCACGCAAGATACTACTACTAGTACCCGACCAGTAAGTAAGTAGTGAAGAGAGAGTAGTGAGCTGGCTTTTCTTGTTTTTTTCCCTTAGGGGCCGCAAATCTGTTCATGCAGGAGGAATTGACGAGATTTCCCCCAATCCATCTCGTCCGTCCCCATCTTCATCTCTCGATCAGGCCCCCCTGGCCCCCTCGTCCCTTTCAACAACCAGAGCTGTGGAACGAACTTAAACGGACGGATACGGCAACCCGACGACGATGATGATGATCCTGAGTTTCTCGTCGGTTGGTCCCCCCCGTCGGTCCTTGGCCGGAAATGTGTCGATCATCATCCTCTTGGATAGAACTTTCTTCCTTCCCCCCTCCCCCCCCCGCGGGTCCCAGGCCAGGACAAGGAACGAACGAGGAACCAGTTCTACTTACCGAATGACCGGGCCACCTGACCGGACTGACCTACTTAGTTAAAAACTAAAGACTGAACAGGAGATGCCCGGCGGGGGGGAAGACATTCCCTCCTCCCCAGTGCCTGGCTTTTTCCCGTATCCAGTTGGCAAAAGTGGTTGGTCGCTCCAGTCCCAGCAGGCCAGTCACATCACCAAGGTGGAGTTTTTCGTCCCACTGCACATTTGGTCCTTGAAAGATGTCGACGGATTGACTTTCGGAAAACGCCAGTCCCAACGTCGAGCGGAGACGCACAGGGGGAGCCACAAACAGCGACAACCTTGCCCCCCTTGCTCTCTTAGTGCCCTTTAGTAGGTACTATGAAGTTACTTACTTGCCTGCATTGTTACTGGCAGTTGGAGTGCCTACTCCGGTACTGACGGCCGCCAGGCCTACTTACCTACTACTAACTGGTAGTCAACTTGTCTGCACACCAAAAAGGCAAAAACCACTAATCCAGTCGTTTCCCCCCCCCCCCCCCCCCCCCCCCCCGGCCCCTACCTTGGTTGAGAAACCCCGGCAAGGTTTCAACTTCTTTTCCTTTCAGGACAAGACATCCCCAAAAAAATATTATTATTACCTGCTTATCCCTGCTCTATCTCCGCTGCGATGAAGTCTTTCGGACAGGAAGTGGGCGGACGGATTTGGGTTTGTTTTTTCCCCACAGAAAAGACGACGACGCTGCAATCCTTTGAATCCCAATCTATTACTCCATTCCCTGGTGCCGATCTGGGATGGGGTCACAGGCATTACTACGGGTGTGTGTGTATGTGTGTGTGTATCTCTGTGACACCATCGACGTAGAGACAGTCGAAATGAATCTTCAAGGGAGAGAAGGGGCGGAGGGGGCAGGAAATTCAGCCGCATGGGTCGACCGACACAACCCCCTTCCCTCCCATTCGCTTAATACTTACGCCTGGGCTAAGATAGATACCAAGGTGGGAAATTAGGACTTCGTATTGCTCAAGTACTTGTACTTGGTCCAAAAGACTCGGTGACTACCAGTACGGACTACTCAGTAGGAACTAATATGATAGACACACACACACACTAACAAGTAACTACATACCCTGTACGTGTATGCAAACTAACAAGTAAAATTTCCCACTTGAACATGGGAAAGCTTGAGATATCCATCTCATTGCCCCCTTTTTTTACTCCCTCCCCCGGTCCCCGATCCCGATCCCCATGCTGCTCCGCGTTGTCCATGGCATGCATGACAGGGCAAGTCAATGCACAACGGACGGACAAGGCAAGGGCCTCGCCGTCACGCGCACGACGCACGACGCACGGTGGCGAAAAGGCTACGAAACAACGACGACTACTAGAACCGCCGAGATAGGACCGCCAGGGGGCTGGGGGGGGAGGGGAGGCGGGGGTGTTTGGTTCGCCTTGTGGCATCGGTCATTTTTTTGTTAGGCCAGTTTGATTTGCCCTCCCTCTCCCTCTCTCTCTCTCGCTCTTCCTATCCTATCCCATCGATCGCCGCGCCCTAGGGCCTCGTATCAGACAGGCATCAGGTCAGCGGTCGCCGCGAGTCTAGAACCTCGCCGGGAGCAGGCGCTCTTGGAGCTGCCTAACCGGGTACGGGTAAGCTGGGGGAAAGTTAAATAGGAACCACAGGGGGCGGTCGGCCCAAGTCAGTGTTCGTGTTGACCATGAAAGTGAAATCATGCCAGGATTGGTTTCCCATCCAGACTGTTCTAGCTCTTTGTTCTTTCTTGCTCCTCTAATTCCCTGTTTGGGTCCGTTCTTTCCTCTCTCTCACCGCCGTACTCAGGTGACAAACTGAGTATGCAGTTTACCGTCACCGCCGGGGGATCTTCGACCCCCCCTCCTGGCCGGCTTGATTCATGAAACGGCTTGATTCATGAAATGGCTTGAACTTGGTACGGGACCATTTTCCGACGACCTGACAGCTCGATTCTCCGGCGGTGCTGGACACCGAGAACTGCTGTGAAATGCATCTCTCTCTTGGGGATCCTGTTGGGCGTGGTTGAGGTTTAGTCCTCACGGCGCGAGTTCCCCAGGAGGCGGTCAGGAAACCCTCTCACTCTGTGTCTGTGTGTCTCTCACATACGCACACCTACTCTCTCTCTCTCTCTCTAGGGTCTCATACACTCTCGCCCTCTCCCTCTCTCTCGCGTACCCTGGACCATCCCTACCTCCTCTCGCATCTGTACCAGAGTCAACGTCGAGAAAACCTGCGGTGATTAGTAACACGGTCTGAAAGATTGGTGATTCCCATGTGATGATGAGTCCAAGTCATGTCCCATGTGCGGACGATGAGTTTAGAGATGGTGTGCTTTGTCACCACGACCGCCAGAATCGGCTAGGATAAAAACAACAGCACCTCGTATCGAGACCAGGCCTACCTACCTATGTTAATCAGCAGCTCTGACTCGTATGCAGTGTGTTGTCCGTTGGAGGAGATTTCGTGGGCATATCTTGTTGATCAGCTCTGACTCGTATGCAGTGTGGTGTCCGTTGGAGGAGATTTCGTGGGCACATCTTGTTGATCAGCTCTGACTCGTATGCAGTGTGGTGTTCGTTGGAGGAGATTCCGTGGGCACATCTTGTTGAAATCTAATGCGTTCTATCTCAGTTTAAAGTGTCACAACGCCTACAGCGGCAGCAGTGTCTTATATCCATTCCGAGCAATCATTACATGTTTCTCCTCGGTCATCTCGAAGCCTGTCGACCACGTAGCTTACTACTGGTAGGAAAGTGATATTAGTTAGATATACTTGGCACTAAGTTCTAGTATTAGTCCTCCTATTGCTCCGTCCCAATTCGTTCTCGTTTTCGTATCTGTGCTCTGTGGTCTTGGAGTAGTGTTGTTCCTGACCTGTTCCTCCACAATCATTCCATGTACCTTACTGGGCTGTGTCCGATCTCGAAATTCGGTCAGCCCAACTCGAGTAGGTGACTTGGCTCTCCTCTGTCCCATTCTCATCTCCACATCCGTGCCAATCCAAGCCTTTCAAGTCTTTCAAGACGTTTACTCCTTGACACCGACCCTAATGATGACCGCAATTTCCAGCGCCTTCGCCTCTCTGATCGCACAACTCAAACACGTCCGTCCAACACGGGCTACGATCGCATTCCTGCCCTTTTCCGCACACCATGCACGAACCAAGATGTCTTTGTCCCGGATCTGCTGCGCGTCGGCTACACTCTCACAGTCACTGCTCGCGACTGACATACCGGCAGCGCAGACGTCCGACTCGGTCTGAAGACTGCTGGGTGTCGACGTGCCATCAGCAGCGGCAGCAGTGTCCTTATGATGCCCGGGATCCAGCAACAGCGGCGATCTAGCATCCACGACCCAGACCTCGGCGCCAGGAATCGTCGGTGCCGGCGGTTCGATAGCCGGATCGCCAATGATATCGGCGAGCGTCTTAGCCACAAACTTGTAAGTCTCATGCAGCGGGTGGGCGGGGAGGTGTTCGGCGGCCTTGTGCTTGGGGTGTAGGTGCCGCTGTGACCCGTAATCTGCGTCGCAGGAACCTACTCTGAAGGTCGCATGGCCGTGCGGGAGGCGACAGGGGTATGCGGTGACGAAATATACCGCGCGGTCGAGGGCGTAGCGGACCTGTTTGGACGACGGTGGGCTGACGGGCTGTTCTAGGGAAGAAGAGGGAGAGGGGTGGGTGATGGTGAGGTCGAACTGCGCATATGTTGAGAGAGGGGTGTCGGGATTCGTATCTGTGGCATTTTTGTTGCTGGAGAGATAGATCTTGGTCTCCTTTACCCGGACCTCGGGCCCCGCAACCAAGTCAAAAGTGTGGTCCGTCACCATGCGGAACTCGGATGACATGATTCCTCCCTTGCCAGCTCCTAGAGGTGTGGATTCCATGGACAGCTTATCACCGTCCAGGATCCGCGGTCTCGAGCGCGTCGTCGGGACGGGGAAAGTCTTCAATTTGACCCAACGGTTTGACAGTTGCTGCGGCGGTTTGTCCTTATGCTCCGTCGATTCGAACAGCGGCACAAACCCCGGTAGGGAGATCCAGCCCATGTTCTCCTTCGAGTGGCACATGGGTGCCATTACTCGCCCAAGCACGCTCGATTTTGACCACCATGACGAACCGTTCAGGATGAAGCCAGAGGATCGGAGCGGAAGGGAGGTGTTGGCATTCGGCCCGCCCAGCGATTTCAACGTGTTCGGGTCGGTATCATTTTCCAGGAGCGTAGACATGATGATATCGCAGAAGGTATTGCCCGGCATGAGCAGACCAGAGAACCAGCTGTGCGAGAGCCAACCGCCAATTGTGTTGGGCGCCGCGGCGTAGAGGTCAGCTGAGAAGTTGTCAAGGGGCCGTGTTAGGGTCGACTGTTCTTGAGCCGATTCGGGGACGTCGTGGGCGCAGGTCACAGCGTCGATGATGAATTTCTCTCGTTCCTCCTGTGTGGCTTTGCACAATTTCTCCACCAGACGGTCCTTGACCTCCTGGGCCCGTGGCCAGTCGATGTTGGTCGCAAATCGAAAGATGCCGTCGGTCATGATATTTGGTTGACGGGGGATGATGGCGCCGTCGCAGACATCGGCGGTACCATGCATTGTGGCTTCACCTTCTCCTTCGTCGTGGTGGAATGGATTTCGGAGCCCGCCGAATAGCCCATGGCGTTCGGAGACTTTCTTGCTCGGGGTTTCCGGGCGGTGGGGACTGCTGGGTTCCTGGGTTTGGTCATAGGCCGGAGGTAGCCTCTCTATCTTCTTGAAGTTGCTGAGAAACAGAAACCGTCGGGCCCACACGAGATCCCAGTCGACTTTCAAATTGCGTAGCTTGTTGAAATGGTGAATTTCGTCGCTGCCGAGATCGAACGAGTCGGAATGCAGAGCCACACCTAACCTCAGGGCCGCGTCAAGGCGAATGACGAGTTCGACGGACAGCAGCAGTTGTACGAGGAGCCATTTCCGTTCTGGGTCGATCAAAAGTCCACCGGCTGTTGCGTCGTAGCTTGAAATCCGGCTGTGGAGGATCTTGCCAGAGCGGAGCCTCGCCTCAGGGACACTGAGATCCAGCCATGCACCGGGCGTGGTGAGGACTTTAACCAGCGCCTCGATTTGCACCTTGAGTGCAGCCTTCTCCTGTTTGGTATCGGTAGGAATCTTGCGCGGCGGGTAAAGCAGTTCACCGAAAAGGTAGGCATAGAGCTCGACCGAGTTCATCTTGTCCAGCACGGTGACTTGCCAGCCGGCATCGATGACCTCGTCTCTCCACACACAAATCCTTTCCATTCGGTCCGCCAGTGTCGCCATACTGATATTCCTAACCCCGACATTCTTCCAGGCAGCAGGACCCCCACGGACCAATTTTTCTCGGTCCTGAAGCGGGGCGTGCTTTCCAATTTTTGCATTGCTGTCGACATTGTCGTTGCTGAGGCCAAGCATTTTGAAAGCTTCCATGGCCGGGGCATTGGCGATAGCCAAGTCGTTTTCCACATCTTTGGCGTGTTCTCGGAGTTTATCGTCGTGGAGACCATCCGCGACGGGGCGTTCCAGAAAGTATCTCATTCCGATGGTGCCCGGCTCCCGGCCATCGATGGCAAGCATGTTTGGTCGTTCGTAGATGCCCAGCTCAAACATAGGTCTCTTTCCTGTGTCGAGGCCTTCCTTTTTGGCGGCCGGTTCCAAGCCTGGATGCCAATTCACTTCGTCGGGGATGGGCAGGTGGGCGTGTAAGGTCGACATGGCGAAACATTCATGGCGGAGGAACCTTCTGTCTTGCAAGTCTGAGGTGTCGAGGTCATTGTTCCACGGGAAAAAGGTTTGGGGGAAGTATCGACCTCGTCGACCCTTTTCGAGAATGAATTGAGGGGCGCCGGAGAAGAGACGTTGGACGTCTGCCTTGGTCAAGCCGTCCTTGTGGTGGGGTTTGGCATCTTCCTTGGTGACGTCGTGTGGGTGGTCTGTCGGGTGTGTCGGTCCAGGCGGATGAATGTGCTCTGGAGCTGTTGTGCCTGCCTTGGTTTCATGAGGCGTGGCTGTCGAGAACACCTGTACCTGTGGTAACTTGTCGTCGGCATCCTTGACCAGAGGCTCTGGCGGGCCGCGTTTCTGTCCTCCAACTCAGCCTTGCCCAAGACCAACCCGCCGTTGGAGGAGGGTCAATTCTGCGGCCTGAATCGAGCACTCACCTGGCCATCAATCGCCTTCTGAATCGGTTTCCCTTCGGACCTACTGGCAGACCTGCTCAAGCGGCGGAATAACGAAGGTTTGGCTTCAGTCTGCTCTCGTTCTGCCGAGTCGCCCCGACCCAACTTCTTCGTCCTACCCTCTCTACCGTCGTCGGATTTGTTCGAGTTTCTGCGCGATAGGAGATTCATCTTGGATTACAAATCCCGCCCCAGCTTGGCTTCCACTGTCCCCGGGCAGAACAAACGGACGGCGGTGTTTTCCTCGGGTTTGGTCGAGGGCGAGCCAGTTCAAACTTCTCGGTTCACGGGGCAAAACGTGCCCAGTTAGAATGTGGGAAGGAGTGGGAGGTATTTGGTTTCATGGCAATAGCGAGCTCGATGCGGCGGAGAGTTGGAGGGATGGAGGAGATTGCTCACGTCATGTTTCTTCAGATTGGCATCTGGTTATTCAGCGCAGTGCATGGCACGGATCCACGTGACGAGCGATAAATGGGGGAAAAGGTGGTGTTGATGACGTCACATAGTGACTATCGAATACAATGAATACCCAGTAATTACGGAGTACGGAGTACAGACACTTCGTAATATGTCTTGGGAGGGGTCTGGATGGTGTCGCATATCATAGCATGGTATGCTTGATCAAATCAGTCATCGGCCAGCTCCATTAACAAATTACATGTTATATTGCTTTTAATTCAACTCCTTCATCTCATCGTCATCATCATTTTCATTCTCATCTTCATCTTCATCTTCATCTTCGTCTCTATCGTCAATGGCAATTTGCCCGCGTCACGGTACGTAGCCAGACGATCCCCCCGACCATTGAGGACTGTATCCCACATCTACGCCCGGTGCCATGTTCCAATACTGGGGCACCATATCAGGATCACCCAGCCAAGCTTCCACTTCCGAAGAGTGCGGCAACGCACCGGCCGGGACATTGGCCAGGCCGTTAACAGGCACCGAGGTATGGATAGGCGGCGGTGGAGGTGCCATTGATTCCATTTGTGTTCCTTCCACCTCTTGCTCCTCCACCCTCCCCACAGAAGGGACTTGTCGGATACCGCGACCATGGTTTGTGCTCGCGTTATTCATCGCCATACGCATCGACATACAGTCAGACGGTACCATGACCCTGTCAAAGGGCGCATCGAAGACGGGGATCGCGGCAAACAATTCATGAGCGCCTTCAAAAAAATCCTTGCGCATGGTCCACGAGCGGAGGTCAGTCTGTCTTTGTCTGAATTCTCGAGATGTCGAGTAGAGCTGAGTGACGGGATCTCGGACGTAGGTCTCGGAGATGTCGTAAGGCCAAAGGAATTTGAAGGACCGCCGGAAGGTGTCGGAGAACTTGTTGTTGATGTACTTGGGTGCATTTTCGCATAGTTTGGTGCGCAGTCCTGGCCACACGAAATACTCGAGGATGGGAGTTTGTAGCAGGGCGTCTGCATCCTCCATCTCCTTGCGTTGGAAGAAGGAAGGGAGATTCGGTAGACATTGAGGGTTGTTGTGGCTTTGGTGTAGGAGCTTCAGCCTCATGAACCGAAGGATGGCCATCCTTTCCACGATTCCGCATTCGCCGAACACGATCTGATCGATGCCCTTCAACGACTGCCATCCACCGTCGAGGACATATTGGTCCTGGACATCGCGCCAGCCGTGCAACACAGCTCGGACAATGATATCTTCGTCCAGTGGTTGATTAGCAAAACATCGTCGGCCTCCAGCCAAAACCCGGTTGACCTGGTGTTCCGAGTAGCGGAAGAGTTCTCCTTCTGGCCTACCATTCGTTCTGCCCGGTGCGTCGGACGGAGTCACTTCTGGAAAGGCAGGGGAAGGGATCAATTGGCCGAAGCTATCAAATCGATCTTGTTGAGTCGAGTTGTGAAGTTGGGTGCCCACTGTTCTGGGGTTGAGGTTTGATCTTTGTGCCTCGGTAGATCTCGGTTGCTCCGACAGTCGACGGGGGCCAAAGTCAGCCATCGGGGAGGAGGAGTCAGAACTCTGAGACTGGGCCGATGGGCAGTTTTCGAAGGGAAGGGTGGGATCATGCAGGCCACTCTGAGACATGGTCGGGGCGGGATAGCTGTAGGACGAAGGGCAGGGCAGGGCAAACCGCTTGGGACCTGGTTGGAGAGATGGGTCCAAAGAATCCAAAGCACCACCTACCAACCTCTGCACTCCAGACGCCATCTCTCTCAGTCGCCTGACCTCCTCCTGGCTCTGCCTCAATTGACATAAGAGCTCTCGTGCTCTCTCTTCACTCTCTCCCTGAACCGACAGACCTTGATTATTCGGCGCACTGCCGCCTCCGGCCGGTTCAGGCCCTCCTTTTTCCATAATACTGACCAAGTTCTCTAGGTGGGCGATGTAGTTCTTGGTCTTGAGTCGAATACTCCTCTGGGCCTCGCGGTCGATGGCACGTTTCCTCTCGCGTTGGGAAGCGGTCAGTTTGAGAGTTCTTTTGGGCCGTTTGGTGGATGATTCTTCCGATTGCCCGTTCACGTCGGATGGTGATTGCGCTTGGTCACTCTGGATCCCAGATAGAACTGGAGCCGAAGTCCTACGGGTGACCGTCGGGGACAGCGCTGCTTTCGTCGTAGACATGACTGATGATTGGGTCGTAGAAAGAGTGGGTGGCACGATGGAGGTGGATGGGGGGACTATTGTCGATTGAGTGGAAGGTGTTTGCTGTCGCCTCATTGCTATATCTCGGGTCATAATGCGATGCGAGATCGAGGTTGTTATTCAGAATAGGGAACCGGATTTCACGAAGAGATATATTAGGTCCAGGTGGTTCCAAGTGCAGTTGGCGTCATTCAATAAAAGCCGTGACCCATATAGCGCATGACCACCGCCTGCTCAACGTCCAC
Source organism: Exophiala calicioides (assembly GCA_001599795.1). Classification (NCBI taxonomy): domain Eukaryota; kingdom Fungi; phylum Ascomycota; class Eurotiomycetes; order Chaetothyriales; family Herpotrichiellaceae; genus Exophiala; species Exophiala calicioides. Next base: position 700,330 of record BCHZ01000001.1, on the reverse strand, counting down.
CGACCAACCGGGGACAGGAAGAACAGACGTCCAAGTGGACTGACGCAATCGAGCCACAATTGATGCCCGCACAGAGAGAACGCGAGTATCGGCCCAATGATGACGTTCTCCGGGGTTGTCTGAAGCTATAGAGCAAGGAAAGCGAGGTTTGAGGTTGCGTTTCAGCTGTCGGCCGAAGCGGGGGTGGAGCGAAGCGATACAGAGTGGTGTTGTTTGATCAAGGCTCAGAAACCATGCCGGCCTTCGAGATCCATAGATATCATACGCGTCCAGGAGTCCTCTTGGCCCGTATTGCTGCTCAGAGAATCAAGCGGTGGAGAAGAACAATAGGTGTCGGGAAAAGACGACCGGGGCTTCGAGCAACGGCAGTTGACGACGATAGAGTGGTCGGCCCAGGACGGAATTACTTAGCCTGAGGTCTGAGGCGGAGGAGATGGGGATGGGCATGGGGTTGGGGCATGGGGTTGGAGCCTGGAGGTGATGGAGTAATAATAAAGATGGGAATACGGAGTATTACGTAGGCAGCACCGAGTACTTAAGGCGGCCCTTCAGTTGGCCAATTTCGCTAAGTAAACGTTCAGCCTTCATGTCTAGGTCCGGGTCCGGGTCCATGGCTGCCCAAGGCGCCTAAACTGCTTAACCAAGCGACAAGGATGCCACCCCGACATCGTTTCTGGGGCCCGAGGCCCCCGTGGGCCCCTTAAGAGCCCCGACACTCTGCTGTTTCCCTAGAGTCTATTGGCCAGACTGCTGCTAAGTACTCCTCACTCCGCACCTGGGGCTGCCATCTGGACAATAATTACCTGATCGCCTCTTCTCGCATGCATTCGTACCCCTTCTCTCTTTCGCGTTTCAGCCTGCATGCTTTAACAGTCACCCAATCTGAGGCGGCAAGATGGAGTTAGGATCGGCCTTCAAGGGTACGTGTATTGACATTCTAGCCATCTATTGGTCGCAGCCTGGCGCTGACACTTATGGGCACTGGAGCCATACCTATATACAATCCATGTTTCTCAGAGCCCCTGCCTGCATCATAAAAGTCCTCGCCAATCAAATGCAAATTGCCGGCTAAAAATGCTCAGATAAAGTTCGTGATTCTGGTTCGAAGCTCTTGGTCAATACCGGACCCCCAATGACATTCCCGTACACCACAGTAATGCATCCATGCTCGCTCTGGGAAATAAACTGCCGACACCACAGCTGCTGCCAAAGAGTGTTTGCCTCATGGCAGGCAGTGCCTGGTGGACTCACTGTCGATGGGTAAGACTATGTTCATGAAGTCGTAAATTAGGTATCATCGCTTCGTCTCAGCTTCCGTCACTCGTCGTTGGAGGCCCGCTTTGAATCTCTTCGGGGTCATTCTCCTTTCCCTCGTCAACGATCGAACTGCTTCGTTTAGGGCCCAGCGGGGTGGAATTGGTCCGCCGATGCCTGCTTCGGTGGGCTTGCATATCCGATCCACTTGGCGGTGTGTCCCTCCCACCCACCATCGTACCGCTCCTTGATGGTACTCTCAAACTAGCTGATCGATGCCGACCAGGAACGTCATGCATGCCCTCCGTGCTCATCCCCGGATGCAGGGGGTTGATGCCTTGTTCTTTATACATCTCCTGGAAGTCCCTCGTGCTCCAACTGGTACGATGCATTCTTGCTCCGTAGGGCAAGGCGGACATGCTATTTCGAGATCGTACTGATTGTGACCGAGACATGTGTGCTAGTGCTTTTCCCTCTAGATCTGGATCCATAGAGGTCCGAGGAGACGTGTAGTCTTCCATCTTCTCATAATCCGGGTCCTCGTCTTCAATCTTGGGTTGTCGTCGCACGGTGGACACGGCGAAGTACGGCTCCTTGGGCATCTCAGGCTCGGGGGGGGGAGGTGGCGGAGGAGGTTTGGGCAGGTCGGTCGCTTTCTGGTCAATATGGGCAAAGTATCTCGTGCGAGGTTTCAACAATGGTCTTGGCTTGATCGTCTCTCGGTGTCGGGTGATGGACATGTAGCTTGATATAGCCCCCAGAATGATGGCGATCATGAGACAGATGGTGAGCACACCCTGTATCACAATGATGATCACTCCGATGACCGTGGTCAGGATTCTTGCCAGTCCAAATCTCTCATAGAAGGCGGAAGATAGGGCCACGGTCGCCACTTTGCTGAATCCGAGGAGGTACACCATGAGGAGATTCAACCGATTACTCTCGAAGGGCTTCATGAGCACAATTGCCACCAAAGCAAGTGTTTCCCACGCCAATAGACCAAACACCTGGGTCAAGGCGTGGCCCGCAGCGCCACCGTAAAAGGCGGCTCGAACCAATTCATAGATGAGCCAGACGGAGAAGAACCACCACTTGCTTCGACGGAAACGTGAGGCCAGCCAACCGAACTTGGTTGTGTAATTCTCGTCGTCGTGCACATGCACTCGGCCTGAATCCAGGTCCGGCAGGTGCTTGCTCAGCCATGTCGACTTTTTCGGGGTACCCGTCTCGCCAGCTTCGTCTCCACGCAGTCGTCTGCGGCTGGTCTTGTACCACACTGAACGGCCTGTCTTTTCAGTCGTCTCGGTCTCTTGGCTGGTCACTTCGGAAACTTCGGGTAACACTTCAGACTTGGTCCGGTACCACAGTGCATATGCAGAGACACCCAGCATCCCAACCAGAAAGATAACAAGGACGACAGCGGCGATAGCTCTGACGTCTTTGGCTCCTCCCAGCGTGAATTGGAACATGGTCAAGAACATCATCATAAAGAAGGCAATGTAGCATGCGCGCAAAACTGCGGCGGCCGTGAACCATAGCCAATGCTTTCGGTAGAAGTTTAGATGGTCGGTCTTGACCCAGCGGATGGCTGCTAGAGCTTCAACCGTCCCTTTCAACAACACCATGACCGCAACCAGGCCGGCGATCAAGATAAGGAACCAGAGAAATCCGGTCATGAACGCGTTGGAGGCTGGTATCTTCAATTGGGCCAATGTCCCAGCAAATCCTGAGAAGTTTCCCGGCAATGGCAGGCCTGGGAGAACTGGTGACCCGAACCAGGAATACCCCGATGTGGAATTGATAAGGTCCCTGCGCTTCAGAACATGCTCGAATTCGGGGCTGCGGAGGGTCTCGCCCAGGCCTTCATACGACTGGAAAGGAATTGAGGTTGAACGTTTGTAGATCTGCGAGATTTCGTATCCACCTCCCAGCCCAGCTGCATTCACGCCATTTGGGGCGGCTCCCACCATGGTGATGTTGCCGAAGTTGCTCCCGATAAACTTGTTGATCGAGTTTTGCATCCCTGCGCTGTAAATTATACCCGCCGACCAGGCGTAGTTGCTCCAGAAGGCGACCAGAACACTCGGCCAATTCATGGACAAGCCTCCGGTGAAGAAGATATGCTGGTAGACGGAGAAGACGACAAACAGCGAAATCGAGTGTGCATAATGCTTGCGGGTTCCGGAAACCGTCTGTCCGTACATTGTGGCGGCGGCCGAGGAGAGCAGAGCAACCACAGTGAAAAGGCCGAGCACGGACGACACAGCGGCTGGGTGTGAAAAAGTGGCACCGTTGGTCACGACGCCGGAAAAGCAAGCGATCTGGGACTGGGTGGAGTTGGCAAAGATGCGGAGAATAGCCTGGCCTTCGAAATCGGGGATGGTCAGGGCAATGGGTGGGATGCCGGCCACATCGGATTGTGCGACAGGGATGATGCCATTTGCTTGGATGGGCACCGACGAGTTCAACGGACACAGGCTGTCAATGTTGGCGCTGCAGGGATTGAAGGTCAGATTAAAACGCGACTCTCCGTACGCAAAGACGCCAATGTACACTGCGGTTCTGGGTAAGCACATGGCAGACATAATTCGGGGGCGGCGTTCCTTACTCATCAAGCTCTCGTTGGACAAGGCAGAATTGCCCTCCAAGTGGAAGAGCACGGTCATGTTGTCTTTGTAGTATGCGGCGTCGAAACGGGTAATGTTGAGGAGCGAGTCTCCCTGGCAATCGCCGAAGGTCTGGGTGTACAGCGAAGGTCTTCGATTGTCGTCGAGCCATACTGTGCCATCGTTGCCGGTGTATTTGATCCACCGAATTGCCGAGCTCGCTGTTGCAGGGCCGCTGAAGGAGAGTAGGGTCACCAACGTCGTCCATGTGGCTAACCACGAGAATGTTATCCGAGAAAGTGCCAGAGCCATCATGGATGATGTCAGAGGCTGGCGACAGGCGACAGGCGACAGGGCCCTAAAGAGTTCGTAAAGTTCGTAATGACTGCAGGACCAGGTGGTTGGAGGCTGGGCGTGTTGATATACTAACTTGGGACCGAGTCAAGCCAAGCCGATGACGGAACCCAACTACTCTGGACCAGCCTCTCGAATTGTGTAATTACTATTTCCTATTCGATTTCTAGTCTCATCTTCTGGCTCCTTCAGGGCCTGGAGGGGAGGCAGGGGTTGTTCTGGCTGGGTCGCAGCGGAGGCATTCGGCGGGAGGATCGGGTGTGGCTAGATAAAACGCAGCAGCCAGTCGAGACGGACGGGCAAGGTTGCTGAGGATGGCGAGTGCCAATTCATAGGTATTTTGCGTGAGGGTGCAACCGGCGGGACGGTGACGGTGACGGTGATGAAGACGAAGCAGTGGTGACAGAGGGTGCTGGAGTGATTAAATGAAGGACACAGGTCGGGTCGAGGGTGTAGATGAGAGCAGTTTGGGGGTGGATGGATTGTGGATGGATGGATGGACGGTGCTGCAGCGGATGTCGGATGGAATGGTCTGCGTGTGGATGCTGGAGTGAGTTCTTAGAGTTCCTCGAGTTCCTTGAGTTCCTTGAGTTGCTCCCCAGCAGCGACCGCCGGATCCAATTCTAGAGGTGCCTAGGGAAGAACTAGTTAGGCCTGGGAGGCTAAAGCGTAGGCAATGCACACCCTCGCTCAGAAGCTACGCAGCTGCCGGCGGGCTAGGATCAAATGCTAAATCAAAATGGGAACGAACGTGCGCTACGATGCTTCGCAGAAAGCAGGATTTTGGCCATGATGGTGGTGCTTGCGCCATGGTCGTCATTTCCCAGTTCGCAGCAGCTTCAAGACTCCAGACCGCCATGGATGGGTGCTGCCCATTCACCCTTCAAGTTGGGCCTTGGGCGACTCTAGGCTCTCGGCTCTCGACTCTCGACGTTCGACTCTCCTTGCCGCCCCGGTTTTCGCTCGTTCGCCGTCGGCCAGCTCGAGATAATTAATACTACTGGGTAGAAATCCGCCTGCCACGTTCAGTCAATGACGCGAAGGTCGTGAGCCGATTCCGCCAATGACAACTGCAGCTGTTCGGCCATCTTGCGCCGTCCTGGGTGCTGCTTGCCCTTCGCCACCCCCATCATACTTTATTGATACTGAGTAGTACGTCGGCCTTTCTGGAACATCTGCCGTCCCTGTGCCTGCTCAATCTCCAGGTCTCGCATTTGGCTGCTCGTGCACCCTGCACACTGCATACTGCACACTGCACGCTGCCTGGTGCGGCGTAGGAATAGTGCCTCGGGGGGATTCCAGTGGAATCCTTGCCTGCACAGACCCAAACACCCACGACGGCAGGTAGCAACGGTGCCTTTCTACACCCATTTGCGCCCATCTGCCTGTGGCCCATTCGCTCCTGTTTGTTTACCAGCCGCTTCGGCCACACCGCTCGGCCGCTCCTGTCATAGACTCGCAACATTTCTTCTATCCCGTTACACAGTACAGACCTCGTTGCACTGTACATTCCGCTCGTATTGTCAGATTTGATCGACTGTCACCGTCGCCGTCACCTGCATGCGGCCGTTGTGCCGCACGAGCCTGTCACTTGACTGACTGTTATGATTCGGACTGCCTCGATTTCTGGCACTCGTCCACCTCACATCCGGTAGAAAGTTTTGTCATGAGGTCAGCTCGCCGGTGAACTGGAATTCCACAATCCGGACGCTAATGATCCGGAGAAGCCGTGGGCCCTGGCTGGGTGGTGCGATGGGCACCTATAGCGCCTCTTAAGTTAGGCTCTTCCCAGCTATCCTCATCCCCACCGCGGAGGCATATGGACGGAGTACTCCGCGGGTGGCTGGTAATATCGTGACAGAAAATCGTTCATCTAAACAGCATTGTGGCAGACATTGTTCCACCTCGTCCGAAAGGGTCGAGTGCTCTACAGCTCATCGTGGTGCATACCTAGAGGAACCTCTCTATCTCATCTATCGGCGTCATAATCTCCCGAAGCTTCTTCTTCACACCTTCACTAGGTTCTTCGTACGGCCGGCGCGGCTTCAGCATGGCCTCAAGATCGCCTTCTATGCCCGCCGCCTTCGCGCTGTACTGACTGGCGGCATACTTGGTTGTGGCAATCCCCGCCTTGGTCGGATTCTCTGCGTGGGCCGACAGCCTTTGCAATGCCAGTGCCTCGTTATGCTTCCCCGCCGTCCACAGGTTGAAGATCTTCATCAATGTCTTGGGGAAGAGGTTTGCAAAGGCAGCAATGCAACCTGCGCTTCCTGCAGCCAGTCCCCCGACCAAGAAATCCCCCTGGCCTCCAAACACTGCAAACCGCTCGGGTGGGAATGTGGCCGACAACCGCGTGATTTTGCCCACCGAGCCACAGGTGAGCTTGACTCCCACAATGTTGGGGTTCTCTTGTGCCAGCGCTGCTATGGTGTCCGAGTCGAGATCGAGGCCGTTGCAGACTGCAGGGAAGTTGTAGATGAGGATCGGGAGGGGGGATGCTTTGGCCACGGCCGAGTAGAAGTTGTGGACAACGGCCGGGGTGGTTTGTTTGCCAAAGTAGGCACAAGGGAGAACGAGGACGTAGTTGGCCCCGGCCGCATGCGCGTCGGCGATGAACTCGAGCACTTGGGCCGTCGAGTGTCCGCCAACGCCGGCAATGATGGGATAGCCTTCAGGGAGCGACTGTCGTGCCACTCGCAGGAGTGCAGCGCGTTCGTCTCGGGTCAAGAGGAATGTCTCGGCGTTGGTGCCCAGGATGACCAGGCCGGTGAGGCCAGCTTTGGCCAGGTATGCATAGTATTGACCCTGCTCCTTGAGACACAGCGTATCCGTGGCCGGGTCGAAAAAGGTGACTGCGGGGGCGTAGACGCCGGCTGGGGGGACTGGGAAGGCGGGCGGTGCAGAACCCATTGTGCTCGAGGTCGAAGGAGATCTGATCTCTAGGTAGTCAGAAGAAGCACAGCAGAACTGGATGTATCTGCAGGACTGGGAGCAACAGAGAAAGAAAGGACAGACAGAGAGTGTGTCGCCAGAGAACGGGCAGACAGGGCCATGTCCTGCGCCCTTTACACACCCAATTTTCAACTAGATCAGTCGCCATCTCTCTTCTCCGCATGAGATGCACGGCTCTTATCCGGAGAAGCCTCCGGGTGGGTGTCCACGTACCACGGTACGCTTAGATGTCCCCTCATCGTCGGCGACAGATCTCCCGGGCTCAATACCCGATCGGTGCTGAGTACGGCGTGGGATTGTTCAAGATAGATGTTGGCCCAGGGCACTTACATACAACCAAGGCATATGCTGCGTGGACGAAATGCAATGGGGACATTTAATATCAGCAAACCATGCCAACGACAAGTTATTGGATAACGACAAAAGACTGATGGATCGTTTGCCCAGACAGAATCCTGCGCAGGTGGGCGAATCGTATCTCGCAAATCCTTCAAAATTAAATATTTAAATTCACGACAACTTCAGCATGGATCCTCAGTACCGCCGCCTCAACCGTGTTCCTCTCACCCATCACCCACTCCTCTTTCCTTGTTTACGGATTGGCGTTGATCTGGTCTCTTGAAATTGCAGCTTCAGATGGCGAGAGCCGCACCGTTTTCAGCCACACTGGATAGGGGTTAAGACGGAGCCGACTTCCTTGATCGACTTCGAGACGGTGAACCGCTGCTTACGATTTTCTCTTGCATGCATTGCGCCCGATGTCTTTGCCCGAGAAGCAACCATTTCTCCCCTTGAGCTCCTACAAGCCGAACCCCAGGTCCATCCCACAGATGGCGCCTCCACGCCGGGTACGACGACAGCTGTTCGTAGCGGTGTTTTTGATCATCTCGATCTGCCTAGGCATCACCCTGCTACAGCACATCAGAAGAGGCGCCTGTGAAGAATCTTTCTTTCTGACCGCGATTGGCCTCTGCCAGCGGTCTTCCCCCGAGGCGAAATGGAATTTATTCTACCACTTAGGGGGGAACAGCCCCTGGATCCCCAAGGTCGACCGAGTCCAATACTCGGACGCTGTGCTGCCCAAAGACTGCTCGGTCGATCAAGTCCACATGGTGAGACCAATCGGAAGTTCGCCTATTCCATTCGGATGCCCTACTTACGCAGACAGTTGTCACGGCACGCCGAACGCTATCCCACAAAGAACGCCGGTGTCCGTGAGTTGAATGCGTCTGGAGGGAGGCGGGACAACATGTACTGATTGTTTTACCAGGCCATTTTGATCTCCTTGAACGTCTGAACAGTCCCCATGTCACCCTGACCGGGTCCCTCTCGTTTCTTAAGACTTGGACATATTTCACCGACCCGTTGGACCCGGCCTTCGAGAACCTAACCGCCACTGGCCCATACGCTGGAACCACACAGTCGTTCAACACGGGTAAAATCTTGCGACAGCGGTACGGCCACCTGGCGTCCAAGACACGTCGGACCAAATTCTGGTCCTGTGGTTCTGCGCGAGACGTAGAGACCGCACAGTATTTCGCGGATGGATTCTTCGGTCCGCAATGGAGCTCACACGGCTTGGCCGAGCTGGAAGTCATCCCCGAGGTGCCGGAGCTGGGTGGCAATACACTCACTCCCGGCGACACCTGTCTCAAATACATCGACGACGAAGCAACTGGGCATGACTACGGCTACCACAAGCTGGCAGAGTGGCAAGAGGTCTTCACCAGACCCATTGCTGAAAGACTGGTGCACGACGCCCTCGGAATGGAGTTCAGTCCACTGGACATCTACGGCATGATGGAAATCTGTGGGTTTGAGATTCTGGCGAGGGGCAGCAGCGCATGGTGCGACATCTTCACCCATTCCGAGTGGCTGGAATTCGAATACGGCCGAGACCTCCTGCATTTCTACAGAGCAGGACCGGGGAACACGTACGCGGGAGCGATGGGTTGGCTGTGGTTGAACGCCACGCAGAGCCTCATGTCGAACCAGTCGTCCAAGGACGCATACTTCAGTTTCGTCCACGACGGGGACATGGTGCCTGCGTTGGCGACCCTCCAGATCCTCGACGAGCACTCGGCCCACCAGATCCTGCCCACGGACTCGGTCAAGACAGGGCGCCAGTGGAAGACGAGCGACGTGGTGCCAATGAGCGGACGATTGATCTTCGAGCGGATTTCCTGCGGAACCGAGTCTCAGGCGGCCGACCCGAACGAGCAGTTTGTGCGACTCCTCATCAACGACGGCGTCATGGAATTGCCCGGTTTGCCTACGGCCGACAAGATACAGCACGCTGTGCAGTTGGAGGCCTTTCAGAACTTCATCGCGTCCCAGAGGGCCGTCTTTGGCGAATTTCGCAATGTGTGCGCCTTGCCCGATGACGTGCCAGATAGAATCACCTTTTTGCATCAGTAGACCTACCGACCAACCGAGCTACCTAAGGGGGGCATTTGAGCCACACAACCCAAGCATGCAATAGAACAAGGAGGGATAGAAGGATAGAAGAACGACCAGCCTCTCGTTGGCAAGCCCAGAAGACCACTTACTTCAGTAGTAGTCAACCATCAGGCGATACGAGTATAAATAGAACCCATGGACCGACCACCCCTGATGATCAATGCAGTAAAAGCCAAAGAAAAGCAACTTACGGAGCAATAGTAGTGTTTGCCGGTTTCAGAAATCCCCAGCCAGCAGGGCCTCGGGCCCCAGGGTTTGTTTTGGGCTGGCTGACGCACCGCATCCGACGCGCAAGGGGGGAGGGCGAGGGGGGATCTCGAAGTGCTGATCATTCTCCTTCTTTCTGCGATCCCCTGCTCAGCTTCACCGTACGACTGCAGCCTCAATTGTCAGCCGCTTTGCTTATCTGACCCCAAGTTCCCGCGCTCTGCTGTACTGTTGTGTTTGGGCCGAGCATAGATCGCAGTTGACCAAAGTTCAAAGTTGAAGTTGACGAGTGTCGTGCCCCTCCCCGTCTCCCCCCTGGAGGCCTTGCACCCAAGGAAACGATCTAAAGTAAGGTATGGAAGTTGGCGTTGTTGTTGATAAAACAGAGCACTCCCAAGTAATTAACCGTGGCGCGGCTCAGATAAACAAAAACCAAAATAAGCGACCAACCAACTCAGATTCCCTCGTTCGCAGCTCCAGAGAGCCCAAACACAAAACAAACTCCTCCCCTCCATTTCCTCCTTTTCCTTCGACGATCTTGGTGTCTGGCCCCGCGCCTCCAAGTCGCCGAACGGAACCCCAGGACCACCAGCCGAGTGACGACGACGGTGACGGCGACGGCGACGACCAAGACCACCACCACGATGGCCGACCTGCAAAACCCCACCGAAGCATCCCTGGTCTCGACCTTGTCCAAACCGGCACAAGTAGACACGGCCGCGGCACCGGTCTCCAAAGAAGCAGGAACACAGGTTGACACGGTCCCGAGCGCAGTGACACCCACGTCCACGCCCACACCCACGGCACTCGTCAACGGCGACAGCACCAGCACCAGCACCAGCACCAGCACCAAGACCAACGGCGTCGTCCCTGCGCCTGCGCCTACGCCTGTACCTACAGCCACGACTACATCCGCACCAGTCCCTACATCCACATCGATATCGACACCGACACCGACACCTTCGGCTGCGCCAACGCCGGCACCAGCAGCGGCGGCAGCAGCAGCGACAGCCTCGACAACCAACGAGTCTGACCCCCCACTATTCTCTGCGTCACTGATCGGGGATGAGGTCAAGGCGAGTCTGCCCGAGGGATACACGATCCGACCACTACGACGGAGTGATTACTATGGTGGTAAGGACATATTCTCCCGCTTTCCAGTCAACAATAATAATCCCCCATAACACATATATCTCTCCCACTCTTCCGTCCCCCCCCCTCACTTCCCTCCTGCAGGTGAATTGAAGATTCAAACACACACGGGCAAGCGAAAAGCTAATGAAAACTCCTCGTCTTGTTGGCGCGAACAGGCTTCCTCCCCACACTCCGAGTGCTAACGACGGTGGGCGAACCGACACCGGCGGAATTCAACGCGCGGTACGACTTCCTCCAGTCGCGCAACGACACGTACTACATCCTGGTCATCTGCGACGGCGAGGGCACGGTGGTCGGCACGGGCGCCGTGCTCGTCGAGCGCAAGTTCATCCACAACCTCGGCCTGGTCGGCCACATCGAGGACATTGCCGTGGCGCGGAACCAGCAGGGCAAAAAACTCGGCCTGCGCATCATTCAGGCCCTGGATTCCGTCGCCGCGAGGCTGGGCTGTTACAAGAGTATTCTCGACTGTAGTGAGACCAACGAGGGGTTTTATGTCAAGTGTGGCTTCAAGCGCGCCGGCTTGGAGATGGCTCATTATTATGACCAGCCACCGAAGGCCGAGTTATAAATCTTACGAATTGAGTGTGTGTGTGTGAGAGAGAGGGAGGGCTTGGCCACCCAAGGTGTTTGGTTCTTGAATCAGGAATCGTCCCGTCCTATGGGGGAGAGTTGGGGCGAGAAGATCGACCCCTTCCTACACCGGACAAACCTTGATGATGAGGCAGACCCGAAGAAAGCGAGGTGGAAAGGCATTGTATTCCATGTTATAGAGGCAATGTTCCCTTGTACTCAAGATGGCCAGGGGCCGAATAGACCGAGGGAGAGGACTAGAGAAAACAAAAAACCCAGCGAAGGACCATGACTGGTGGCAATTGAGAATACATGCTCTCCTAAACAATGGATTGCTCCAACATTCCCCCGAGGCATACCTGGTGTGCGTTTCATGGATATCGAGGTTTGAATGGAAACGTTGCTGTTTTCTGGCGGGAAAATCCTCCTGCCAAGATCTACGAGTTTAATTCTTAGTACTATTTCGATTTGGAGGATCCCTATTGACATAGGAAGTCGCAGACCACGAAAGGATACTGCTTACCTGTCGCCCTCATAGCTTGGATCATATTCTCTTTCTCTCAGCCTCGCTTTCTGTTGCAACCGCGGATTAGGAGCATCTTGGGCGGGCAAGTAGATGGGGCTAGATTGCTAAGATGGACCGGGTAACAGTGAGGGCTGACAAGCTCCTGTGAAAACACTGCAGCACAAGCAGGCTGGAGGCCACCGGAGCAGCCTCACCATCTTTGATCTGCTGCCTTGCCAACACACCGACGCAAGACACATTTCGGATTCGGCAAGTGATTCGGCCCCTGAGTTGCATCTCATACCACGCACATTCAATCTCGATCCAGCCACTGACAGGCAGATTCAGCTCTCAGTGATTGCTCGTAATCGAAAACCTGGCTCGGTCACGCTCAGTCTCGCTCGGTGTCCCGGAAATCTCGCTCGAGGGAGTCGGAGGGACACTCACCTGACCCAAGGTGAGTCCGCTAATTTCCATCGACGGCTACACAGCCTCCTGAGTGGCTGAGAGGACATCACGTGATTCAAAGGATTAGGCAGCACTCATCTGGCCGGCGATCGAAGCATTTCTCGCAGTCTTGAATCTGGCGCAAAGGTGTGAGATTGGTGATCTAGTCTCGCTGCTCAAACAGAGGATCCCTGCTCTAATCAGCCATCTCAGTACCACCTCACAGCACGAGGCAGACTTTCCGAGAGAACGGCCGATCATTGAAGGGAAATGCATGAAATTCCCTGTTCGGGGTCATGGTTGACAGCCCTTGGTTGATTTGCTTGGGATGAAATCAGGGACCGTCCCCGAAGCAGTTGCCTCCCTACTCAGTTGAGTGTCAGATTTGCCCCTTGGACTCAACGGTGGAGATGGTGCTGTGCAGGCGTCAGTTTCCAGAAGCCCAGGAACACCGAGACCCTCCTGCAGCTCCAGCCGTATTCGCAAGCTTCTCGAAAGCGAAGAAGCGAAGTAGCGAAGGAAGCCCGACTATGACAAAGATCTTTCGCTCACTGGCACGGCCCTCTCTGCCGTCACGGGCTTAATGCCCATTCAAAAGATGCTGCGGAATGCAAGTACATCCGACAGCCGGTATGACACAGCCATGGGTCACAACCACACGGCCGAAGTAGCCGCATGAGGCGGAGCCCTTTGGGTATCTTTGCTTATGGCCTTTGACATGTGTTTGGGTGACGGCGAGGTTAGGTCATCCAGGACGATGATGTGATGTCGTTTGACGACGGCAGGTGAAGTGAGATTTGTGCGTCGCGCATAAATCCATCCGGTGCTATTATTGAAGGAGAGCTATCTGTACCGCCTGTACGTAGATGTCAGTCGCACAAGTCGAATCCGACGTCTGATTAGTCAGTTGAGATTTCGACCGAAAAAGGCCTCCGGAGGATCACCGTCGTGCCAGTGTCTGGTTGCCTGCTGCTTGGCGAGTTGGCTACAGGACCTTGTGCGGGCTGAAGCCTGAGAGTCTCGGAAAGCGTAGGAAAGTTTGATCGCGATCTGGGGCTAGCCAAGACCACTGGCCTCACTTCGAGGAAGCCAGTGGGGGCTCACGGGGCCACGGGCTCTTGTCCCACACCATCAGCCACTCGCACATCAGGCAGTCTTCAGCGGCCTAATCCTCGAGAATTTGGCCCCTCCACCACTCTTTGGGATGTTGAGTGTATCGGGAGATTGAACGTGACGTCGAGGTCGCCGAATGAAGGCTCGCAGTGGCACGGAGTCGCTCAAACAATAATAGCAATGAATTATCGCCACAGGTGAAATGTGACTCGTGGAGAAAATGTGGACGAGATTGACGTGCGTGGCCTGGGACGGCGCAGTGGCGTTTGCTGCCCTCTCATTTGCCGCTCGCCTGAATCAGGTTTGAGTCATGGACTCAAAGCCCCCATGGGCCATGGGCTGTTGTCCGCTCGGAGGAAAGTGCCGCCTGCACCCTCTTCGACCCTCGACAACCTTCAGGCTTCCACCACCCTGTCCAACGCAAGGGCCACCCTCACGGCCGTGTTGGTGTCCTGGGGGCGAATCAGGCTGGCGATGATTCACCACCACGCGGGGCTTTGGCAGGCCCGATTGGTGTCCGCCTTGTGTTGTCAGACCTCGGATTCGTCGTGCATCGCTAAATCGCCGTACTCTGTTCTTGGGCTTGCGCGCAGCTCCTTTGCTCACTTGTGACCCGTTACTCATGCTTTTTTCTGCCGCCACCCTCCCGTATCGGATTTACAGGCCACGGTAGGTCAGGAGAAGGAAGGTCTTAACCCGCGTATCGAAGAGGATGCGAACGGAGAGGGGAGTATTGAGTTTGCGGAGGCGTGGAATAGTCCCGGACCGCGAGAATATATTGGTGGTACATGACTAACGTTATCTCATCTCGAGGGTTTCAGCTCAACCGTGAGGTATGTAGAGGGGGAGTGCCGCTGCCACCACTGCCACCACTGCCACCGCTGCCTATTTCGGTGACTAGATCTGGATGCGTCCATGTGAAATCTGAAACTCCGAGGGAGCAATGGGCCTGGACGGAGTCTTAGGTGGGAAAGCCGTTCATGGGAGTCATCGAAGGCCCCAGCAGTGGCAGTGGCGGAATTGCTGGACTGCACTCGGTAGGCACCGACGGGTACGGGTCTGAAGGCGGCGCTGAAGAGACAACTGTTCTGTAACATACCGCAGTGGCCGAGTGGCATTAGTAGTGGCAAAGTGACAGCACAATAATAATCATCATGATGGTGGTGATGGTGATTACTCCCGTTGTGGGTGTGAGTAGTCTTGAGTCTTGAGTGACCACAATTGCGTGCCTGGGCTGGAGAGTGGAGGGTGGAGGGCGGCGACGGACGGGCGAGAGAGGTGCAAGGTGCGAGGTGCAAGGTGCGAGGTGCAAGGTGCGAGGTTAGAGCCAAGGGCGAGCGAAAGGGTGAGGAGCCAAAGGGCGAGGCACTGAGGAGCCTGAGGGTGACCTGGAAGGGCTTGGTGGCTCAGTGGCTAGGTGCTAAGTAGGGTTCAGGTCGCAAGTCGCAGGTCGCAGGCAGGTTCTGCTTTGAGTCATCCGCTGATCTGAGCGGCGCAGTGGCGACTGCCCTCTGCCCTCTGCACCGGCTCTCGCTCTGGCTCACGGCGGCGGCGCCCAGCCCATATAGGTTCTCCCTGCAACCCCCGGCACCAAACAGAGTCTTCCTCAACCATGAACCGCAAGATGAAGCAGACCATGGATAGCAGCAGAGGCTGCTCGTTTTTCTCCTCGCCCGTTATTTGAACACCTCCTCCTCCTCCTCTCGCTATAAGGACCACGTCCTGGCCTCCAGAATCTGCCCTGTAAGCAATGCACCCAGCCAACACTCATCCCTCGCTCGAACCGCGCACTTTGCCACGGCCTGCGGCCTGCGAGTCGGTCGGACTCATCTATGAATCACACGCAAGAGAACTGACTCAACTCGAAATGTCTCCCTACAGACTCTATATACTTAGCAATAACTCTTTATCGCCTCCGTTCCGGGAAAGAACCGCCTGTTCCTACCCACACCCGTCCTTCCACCGGTGAAGTCGCTCGGCTGCACCCTATCTACACCACCATTTCTCTTCAGCCTCACATTCACTACATCGGCACCGTATTCACCAACTTCAACACCTGATATCACCCAATTCTCACCTCTTATCGCTCGCTGTGTGCCGCGAACGAATCTCTGCTCCTCGGCTTCGAACAAGTGCCTGGAATTTGGCCATCGCCCCCAGCGCTTCGCTTACTATACCTCTCCACTCCAGTTCAGTCATAAAAACAAAGTTCAAGTCAACCATGAGTCGTTGGCTAGTGTCATATCTCCCAGAAGAACCGTCCACCCGTCAAAGCCCACCGCCAGAGTCACAAGCTGTTTTGGTAAAGCCACACCAGGATTGCCTTGAGCCCGACGAACATTTGTATCTTGCCAACTCCGAGCCCGCGTTAGATTCCACCTGACTCGAGCAAAGATTGCAATACATTGTTGGTCCTGATCAAGTCATCTGGGGCAAGGAAACAGCTGTTCCCTGTGCTCTGACTTGCGGTGGGTTTGCGGCCCATACCCGGTAATTCGCCGTGCTATCGCATTGCAAAATGGATCACCTTGACTAATTTGCGAGACAGGTTCTCGTCATTGGTTCTCTCTATACTGTTGTCTCCCTCCCAATAGTGTGGAGTCGCTCTCTCTGAAGACCTCTCAAATCTTGGTATTTGAGGGTCAATTTTCCTTCCACCACATAAAAGATGGGCGTCGGAGATGTGGAAGCACTCTCCAATTGCTATCCCACCCAGAACGTCCAGGATTCAGTCTCTGGCTGGCTGTTCTCGGAATGCCGCGAGTTCTACAACTTGGACAAACAAAACCATGCGTGGCCCTCAACCCAAAGCAAAGACAAGCAAGATGTAGACCAAAGCAGTGTGACCTCGGTCGACGATACTGTTAGTGTCAGCGACTCGGCCCATGAGTCGTATTCGTCGGAATCTTCCGCTCACACATCTTGGACCACCACTACCGACCCTGCGGACCTCCTGGACGAGGACGAGAGAGATCAGTTCCACCAAATCAAGCAATCTCACGCCTCCCGCACTGAGCTTCAGGATCATGTCCTGAACGGCCTTCATTCCAAGGACCACTCTGGTAATGGTGCTCGTTCCTCATGCCCGTTCAAGAGTGTCTACAACAACGTCAAAGCACACGTATCCTCCCACGTCGGACAAGAGGTCTCGGATCGGTACCATAATCTCTCAAAGAGCCTGAGGGAAGCTCCGACCAGCTGTTCTTCTGACAACCCTGCACGGAAGTGCAACAGTCGGCGATCATATGGCTCGGCCAAAAACCAATCACCCCCTCCCAAACTCAAGAGAGATACCGAAACCACCGACCAGTTCGTCTCTCTTCTGATCATCTTCGCGACAAGACTCATCACCGCCATCTGGCCACTCTCAGCATGCCCTCCGATGATGTCGACCTGCTTCAATGGTGCCGGCGTATTGCCACTGCGTGTCTTCATCCAAGAGACTCTACGACGGTCCAAGACCAGTTACTCGACTTTGCAGGTGGCACTGTACTATCTCGTAATGCTCAAAGCCAAGTTGCCTGCTGGTGACTTCACCAAGGAACAACTGAGGACTCCCTCCAGTGGGGAAGCTGCGGAAAGATCTCAGTGCCGCGCAATGCAATGTGGCCGCCGCATGTTCTTATCCGCGCTGATGCTCGCCTCCAAGTATCTCCAGGACAGAAACTACTCTGCTAGAGCGTGGAGCAAGATTTCCGGCCTTCGTAGCAACGAGATCAACGAGAACGAGAGGGAGTATCTGGCGCAGATCGACTACAACCTTCATGTCCCCAAAGAGACGTTTGACAATTGGAGCAAACTAGTTTTGGCCCTGAGCAAGCTATCAAAGGAGCGTCCTCAATGTCGGCCCGAGTCTTCCCACTTCGACTTCTGTCGCCCGGAAGGTAGTACCGGCGCCATCTTGGCCGATATGGTCTCCCAGGTGGATCTTGACCAGACAAGTGGGCTGCATACATTCTCAGATGAGTGGTGGTGCGGCTTGATCTCAAGGCTTGACCCTGGCCTTGCCAAAGACTCGGCTCTGACAGATGAGTTCTTGCTCAGAAACTTGCCACGAGGCAGGTCGGACCAGCAAATTGCTGCACTGTACCTTAACAAGCAGTCGTGCAAGCCGTGGGATGCCCCAACTGTACCATTGGACTCTCTCTCTCGGGTCTACGACATCAACTTCAGTGACACCTTGAAACCACGCACGGCAGAGCAGACCAAACCCCAGACTCCGCAAACACCTCATCAGATGAGTCCTGCCCACAATTCAGGGTTGCCAATGCAGCCTCAGTTGCGCAATCTTCCCACGCCGATGTCCACACCACGGATTGTGGAGGGGTGCCAATGGTCGAGCAACTACACCAGGCCTTCTCTTCACTGCTCTGCATCAATGGATGCTCTCCGAAGCATGCGGAAGCAATGTCTTGTGAATGCAAATTTGGAACGCTGTCCCCCCCCTCGGCCCCAGGGTTATGGATTACCCGCTGTTCGATCCCTGATGCGTCCTGCAGAGACAATTCAGGAAGTCCCCAGCAGGTCTATAACGCCTGTGACTTCGTCACCGGCCTCTGTTGCCTCCGATTCGACAGTATGCACCTCAAGGTCAAGGTCATCTTCAATGTCTTCCAACTCGTCCTGGTCGTCGCTTGCTTCGGCACAGCCTCGATCACGATTTCTAGGCGGAGGGCAGCTTTGCTCATCGCTTTCACAAGTCTCCTCGTTGTCTGATCGACAGTGTAATCTGATCTCAACGGATGGCCAGAGACCAGATGCTCTGAACTCCAGATTCAATGACGAGGGCTATGGAAGTAGTGAAGAACCACAGTCCAGGTTATCCAAACATGGCCTGTCATCTAGCTCTGAGATGGATGCCGTGCATGGGTTGATGTCACTTTCGTCACACTCTGAGTCCACCAGCCAGAGTGTAACGCCTACACCACATCAATTTGCTGGACACGGCGACATGGGGAGCACCGATTCGCCCAGAGGACACAAGAGGAGTCTATCCAAGACAGATCACAATCTCCAGTCCCAAGTTCGAAGTCTCCTGGCTGATGAGATGTCGTCTCCTGACGTTGTCGAGGATCCGATCCAGCCATTCTACGACATAGCTCCCAAACAATGGCAAGTACCAACCAAGGGTTGGGCGGCACCCAGAAGGGCGTTGCCAAATACCATGGACAACAAACGTGTGGCCACATACTGCTCTATGCAGCAATTTGCCTCGGCACCAGATCTTGCATCACAATATCTCAAAGATTCAATGATCACAGCTTCCTAGCTGGCACATCCACGCTGCCGTCAAAACCAATGGTGGATGTGATGGGAGCTTCGAGAAGATGTGTCAAGTCAACTTGGCGATATGCTGTGCTCACCCTCTTCGGTCTCGACCAAAGATGAAGGCTGCCTTTGTCGTCTCTTCTGATGGAGACGCAACGATGCGCCGTATCCCAGGGGAGAGACTGAGAGGAGTGACAAGTGATGAGCAGAGCATAAACTACAGCAAAGCATCCACGCTCCCCCAATCTGGGAGATGGATGTCATCACAACCCATCAGCAATACCTTGTATGAACAGCCAGTTGCCACCTCTTGATACCCCAAGCTGCGCCAGTTCACTGCTTCAAGGATAATATGTCAAATTATCAAACCTCCTTAGACGGAGAATCAAACAAGATTCGGAAGTCCTCCTGCAATACAATGCAACACATAAAAATTAAAACTAAGCCTTTGAACAACAGGATGAGTTCAGAGGGGGGGCGAATGCTGGATCCTGGTGCTCAAGGAGTGGGTTGTCTGTATAGGAATAGGAATCACGAATTTAATAATGTTCTGAACCGATTTCGAGATTAGTCTTTCTTCCGTGATGTCTTCTCTTTTGCTATGTTTGACTCTGGAGTAGTTCTGTTGGCGAACCTGGGAAAGCATCCGCTGCGCTCGACACATTCGACCGCACCATTTGCAGGGCTTCTGTCTCTCTCTCTCTCTCTCTCTATCCCGAACCTGTACGGGCACTTACCTACGACAATCTCTACCGTGTCACTAGAGAAGGGGACATGGTGTGATATCGTCGTCCATTCCATCTAGATCGAGTCAATTACTTGGTACGTAAATTTCTCACCATGCCACTCTATCCACCGCCGAGGAGTGACATGACATGAAAGGCATCGGGAAATCTCGTAGCACCAAACTCTTGATTGCCCTCACGTGCCTCTTGGCAGCCGACGACCGCAGTTTTTGATCAGATAAGATCATCTGCACCGGTGGATCTTTTATCAGATGATCTGGCTAAATTACGAAACTGGCCGAGGCGGGGGCCCTCGACACCACCGCAGCTTCAGTCCCAGTCCCTCCCTCCCTCCCTCTCTCCCTCCCTCTCTCCCTCACTCTCAAATCACACGACGTCCCCTCGTCTCATACCCCGTTGTGTACCTGCCTACCTGCCTTTGCCCTCGTCTGTGTCTGGGTCCGAGTCTCTGCCGCTACTGATACGGGGTTCTGTCCTTCTATCTCTCTGTCTACTGAGCCTACGACGCACGACGGGTAACCTCTACATACCTGCCTACCCGCCTACCTGCCTACCTGCCTCGTCGGTACGAACGAACGAACGAACGAACGAACGAACGAACGAACGAACGAACGAACGAACGAACGAACGAACGAACGAACGAACGAACGAACGAACGAACGAACGAACGAACGAACGAACGACTGCAGGCCATCCTAGATCCCGACTGACGCAGAACGGATTCAGTGTGCATAGGCTTTTGGTTCGCGGCTTGTCTTGCGTGACGACCATAATCTGAGCCGCGTTTCTCTGTCGTTGTTCGACCTGGCCGACTGAAAGAATCAGGGAAGAGGGTTTCATATATTTGTCTCAAGGTTGAGAAACTGCGGGTTCTTTCGTTACCTGCCTACTGGCCCATCTTCGAGTTATACCTCGGATCTGGAGCACTGAACTCGATCTGGAACTAAACGGCAGGGTGACACGGACAAAGTACGATTTGCACTGGCTGTAGTCGAGTCGACTTGGATTGATCATCAGTCAAGCTTCCAACATGTATCTCCCTCGCACCCTCCTCTCGGTCGTCCTGCTATTCACCGCAAGGACAATATGCGGACCGATTGAACCAGCACCCCAAGCCCCTCTCGACGCCATTCCTCCTACACTACCACCACCAACATTCCCGTCTGAGGAAACGCTCCGCATTCCCTCGCGCTACGAATCGACGGTCCTGGGCCGACGTCTCCTCGGCTTGTCCAAGACGGGCGTTCTCACGACCGTGTTCCCGTCGAACCTCACCTCCTCGCCGCGCGTGCCCAGTGACGTGGCCAATACGCCAATCGGCCTGCCAGACTACATCGCGTCATGCGAAGAACCGAGCGGAAACCCGACAATTCTGGCGCTGACGATCTCGACGTCAACCAAGAACGCATTCGCAGGCTCCAACGCCTCACTTGCCCTGTCCTGGTGGGACGAGTACGCGCAACTGACGCACCATCAACCGTGGTCTGCGGCGAACCTCCCCCGGCTGAGTGTTACGGGTTACCTGGAGGAGATGACCGAGGATGAGGTCAAAAGCCAGGATATTGCCGGGTGTTTCACCCGCGTTCATAGGGACAGTATGCTCTGGTTGCCGGGGAAGAAGTGGGCGGCCCACGAGGGTCTGTGGATGAGGTTGGTAGTCAGGGAGGTTTACTGGATCGGCGGGTTTGGGGATCGGAATTATATTGGCTGGCTGGATCCTGAGGAGTGGAGGTCTATCAGGGTCGATGAGTGGCAGGGTGTTAGGCTGCCGGGGGAGAAGGCTTAGGTAGTGGTCATCGTTATTGTCGTGGAGACGGAGACGCTGGCGGGGAGATGAATTTCGATGATAATGATGGTGTCTGCATGCCTAGTGTGTAAAACGCTGGCTATGATATTGACTTTGGCTTGGATGATGCCCGTTCTGCAGAGTCCTCGCCTCTCTGGGACCACAGTGACATGGTCGGAGTCTCTCCTTGAGTTTGAATGTGTATATAGTCCCTCCGGGGATAGCGCAGAGGGTCATAAACAAGAATGACAATGCCCCTCGTTTCATACAATTCGATCATGATTCGAGATGGCTCGTGGCGTTTCTGATTGACGAGAAATGAGTCTTACTGACCATGGGACTGCGCCAGTAACTTTGAGACCGTCGTGAACGAAACCGGTTCATGAACGGTCGGTAGCTGATTGTGTAGCTAGTCGGTAGATTGCAACGCGACGGTCGTAATCTGGAGTTTCCGGGCAGACAGGCTTTGCGACGTCGACCTGAGAAAAGGCCCCCTTCAACATCGTTTCTGGCCAATTTTGTTGCTGGTGTCCTACACCGAGATATATCCCAAATATTGTATGACGCCGTGGACGGACAGGCTCACATGGTTCAGGAGAAGTTGCCTCCTTCGGACATTTTAATCACGCCTTTTGTACCCGGTCGAGCGTTTTGACCAGCAACCCTGAAGCTCGTCCTAGTTCGCCTCCTTCCTTTTTGGCAGCATCGATGCCGGCTAAGATGACCGGTTGGAAATTGTTGCTGAAAACTTGTAACCTGTCCTGCCGATCGTCTAGTATCCGGTTTTCGTCCTCGCTTTGAACGCCAAAGAGATTTAAATAGGCATAAGCATTGGACTTTGTGGGTACCGACAGCGTATCGGTGTACCAAAGTGGAAAATCCAGGACCATGCTGTGCGGGCCAGGCTGCAAGATTTCATCGGAAAACAGCCCTGCTTGGAGAAACTCGGAAAGAACCTGCATGATGCGTG
Organism: Exophiala calicioides; assembly: GCA_001599795.1. Lineage (NCBI taxonomy): Eukaryota > Fungi > Ascomycota > Eurotiomycetes > Chaetothyriales > Herpotrichiellaceae > Exophiala > Exophiala calicioides. Next base: position 677,934 of record BCHZ01000001.1, on the reverse strand, counting down.
CGGTGGATTTGACATCACCTCCAAACGATGCCTTGGTGGAAGACCATTTACTGCTGTCAGATGATCTCCATCCCAGGACGGTGGTAAAGCATTCCAAGGTCTGGTGCCATCCACCAGAAGAGGAGACGAGTTCTGGGCCCGCGACCCCGATCAGGAACGACAGAAACTCAATGGCTGAGATTCGAATATCTCGTGCCAAGTGCGTCATGCCGGCCCGCATGTAGGGCAAGATCTTGGTGACGTGATCTCGCACATCTTCCTTGGGCAAGACCTGGAATAACTTGAGAAGTTGACTTCGAACTCCGGCCGAGGCATCAAATATGAGCGGACACAGACTCCCGAGTAGAGAGGTGGTTGTGGTGGGAAGGGTGGTGCCTGACGAAGTCGATGCGATGTGGGTGGTCAGAAAAGCCAAAGACTCCCGCCTCTGGGAATCGGTGCGGGAAGTCAGGAGCGAGAGATGGTGGAGGAATGTTGCCGACTGCGAGGGGGCGTCGATGTCGAGTTGTTGGTTCAGAACAATAGCTAACCACGAGTGTCAGGGTCTATTGATCTGACACAGACCAGGGGAGTTATATTACCCTTGGATCGGAAGCTGGTATCGGTATGGTTGTCCGCCTTGGGTCGAGCCTTGCCGACTTTCAATTTTGCTTTCTGGTGGCCAGTTCAGTTGATGCACATTACTACGGAAGACGTGGCATTAGACTGACCTTGAAGTCCTTTTTCTTCTCTTTCTTCTTCTTTGCACTGGAGCCCATTGCAGCGAGTGGGGCAAGTGTGAGTGTACTGAGCAGGATCAGTTCGATGGCCCAAGGCATTAACTAATTCAGATTTTTTTTAGAGAACGTGACTTGCGACACGTGACGTCTGACTGACCCCACACAAGCTTTTTAAGCTGCGGGCCGAGCCGCACGGGAAAACAGTCAGGTGCCCTCCTGGGTTTGCGCAATCTCTGTCGCGGATTTGCTAAGTTAGTCTTCTGGAGGAGTCGCGGAGAAAGATTTCATATTCGTAATGGAAACTCCAGAATTCGGTAGCCTTGCCACGCCTTTGACGCTTACTTGGACCTCTCGATTCTAGTCGACTACATCTGTACCCTATTCGAACCTCATACCCTCCCTCCCGCCTCCCGCCCTGCTGCCAACGGCACTCGACGCGTCCGAGCCTATCTGTCGTCCGTGGGAGTAAACGGGGCCGCGTTGGGACACCCGTGTCAGACTGCTCTGCTTGAAGCATGTCATGAACATCTTGTACAGCTAGTGTCGGTTTCAGCACAGTTGAAAAGGCTGCAGATATGGCGCAGGTTGAAAGGGTGCGTCCTGATCTCCCGCACCCTATCGAGTGTTCACTGACTGGGTGTGGCCGCAGGAGAGTTTGAATGGTCCCTCCATCGATGCAATGCTACGGGGCCTTACGGAACGGCCAAACGTACAGTCTACTTTGATTCTTTCTAAAAAGGACGGTTCCATAATCCGAGCTACGGGCCTTGCTGCGTCGGAGAAGACAACGAACGGAACCTCTGGGGCATCATACCGATGGTCGCAAACGCCCACCGCCCGGCGAAATACACAAACAAACGACGGACCAGACGCGGTCGGCGAAGGCCATACCGAGGGCACAGAGGCTAAGGACAAACCGAATTCAGTCGAATTGCTGGCGGCTGCCATCTTTCAATTTGCAACCAATGCCTCTGCCCTGGGTGTGACACTTGGTACCGCATCCCGTGGTGCTGCTGGCTCGGACGGGGTATCTGCAGGGACATCCTATGGTGATGGCAGCGTTTCCAGACACGATTCCAATCTCGAAGAAGAGTCCGACCCAAGGTCTAATGACGACGAAGTCCAGCTGCTGAGGATGCGAACAAAACACCAAGAGATCATCATATTTCCAGATCCCAATTACATCTGCTGTGTGGTTCAGAGGGTGGGCAAGGGCGGGAATGCCTCAGAGAGGAGATAGCGTGATTTAGATTGCTATCTTGACAGCTCAAGAATCGCAGGCACACAGACTTTCCTCGAGCAAGGTTGTTCTTGGTCATGTGAGTTCTAGGTCTCAATAGCACCTTGAAGATAAGAGAATTGGAAATACGACCAAAAGTGGACGGCTGCAACCCTGGAATGAAACAGAGAGGCCAATTTCGGGGCCTGGTCGGCCTGACTGGACAAAGGGATATGCAGCAATCTGATTCAGTTATCGAAGGCAGGGCCCCCAGGCTGCCGATTTGGTGCATTTGCCCCAGATTCTTTATCTGCGAACAGCAACAAATCGCGCTGTTATCGCGGGGAACCGAACTTATCAAGGCCTCGCGCCTGGGACAGGTCGCTCCTATCACCTACTAGGCAAGCCTATCCAATTCAGAGACGCGATAGCGTTTCCCTATCACTGGATTGCGTGCGCAACTCAGATCAGAATTTTTCCAGACAGTTTTTGCGCTCGCTGATCTCCTTCCCTTATCTTGTGGTGACCAACAAAAGCCTAGAGAGCGCTCTACTTAAAGGTCTGAGGGACCGCAACGTAGGCTGTACTCCTAGGGCTCTTAGTTCTCACGGGACTTGTCAGAATGCTCACACCAATTTGGATCCGTGACCGCAGGCGACTGCGTGGCGTCCAGGTTGGAACAGCCTCATCCCAGGGCTAGCCGGACCTCCGATTGAGATATATTTGCCCTCCTGCGATGCTGGATTGGGATGCAAACGACGCCGAACGGAGCGCCGACGACACGAGATCAACGCCTGTTGTCTTGCGACATGGGAGAAATGTCCTCAGGGGGGGTGTACCGCAGGTCTAATTTCCATCAGCATCGGCATCAGCGCCTCCCAGCATGGAGGCATCCCCCTACGAAGCGCCGGACAGAATCGGGGCTGGCACTGGCACCTCGGTTTGTTTGACGAAACGAGATTATTCATACCAGGTCGGCACGTCGCAGCAGATTTCCAGTCGCCTGCAGATTGAGCTGGCCAGCCCTGGCTTGCACTAGCGTGGGGGTGCATCTCTCGCGACTCTGTGCTTCGCTAGCAGGATGCGGACGTCTCCTGAGGCCCTACGAACCCCTCGCATTCTCTCAGACGACCCGACCGTCTTCTCGGTTGCTGGACCATCGGATTTTGGTTACCATGAGCGTCTGTCGTCTGATGCGGGTTCCCAATTTCGGGAGGTTCGATAAGATTTCAGCGGATGCGTTCCAGGACGACGACCACGACTACGACGACCCACCGGGCAACTCACTGCCAGTTTGTTGGGCCCTCGGCCTGCCATTGTGCAAGGGTGGAAAGGGTCCTGATGAAGGTGGGGCTGGCCAGGCTGAGAGTTCACATTGAGTTTGACGGTCTAGGCTCGCTGAGAAGGCGTGGCCGACCGCTGGGCCGATGGGAAGCTGCTGGGGGATGCTGGAGGGACCGAGGGGTCCCCTCCGGGTCCCCTCCCGACAGGGATGATGGGGGTGGTGCATGGGTGGTGGGATGCACCTAAAACGGAACCTCAGGCGTGCCGAGACCAAGCCGCTAACAGCCAACAGCTTGACCACTAACCTTGCAGGCGAGCCACTCCCAATCGCACCCGAAGCCTGGAGTGACTCCTTGTCATCAGTCACTATCATGCAGCAACTGCCAACAGCCAGCAGCCTCCCATGCCAGCCTGGCTGATGCGGGCATGACGCCGACGCGGTTCTCTGGTGGTCGTTTACGGTCGTCCAGAAGACCGGCAACATCTGTCTCGCCCTCATTAGGTCTCCCCCCGATGGCCTGGCTAATTCTGGCGCTCACATTTGGAATTGTCGCATGTTACAACCCCAGACCACAGGCGGTTGGTCGTGTGCCTGAGAAGCGGGAGGTGGACCGTGAATACGAACAGCCACACATACTACACCCGACCTCGAACCATGTCCGAGTGTCGCTGGCCCTCAGGCTTTGATCACCCACCTCCTCGCCACTTGAACGGAAGAAAGTCAATTAAGCCGATGAATCCGATCAGTCCGATCAACCGTGCTTTGGCCGCGGCAAGGGAAAGATTGCTGTGCCTGGACCCTGGAGGAAAGTTCTCAACGGAAACGATCGCCGGCGACCTCCAACCAACAATTCTCCAGGCTACCAAACGCTCGACTGGTATTAACTGGGTATGTGGTTATTCGATTGTCTAATAATCGACTTCGATCTAGATAATCGGTTTGCCCAAGTGGCCCCGCGTTCGCAGGCTGCGTTGTGGAATTGCCGGCTCGAACAAACTGCGGCAGCGGGAAACCCTTCCCCTTGGGCGGTGACATGTGTGCCGCCAATCAACCACCCGTGTTGAATGCCTACGGTCCAAGCATGCGTTCAGCTAGTCGAGTTCTTGAATGCTAGCTCTGCACCCGGCAGGTCTGTCTGCCCTGTTTCGTGCGACAGATGTGCATCGCGACGAGCGAAGAAAGATGTCTCCGGACGCGAGCCGAGAGAGGGTCCGACTTCGTCTTGATACATCTACTAGGAACGACCCTACCGTGTATCCATGTCTCTGCACGGCATCGAGGTAAGTGCTGCATCCAGGTCAGCGCGCTAGATGCCCCGTCGTGAGGCCAGTCAAAAGCAGATGGACGGTTTGACCATCCAGTCTATGTAAAACAAGGAAACCATGATAGCACATATATATCACCCTTCTAATTGATCATTCAATCATTGACGTATTCTATTCTTCCATCTCGACTTCGGCGGGCCAATGCCACCGCAGGGATACCTGATCCATCAACCAGCTTCTGTTCTATCAGCCTTGTGTCGTAGCTCGGGCATCCGCGGGAAGAGACAAATTCTAGAACTTGGTGTCAGCTCTGGCTGTAACGGCCTATTGTGCAAGTCACGGTACTTGTTCCAGGAGCAAAAGCCGTTGACGGAGTCGTGTCGAGACAGGATACTTCCCTGCCCCGTGCGAAGTCTACTTGTCTCCTTACCCGTTGTGTCGGTTAGTGCGTTACCGGCTGACGGATTCTGTCGGATTTCCACCGTCCAGCAACCGAACACGAAGCTTTCCTGGCAGAAGTACTTGGCGTTCGCGATGGACCACTGCCACATCCCACGATCCTACAAGCATTCTGACCCGACCGTGTCCTAAGCCTGGCGTGGTGAGTTGGATCGGCGGCGCACCGTTGCTCCCCGGCATGGCGGCTGTCAGCTACAACTGACACAAGTCGTTCCAAGACTCGACGTCCTGTCGAGTAGGAATTCACCAAGGACAGTCCTTTACAGGACCGATGTCCGCGTCCGGCCTGGCCATGGTTGGTTGATTGGTTTAGTGATCTGCAGTAACTAAGAAGTACGTCTGCTGCAGCCCAAGTGCCCGTTCTGGTGCTTTGGGTGTTGCGAAACGCGGTCCACGGCACTAGAGAGACCTTGGCCCATTCCTTCCGTTGCTTAAGATCCAAATCCGCCTCGACAATCAAGCAACTACGTATTCCGGATGTAGACTATGAATGGTGTTGGGAGGTGTTTTTGGGGGGTAAGCAAGAAGCCCCGCGCTAGGCATGTGAGGGTACGTTCCTCGCTCCTTCTCTCGCAGCTGGCCGGCAGCTTGTTCTCCGTGCGACGCGAGTGGACAGACGATCTTGGTGTCACCTTCGTCGACTGACCAACCAACTGAGTCGTAGAACAAGGGTCACGTCCTAACCTGAGATGCAGCTGGGCACAGCACCCGCCATGTGCGTCCGTTCGGCGTTCGGGGGTGAGTGGATTTTCTCTTCCAGGCTGGAACAGCACGGAGAGGTGCCGAAGGGAATCAGCCGGTGGGAAAGGGTACCGTACCTGCGGGTGTAAATCATGGGTAAATCACGGCTGACCACTAGCAGCAAAGGCAACTGACATAAAGGTAAGTAGGTTTCTTTAGTACGGTACGGAGTGAGGTGAGGTGACTATGGACTCTGGAGCTGGGAGGGTGAGGTGAGACGCCCTGAGCAGCACATGCCAATTGTTGCTTCAAGTCATCTGTGGTGGCCATGTGCTCTCGACTGACTCTTGAGGGATGGATCGAGAGGCGAACAGCCACGAGTGCTAACGCTCGGGTGAGTGAGGGTTTGTCCCAGCGATCTCTGCATCGGGTTGCAACGAGTTGAACTCGGAGTCTAGAAGTTATGGGTCTGCCAGAGTCTGGTGCCCCGAGCCCAGTCACGGTCGCCCCCTCGGGTTCCAACTTTGGGGGAGCCCAAGGGGGGAATGCCGGCTATTAACCATGCCCGCGGTTGGCTTGGTGGGGTGCTTATTGGTGGGCTAAGAGGGCTTAACTTAAGTAGTGGCCGCAGTGCGGTGGCCCCGTATGTCAGCCACGAGTCCCACGGAAGTTGAGCCCGGGCACGATTGTTCTCGAGAGAGATTATCGAAGCCTTTCCGTTCACCATTTGCGATCCATGCTTCTTGCTTCCTCGCCTGTGAAAAAAATTTCCTAGCTTCGCCGCCGACACCAGAAACTTGCCAACCGCCACCAGGGGTTGTTGCAAGCCGTTCTCGAGTGTGTGGCTACCGCGGGAGGGGCCTGGAGCCTGACCGACGGCGGGGCGTGGAGGATGGTTTGCAGAAGTATAAACATTCAGAGGAACCATGACGGAGTACCTGTGGAGTACAACATGTGCCACGACACATTGTATGGAGACGGAGGTACCTCTACTTGTGGAGAGGGCGGAGGAAGCGACTGACTGTTATCGTTGTCGATTGTTGACATTATTACCTGGGGCAATGACAATTCCTTTGAGTAGCCGGCACCTACACAGACACCGAAGTACAGAGTCAGGAAGGAGGCACCTCAACCGACACCTTTAGTCAAAACCTGGGGCGCTGCCATTGGGGACTTGCCTCGACCCAAGTACATACCAGTACAAACACAAACTTGGTGTTACTTATTTACTGTAGAACTACCTACCGGGGTGCCTGTCTCTGTTATTCCTCAATGCGGTGAGCTGCTGTCACCATCGCTTGTCCCTAGATACCCAGATCGTGGTGTTTGATATACTGCGCCCAAGTCTTGACTCCGGACACCTGCACGGCTCGTGGTCCCGCCATAGCCTAATCTGGGTATTGCGGCCGGAGGCGTCGCCTGGTCGAAGTTTGTCTGTCTGGCAGCGAGGGGCCAGTGCCAGTGGGGTCTCGTGCATTGGTGACCCGGTGGGTGGACTGGTCCGTGACTGGTCGTCACTGGTCTGTCCTGATCCGTACCTTGTCTCATGCACAAAATACCTTCTTCCCTTGCTCTACTCGTGCTTCTTCCCACAATTTTGCCTCAGGACTCTGTACTACCGGGCTAGTTCGCCGCGTGCCTCGTGCCTCCACCGTCCAGCGCGCTGATGTAGTTACCAGGTATCATCCGTACTGTTAGCTGTCCCAGAGCACAAGTCGCCTGCAGAACCGTGATCCATCGTCGTCGTCCTCGTCGTCATCAGGTTATGCCCAGCCTACGATCCCATCTATTATTATTTGCCTCCCTCCATTCCATCTTGGGTGAGGGCTGCTGACGCTCAGAATCAATGGTTTTCTCCGGTGGCCAACACTCTTCTGCACCGTGCTTTCTTTTCGCAAGCCCATCTGGGTCATTCCGCGCGCCATCTCCGAAAGGCCCGAAAGGTAATACGTTACCCCTGCGCTGCCAGACTCCAGGCAGACTGGCCTCTTGGATGCAGGCCCGAGCTGACAGCGGAGGGGAGAGGGTGGTATTCATGATGTGTTCGCATTATTTGTTTCTATTATTTGTTCTTATTATTCTAGCCGATGAGTAACGACAGACGACGTACGGAGTACGGAGTGGCACGGAGGTGCTTGGCGAGTTGATCGATGGCCCTCCCACGCCCGGAAATGGATGTATGTTGGCCGAGAGGTGATTCGAAGAAGTCGCCGTCGTAGTCGCCCGCCCACGCCCACGCTACTCAAGCATTATGCACCATGCACCACTTTCACAGGGGTGCGAGGCCTAAGTAGTTTACCGCTTCACGGTATCTGGGCTAGGCTGTGAGCTAAGCGGACCCCCGCTGGAACTGGGCTCCCAAAGGCTGTCCCGCCGGTCCTGTCCTGCCAGCCTCAGCCCTTGGGGGAGAGAGTCTCTGGCCGCTGTGCTCGCTTTTCCAAAGCCCCGAAAAATACAGTCTTTCCTGAGCCCGTCGACGTGGTATTGCTCGAGTATTGCAGCCCGTCCCACTGGCTACGCCTCGACACGGCCGGCGTCATGCCGGTGCTTTCGCACCCTGTGCGGCAGACTGCAGACTCCAGAGCCTAGAAACTAGAGGCCGAGGGGCTACTTTTCTGTGAGGATCCCCAATTCCTCCGAGCCAAAGAGAAGGAAATCATGTCCAAGCAAGACTGTCGATGAGTGGCTCTCGACTCGAAACTACGCACCTCGAAACTCGATCTCCCAAACTCTCGCCTCTCCCTCCCTCGGCATTTCCTCGTCCGCAACCCCCAACGGCGACGGCGACAGCTCCAGCATCAATGTCCCTCCGTCTTCGCTGAGGCTGTTGCCCGTCTTCATTGGCCTCTGGCTCGTTGCATCTCTCTGCTCGAGTCGACCGGCTACGACGCATCCAGTCTTGCTCCTTTGCCTCCCGCACCCCTCCCGGCGACCCTAGATCCTGTTCTCGCGTCACTTCCGTACACCCACTCACCCCCAACATACCAATCCCGATCTCTCGATCAAGAACCTCTCCGTTCTGTCCTCGCTACCCTCCACCCTCTCCACTAGGCCGGCGCTCAATCCGCACCATCCTGCTGAACCCTGGGCCACACTTTACGCACATACCCTGCCCACCCGCCTGCGCCTTGACCATTTCCAACGCCTCCCCCCGACCCTCATAGGTCGCCGTCCCTCTCTTCCTGCACCTCCCACCTGCCACGCCAAACCAATACTCTTTGCTCTCCTCTGCCGACTTTTTGTCTCGTGTGGTGATGACAGTGCCGCCGACACCACCAACTACTGCTGCCGTCCCTGCTACCAATTATTTCTTCGACTCCGACCTACATCTTGTCGCTTCGTCTCTGCTGATGAGACCAACCCTGACCTTGGGCTCCTTGCATCTCAGCCTGCTGCACGCGACCACTCCAATCACCCCCGGTAATGTTGGGTGCGGATTATGGTGAACGTGGGGGAACTGTAGCTTCGCTCGCAACCTCCGCCGTTCACTCCCCGGCCGACCTTTTTCACCCACTGCCCTCCTCCAGTCTTGACGACACCGATTCCTCCACCTGGTCCAGCCTGGGACCTCTGACTGCGAATACTTCATCTACCAACCTGTCGCCCGCCAACCTGTCTTCCCTCACCAACACCTACCCTTCCCAGCCCGACAAATCCACAAGTCCCAATCTGGATCTCTCCGCCTCCGACGCCCTCGCTCGACATGAGTTGTTGTTACGAGGCGCCGTCTTTTCCGACTGGAAGGACGAAGCTCGTGCAACCGACCTCGAGACCCCGGAAGAGCTGCAAAAGCAGGATCCTTTAGGCACTCAGATATGGAAGCTGTACAGCCGCACAAAATCCCGCTTGCCCAACCAAGAGCGCATGGAGAACCTGACCTGGCGAATGATGGCCATGAACCTTCGTCGTCGAGAGCAGATGCAAGCAGCGTATGGAAACAAGTTCCAGTCCGGTAGCGAGTCTCGCACCGCCGGTACTGACGGTCTTTCTAGTGCCAAAAAGTCCCAGCTCAAGAGTCCTAATCATACCTCTGCTCCCAGTGGGATTGCACAGCAGCTGCGCAAGTCGGTTGACACATCAGCCGAATCCGAGCAGTCTCTGGATCCTATGAACCTCGACGACTTTATCATCCCTAGTTCCGTCGCCTCACCTGCTGGACTTACCTCCCCCGCCCCCAGTGAGGGCATGGGCATGGGGCTGTCAAGAGCCTCACACAGTTCTGGTATCCCCATTGCTGCGCGCAACAAGCCACAAGTCCAGATTCCCAATAACTTTCCCCCGTCTTCCATGCCCCAAACCTCCATTACCTTGGGCCGAAACTCGGAATTCGACTATGTACAGAAAAGAGTCCGCAAGACAAGCATTGATGAACGAAGAGGAGTGAGTTGAATCCGTGACCATTGTATCCATTGCTTTTCTAATGCTTCATCAGAACCGGAAGCGTCCTGCCGAGTTCTCACCTCAAGTGCCTCCAATAAATGTGCCAAACGGCACCACTGGCTCGGATATGGACACGGGTCTGAATGACTATGCCCTTGACCAGACCACGGCGACTCAATATTCGGGTCAACCCAATTTCCAAGGGCAAATGTCCTTGCATCTGGACTCCTTTCATCTCAATGACGATCCCATTCTCACGTCCGCGGGTCCGTACCAGCAGAACTTCACCTTTTCTCCCGCTGCCTCGCCCATGGTTACCAATGGGCCTTTCTCCAATGTCTACCCCCAATCATCCATGGCCTCTTCTTTGAATTCTACGGACTTCTACTCCCCGCCTCAATCCGGCTATCCTTCGGCCGTCTCTACGCCTCAACCGGGCCACGACAACGATGGCCAGCAGTTCTATTTCGACCAAAGTGGACAGCAGAGAAGTATGCCATTCTACCCACCACACCGAGGAAACCACTTGATGACGCCTATCGCGTCTCAATTCAATTATGGATCCAACGAACAAATCTACTCGACCATGAATGGTGTTGGTTCGGCGCCTTCGATGAATGGCTTTTCAATGCAGCAACATGTGGATCCATCCAGGGTCCTCGTTCCCGAGTACGGGCGGCGAGTGTCTCCTGGTGTTTCGATGGCGGGTAACGACAACTTGTTCCATTTTGGCGCCGATTCAGATGGCGAAGATGACGAAGGCACCTTTGGAGAGCGAGGTTTGATAATGCAAGCCGAGTACACCCAGGCTAGCGACCCGACATTGGATCTCAATTCAGGTTTGCAATGGGATCCAAACGCGGCCGAATTTGGCAGCATGCCACGATACAGCAGCTCGAGCAAACAGGTCAGAATCGGTGGAGCAGAGATGGTCAATTCGCCTCCGGACTGGGGCTCTTCGATGTTGAGTCGAACGCATGGTTCAGCGGCATCAATCAGTGATATTCGGAACCGAGATCAGGATCCTCGAAGACAAAAGATCCCCAGGACCACTTCGACCCCGGTCCTTTCCCACCATCACATGCAATCGAACATCAGTTCTCCTGACGAATCTGGGTTCAGCAGCCGTCAACCCTCCCGACCTAGTAGTCCTGGGCCGAAAAATACCGACCAGAATGGCGTACCAACGACATGCACCAACTGCTTCACCCAAACCACCCCGTTATGGCGACGTAACCCAGAAGGCCACCCCCTCTGCAATGCATGCGGGCTGTTCCTCAAGCTCCACGGTGTGGTTCGTCCTCTCTCGCTCAAGACCGATGTGATCAAAAAACGAAACCGTGGCAGTGGGAATACAGTTCCCATGGGTTCCGCAGCCACCAGAGCATCCAAGAAGGCGTCGCGAAAGAACTCGGTCCAGCAAACGCCGGCATCCACTCCTAATTCCGGGAATGCTGCGAGCGAACAAAACTCAGCCTCCCCGGCTTCCATCCAAGGCTCCTCGGTTCATTCCGGCTCTGCCGTCACCACGCCCACCAGTTATCCGGCTGGCACGACTGGGGGCAAGCCAGGAGTTGTACCAATTGCAGCCGCACCACCCAAACCACCTGTCCAACCGGGTCCCAACATGGCCCGACCGGTCCAAGTGACACCGAAACGTCAGAGGCGACAATCCCGAGCATCCACCAACACCCTGCCGACCATGGCTGCAGTTTCGGGCCCCACCATGGAAGCGGAAATGCAAGACGTCAGCCAGTCAACATCAAAGACGACACAAGCTCCTGTCACTCGGGCCAAGACGGCCAGCATGTCGACGACGGCTGGAGCAACAACCATGGCAACGATGATGCAAGGGGGCTTACTCAACTCAGGCGTCCAGACCATGTCTGGCGGCCCGCATGGCAACAGCCAAGAATGGGAATGGCTGACCATGAGTTTGTGATCCCAATCTCTCACACACCAACATGACGTGGGACATTGAAATTTCAATGTCGACCTTTGCGAAAGAAGCGGCAACTTTCGATTCGTTTTTGTGTTGTTGCACCTAGACCACGCCGACTTTCCACACCGTTTGGTGGCAACTTTCCAGTTATACGACTTGACGACCACACGATACATGAATCTCCAATTTCCCATCTACCACTCTCTCGACCTGCCTGGGGCACGAGAAACCAGAGGATATACGAGGGGATCTTGTGGATCTTTGAATTTGGTCGACCTTTTTGTGCTATTTGACGGACGAGATGTAACGATGGGATTTGCACCCTCGAAATTGTGATTTTTGAACCCAGTGATATCACCGCGTCTGTGTCGATGGGCTCACATGTAGAGAGCCCATGTTGACCAGAAGTGCGCACTTTGCTTTTTGGACGAACTCGGATGGCGGGACAGTCCGAGTCTAATGAATAGATGGGAGGTGGAGAATGTGTCTGGCAGGTTTACGGATGAGGACGAATCGATCTTATGAAAGGGGATTACGATGGTGAAGGGGAGGGAGGGGAGACTCGTGGTGGAAGCACTGACAGCGATGAGGACAATCATGTTTAGAAATTTGGCACTCAAGTACTAGAGATTTCAGCGGCAGCATGAATGGATCACTGATTACGCATAAGTGTTCTGTCGGTCCCAGATTAACGTACGGACCTCAGGTACATCCTCAGGTACAACATCGACACTACCTGACGGTACCTGCTTGCATGGTCACAGCTACCGAACAGTATTACCTGCTCACTGGGTGGCTCTGTTCTAGATGAAAAAGGCACGGTCGGAGATAATCGGACTTGGCGCTTATCAGATAAGATCATGGGATCTATGTACTCCTTACTGTACTTACATAATTCGTGTCGACATCGGACAGCTTCTCTTCTTTTTCATCTCAGAGTTCTCCTATACCTTTTGGACCATCACAAGCTACCTAGGTATCAAGCAGTCAATTGGACCGACTCATTTGTTATTGCACTGGCGAGCACACAGTGCTGTTCTTTTTGGTTCCATCTGTTCTGCTTGCCCGAGCGGCGATACACCGCCTTCACGACCATCCAATAACAAAATCTGGGTCCGGTACGACAGCATAAACAAAGACATCTTCTTAGCGACTTTGTATCTGTTCGAATTTTCAACCTGCTTTCATATCTGTCCACTCTTGAACAAAACCCCTGCGCGTTCTTGGACGGCCCTTCCCTGGCAACGTGTCAGCCTTTGATTAAGAACCCCCTGAAGTCGATTGACCCTCTTTGGTCGGCGAAGAACGGACCTGAACTTGGATTGCGACAAGATGGCTACCAACGAGACTGAGACTGTTGTCGCAGCCACCGTTCCTGAGAGCACCACCTCACCTGCTGCTGTGCCTGGCGCAGAAGAGAAGAAGACTCTGGCTGAGCCTACCCCTGTCCCGGTAGCAACCATTTTCCATGATTTTGTATTAGAATGCGATATTGACTGTAATTAGGCAACCATCGCTGCACCTGCCACCGCTGTCGAGCCAGCCAAGGAGCCTGGGCCGACCGAAACTCCAGCCGATAAGACCGAGAAGCCGGCTGACAAAACCGAGAAAGCAGCTGACAAGACCGAAGAGCCAGCCGAGAAGAAGGCAACCGCCGTTGAGGAGCTCTGGGCCCTCGCTCAAGCAAACGGCCACCCGGAGATCTGGGGTGTCCATCTCGCCGATCCAGCAACCCACGTCCCCAGTCAGATCGTGCTCCAGAAGTACCTCAATGCGAACGATGGCGATTTGGCCAAGGCCAAGGACCAACTCACCAAGACCCTCGAATGGCGCGCAAAGATGAAGCCTCTCGAGTTGGTAGAGAAGAAATTCAACCGCAGCAAATTCCAAGGGCTCGGCTATGTAACCACTTTCGGAGCCCAGGCCGGGGCTGATCCAGAAGTCAAGGAGGTCTTCACCTGGAATATCTATGGGAGTGTCAAGAACGTGGAGGAGACTTTTGGAAACCTGACTGAGTAAGACATAGCCAACCCATGCTGCCTGGCTTGACTAACGTGTGACACCAGATTCCTCGAATGGCGAGTCGTGCTCATGGAGGAGGCCTTGCACGCCCTCGAGATTAACCAAGCCACCGTGCCCATCACCGTCGACTACGACCCGTACAAGATCATTCAGGTCCACGACTACAAATCCATCAGCTTCCTCCGTCAATCTCCGGTGGTCAAAGCTGCCAGCACCGAAACCATCAAGGTCTTTGCGCAGAATTATCCGGAGCTCCTCAAGGAGAAATTCTTCGTCAACGTGCCGGCATTCATGGGCTTCATCTACGCCTTCATGAAGCTGTTCGTTGCTCAGAAGACCATCAAGAAGTTCCACCCCATGCGCAATGGCGGCGGTCTAGCCCTGGAAGTCGGATACAGCAAGGTCAAGGGTCTTGGAGACATGTTGCCAGAGGAGTACGGTGGCAAGGGCGTGGATCTCATTGTCGCCGGAAAGCAGCCCGCCCTTGAAGATGAACCAGCGGAGGATTGAGAGGGAAGCCTGGTCTCGAACCTCAACCACACAAACAAAACTTCGGCTCGTGGTTCTTGAAAGCAATGGTGGCCACGCGGATACCCGTAATGAGGATGAGGGGACGAGGGTTTAGCAGCATAAGGCGTGCATTGGTCGGTCGGGGCGTCCATCGCCATGTTGCTTCAGCGAGCGTGTAGATACCCTATTCCGTTGAGTTGATTTGAGTCCATCCAAGACTCTACAGGCGATAGGCTCCATAGGTGCTCGCCATCAAAGTTCATCTTCTCCATTAATCGTCGACGGCTGACGAGAGGTCCTGAAGCCTTGAACGACTTTCAACAGCCACGTGTGTTCCTTGTAGTCATTGGAATTGACTTTGGTTGCCTGCATCTGGCCATGACGTCAAAATCCGTTCCCCCTCCATTCCTACCTTCCTACATCGTCCTCTCGATTCATATTGACCTGAGTAGATAAGTCCATAAGCCCACTTCGCTTGCCTTGCCTATATCTTCGTACCTGTGACCTGTCCCACTCAACTCTCACACAGTGCATACAACTTCCCCGCTTGAACCCGTTCATCTCACACGATCTTTATCACCACTCAGCAGGACCCAACCCACCGCACCCCGCGACACCATGTCTGACCAAGGTCGTACGTTCCCGCCTCATCTATCAAGCCCGTCCCACCCCGCTAATTCGGTCTCAGAGGTCCCGCAGAAAGTCACACAGAGCGACACCACGGTGAACAAGTCCGGGGGAGGTGCCGTCACAGAAACTGCAGGCATGGTCCAACCTGGTGTGTCCTCTTTCCCCCCACATCGCCCGTTCTGGTTCGAACTGTTCTAACAGGCCGAATAGGTGACAGCAAGTCCACATCTGAGCCGCTCGCTGACGAGGCTGGGTCCGGCAAGGAAGGCCTGGGTGGTGTCAAACCTGCTACCGGTATGTTGGCCCTTTGCCCTCTGCTTATGCTGTAAGTCACCTTTACTTACTACTTCTTCCTAGGCGTCTCGGGCGGCGGCAAATAAGTTGCGCAATTGCACAATCCCTAAGTACTTAAAGGAAGTGCGAGACCGGGAGAGCGTGTTTCTGTGGATGATGAGTTGCGGATATCAGCTGCGTGCGAAAGCTGCCGGGTGCCCGGTTGGCTACTCTCACAAACAATATTCACTTGAACTGTGGCTCGAAAGGCAAGGAAGGGCTGATCGTAGTTTTACAATGAGTTGATATCTAATCTTCATCATCATAAGTCGAATTGATGGCAATAAGTTCCTTTCTTGTCCACCACGACAGACATGTTTGCCAAACCACATGACCAGACAGCTTCAAGTTGCTTCGTCAAAGGGCCCAACTCTTTGTCCAGCCTTGATGCAATTGCCATGATGCCATGATGCCATTAATATCAAACTTTCATCTACGACGACATCAATATCTTCATCTCTTCATCTCTTCATCTCTTCATCTCTTCATCTCTTCATCTCTTCTTCCCTTCATCCTGGCTGATCCATGTCTGCTTACAGCCTCGCCCCCACCTTCGCCCCCTTCAACGCTGCCACCGCCTCCAAGGCACCGCTCTCCCCACTCCTGATCGCGCCCTCCAGATACCCCCTCCAGACTGTACTCAGCTCGGTCCCCACAAAATGCAGGTTACCGACGGGCGCACACAGCGCCTCCCATCCTCCCTCGGCCAACACTCCCGGCGGCGTCGAGGGGCAAGGACATCCCCAGCCAGAGTACTCCTCCTCCATCCACGGAGACTCATACGCTTCGACGAACAACGAACTGATGTCTTGGCCGTCGGCGAAGATATCGCCTATCTGCTTCAACACCGAGGCCTTCTTCGTCTCCGGGTCCTGTGCCGCCCACTTGCGCCCGAATTTCCCGCCCAGGAAGCACGTCACGCAGGGGGTATTGTCGTCAATACTGGTGTCACGGAACACGGACACGGGACCCGTGAAGGACTGTGCCAGGCCGCAGAGACCCTTGTCCACCCAGAATGCCCGGCTAAAGCGCACAATGTATTTGGTGTAGAAGCCGTAGCGGGTGCGGTTTGTCACGGCCGTCTTGGCCGCGGGGAGGGCGGGCGTGAAGGCAATGGTTTTGTACACCGGGGTCGGAATGGAGATGATGACTTTGCGGGCCTGGAACGTTTGGCCCGCGGGGCCTTTCGTCGTCACCCTCACCGTCCCTCCTGCGCTGCTCTGCGTGATGTCCGTCACAGGTGACGAGAATTTGACCGACCCTGGCTTCAGCTTTCGGGCCAGACCCTCGGAGAATGCCGACGTGCCCTCGCGGACTCGCAGGTACTGTCCGCCGTGCTCGCAGTCGGACCGCATCGTCATCAACCCGCCGCCCGCGGCGCAGTACTCGATGAAAAACAGCGCCGAAACTTCGCTGGGGTCCACGCCGATCATGGCGTGCGTCCAGACCTGGGCCGTAGCGATGGCCCGGGCCGTCAGAGGCGGTGACTGCGAAGTGAGGTATTGTTCGAATGAGATGCTGTCGAGATATGTCCGCTGGTTGCTCGGCGTGAAGATCGACGGGTTTTGGGAAGTCGAGAGGCCCTCGACCAGGTCGCGGATCCTGATGCATGACTCTGTGTCGGCAGAAGAGGGATACTGTTTTGATCAGTCATCATTCCCTGTTTCTCACCGTATTTTACGTGAAAATGAACATTGGATGCACCCTCGAACTGGGTGGCAACAGCACCAGCAACAACAATAGCAACAGTGAGGACAGAAAAGCAACAAGAGCACCAACCTTTGGAGCATCCCCGTATCGGAATTTCACCAAGGCCCCCTCCAGATCTTGCACGACGACATTCCCGGTGGTGTTCTGCACGTACGTCTGGAGACCGAGTTCCTGGGCCAACGCCCACATGCGTGACTGGTTGCTATCGTTGATCCAGGCGGCTCCTAGCTCCGACTTGACCGCCCCCGTGTCTTGGGAGCGGAGCGACAGCGTCTTCCCACCGACTCGGTCGCGCGCCTCGAGCACCAGATATGTCAAGCCTGCTTGGTCGACGGTCCGGGCGGATTGCAGACCCGAGAGACCAGCGCCGATGATCACGACGTCGTACGTCGGGTCTGGCATGTTTGATGGTGGTGCGTGGTTTGGCCGTTTGAGCCTTCGCTGCTGGGGACGGGAGTTGGTGCTTGTCGAGGGCTTTCCTTTACCTTGCATGCGAAGGCTGCAATGGGCATGTCTGGTGGGGTCTTTATATAATACACCTGAATTTCCAATGCCACGGAGGCTACTTGCCTGTTTTATCTCCTCGTTCGGTAAGAGTGGAGTTTGTCGCCCTTCTCCGCCGCGGGATCAGATCGGATCTCGAGGTCGGTACACCTGTCGAATCTTCTCAATCAGGCAGGTGATGCCGTAAGTTGTTCAATTCCAGAGAGAGACTCCGTGGGGAATCGTCCAAAGCGGACGAATCTGTCCTCACCGTGGGTGACATGTCAACCGTCGATGGCCTGCCAGACCGATTCCAGAGTGGATGGCGCTGATTGGCTGCTTCGTCACCACAATGTCAATGATACATACGCCTTGCGACGAAGCAGAATCTTCATCTCGAGCGCATCCCAGTCCCCCATGAGAAGCCATGCGATAACGCGGGGTGCGTGTGTTGGACAACGTCCCGGGGGGAGCTGCTTCGATGTGGTTCCCGGGGCGGTTTTCATGGCTTCACGACACGACAGCTTCAGTCGCGAGTCGAAGGCCGCGCGCGATGGCGACAGCCTGACCATGAGGAATGGGATGTCAAGAAAGCGCACTCTGATCTTTGGAGTCCCTCAGATATGTTCGCTTTCAGTATGCCCACGTTAAGTCAAACGGCAGGAAAAGGTGAGAGCCACTTCCAAGGCTGGAGTCCGATGTCAACTTGTTCTCTCTCTCTGGCCTTCCATTCCCAGCCGCGAAACGGCACCAGCCAGAGCAAAACTATTTATATACACTGAAGGATGGGACAATGGCCTTGCGAGGCTGAATGGAAGGAGATGGAGTGTTATCACGGTGGGTGGTGTCACACTTCTGACAGTGAATGGGCATGTTGTTTCACCGCAAAAACACCTGGGTATTCACTACACAGGTTGTGATTGATGCTCCTGCCGGCTTCTTGTCACCAGTTTGGAAAACAACTTCAATGGCACAATTGATGGTGAATACAATCGCATTTTGGTCCTTGGCTACAACAAGAGAGGCTTCAAAAGCCGCTTCCTCAACTCTTCCCTCTCACCCAGTCCATCACCATCTTCGTCAACCTTTCCAGCTTCCAAAGTCATTGATTTCGTCAATACTCAGCTCGCAAAGCTCTTGACACTTTATCCGCTGTCTCCAGGCAACTTCAAGACTCCTTCCCACCACTTTCCCTCGACTCTCTGCCTCTCTTGTTCTCCTCTCCTCTCTGCCTCTCCTCTCCGCCTCGACTCGCTCATCCATCCCTCCAACCTTCCCATCCAACACGATCTCCCTCGGACACGCCCGCCCTCCCCCGACAACCTCCACGATGTCGGCAGTTTCGAAGTTCGCTCGTCCTTCCGCACCCAGTGCTCAACTCTTCTTTGGCAGGGCAAACATCCGCTCTGTCAACTACACGAAGAAGATGAAGGTCGGACGAGTCGCCAAAGTCCCAAGGCCTCACAGCCCCCCGAACACTCCGACTCCTCCAACCGGCAGCCAGGGTTCAAGGTGGTGGGTACCAAAGCCCATCCACAGCAAGCGGGCCCCAGGCCCAACCCCAGCCGCCATGACCCTCCTTCGATACCTGAGCACTCCCGAGGCTGAGGTTGTCTTGGAGGAGAAGGTCGAGAAGAAGACCGAGAAGAAAGGGTGGAGTATCTACGACCACCCGGCCGTATACTCTGCCCCAGGTCGCTTCGGCCTGAGGGTCTCGGTTGAGGATTGCCCTCATGGGCCTCCCACATGGTATGGGGACTGGAGTGAGATGGATTGGGTGTACGATCATGACTGGATGGAGTGGGTGCTTACTCCATGACGACCAACCGATCCATTCCCTCAACCTCCACCACAGCCAGTTG
Organism: Exophiala calicioides; assembly: GCA_001599795.1. NCBI lineage: Eukaryota > Fungi > Ascomycota > Eurotiomycetes > Chaetothyriales > Herpotrichiellaceae > Exophiala > Exophiala calicioides. The sequence goes on along the minus strand of BCHZ01000001.1, from coordinate 658,434 downwards.
CATCCCAACCGCCTCCGGGATTCAACCCAGTCTCCCTCTTGGATCGCTTGTCGGGCCTCTTCCCCAACTTCAAGGTTGGGTCAGGGCATCATGCCCGAGTCCCATCCATAATGGATGAGGACATTGACATGGAGGATGCGCCCATGCCATTCCGCCCAGCAACGCCGCAGGCCGCACCTGAACCGAAGCAGGTTCCCATCCCAGTGCTGCAAGAGGCACCCGTCAAGCCAGGCCAAACTGTGAGCCAGCAGTTTCGCAGCTACGGTGGACGCCCTGCGGATCCATGGGGCTTGAAGGCCAAGAAGGCCGCCGCCGCCAAAAAGTGTAAGAACCCCGATCCCCTGACCCCGAGTCCTCCTCCTCCTGACCATGCATTCCAGGACTTGAGGATCACCGCTGAGAGTGGCAACTTGCGCCGGGCAGTCGCCCTGGAGGCAGCCAAGTCCGAGGCTCTCTCTCAGTCCAAGAAGGCGTGCTTGCGTGTGTGCAGTGGTCGTGGTTTGGAGGACTCGTGGAGGAACGAAAGAGGGGGTTGGAGAAAGAGAGAAAGAAAGAAAGAAACTTCGCCGAGGAGATCAGTCAACGATGGCAAGAGACAGGTTCAGGTCCAAGTGGAGGAAAATGGATCGAACTGCAAACCTATTCAGGGCGAAGAAGAACACACAACTGTGGAGGAATGGCGTTCTTGGGGCATGCCGCTCGGGACCGGAAGGGAGTCAATGGCAAAGGAGAAGGGCTGTATCATCACCAGCATGGGGTCGGACAGTTCAAAAGTGTGGCTGTTTGCATTGTACCACAACTATATCGGCATAACGACGGCGGGATTTGCGTGTGCCTTGTTCGCAGGGACGGTCTGTGTATGACTGGCACGCAGAACATGGGTCAGATCGGAGTTGATTGCATGTCGGAGAGAGCTCCGTTGGACCTTGAGATACCAAATCAAACGCGTACAAAAACAACGGCGAGTGTTTGACAAGATTCCAAAGCTGATGAAGCAGTGACAGTCCCCCAGGGCCGAGAAGGAGTGATGCTGTCAGGCTGTACCCCCTTTATTGCCCTCGAGTTCCAGTTTGCCCTACAACAAGCTTGGCGCCAAGGCTGCCTGCGCCTGAATTGAAAGAAACCAGTTAATAATAATACCAAACCCAGCAAACCCTATGAGTGAGCCTTTGAGCCTCTGACCCTATCACTCGTCGACGAATCGAATCTAATCCTCCCAGCCTCTAACTCACCACCCGTCCCGCCGTCCCGCCGTCTCGCCATCTCCATGTCACGATATCCTCGGCCGGGTCGAAACCTCGTCTCTGTCCGCTGCTGACATCCGGGCCACCGTTTCCGTGCACGACCCAGAACCCCGACGAAGACGGCCCGCAAAACCCGTCCTCTCGACTTCTGCTAGAGTTGCTTCGGCACTTGCGGCGCCAATCATGCCAGGTCCGAGTCCCTTGCTAGTTGCTGCCGTGTGTCTTCAGACTTGCATTGGCGCCTGGCAAGGTTGTTGAGCCCAGCTTCCATGACCCATCTTTACTTAGTCGACCAGCTGCGCCTCGGCGCCCGCCTGGAATGGCAGCAAACCACAACGCGGGCAGAGCGGTCCCGGTTTATCGTCATCCCCTCCATCCTACCTATTTTCTCTCCCGTGCGGATTCCGCCTACCTCTATCACCTTCTCCTATTGGGAAAGCGGATGGGTACAGTTACAGGGCTCCCTTCCCGAGCTCGTCCCTGATGAGTTTCGATTCCACCATATTGAGCGGTTCCGCTCACTATCCACCAGGCCAGCCAGCCAGCCAGCCAGCGCATCGAATTCGGCCCAGGTGCGGCGCCAACGCGGCCAGTGTTGTGATGCCTCCGTGAAGATAATACCACCAGCTGTGAATACCAATGCCTAGAGAAAGATCAAAAGGAACAGTTCGAGCGCTACCGCATGCGGGGTTAAACGAGAGGAAACTCCTTTGCACCACCTCCTCCTCGCTTTTCTCTTTGGGAGGGGTTAAGCGAGCCATGGTGTCCTCCACCTAGTCCTCAGAGCAGTGATGCATCTTTCCATAAAATGCCGGCAAGACACGTCCCCCGGTGACTGAATCCTCGGTGTTCTCTTGTTCTCCTGTCCCTTCAAAATTTCTTCAGGTCCACTGCTGCTTCAATAGCAAAAAAGCCAATCTGTCTCCCGCCTCAAGCTAAGTCTTGTGCAACATCGATCTCTTGTCTTCTCCTCAGTTGCCAAAAGTCCTCATTTGACCGTCTCCACCAATGGGGAGAGTAGATGTCGAGTTCAAGACGGCCGACCGGGTCACCCTCAGGGGATGGTTCTACACCAGTGATCTTGCCTCGGGCAAATCACCTTGTCTCGTCATGTCCCATGGCTTCTCCGCCCTGAAGGAGATGGACCTCAACACCTTCGCCGAACATTTTGTTTCACAGCTGCCCATTAACTGCCTGGTCTACGACAACCGTGGTTTTGGGGATAGCGACACGGCCGCAGGCGAGCCCCGGTATGAGATCATCCCTGCTACTCAGTGTAGCGACATCTCAGATGCCATCACCTACGCCTCATCGAGATCGGAAGTCGATCCCGAGAAGATTGGTATCTGGGGCTCGTCGTACAGTGGCGGTCATGTCCTCTACGTTGGTGCTGTGGACCGGAGAGTCAAGGCTGTCATGAGTCAGGTGCCCTGTGTGAGTGGGTGGGACAACTTCAATCGCCTTGTTCGGCCAGATTTTGCAGTTGGGTTCAATGCGACTTTTGCGGCAGGTACAACAATAGCCCCCAGCCGAGAGTTGTAATCACCTCGAGACTGACACAGTGATGCAGACAGAATTGCACGAGCAGAAGGCAAGGAGCCAGGAATGGTCCCGGTAGTGGATGCCGATCCACTGAAGCCGTCGGCACTCCCTACCCCCGACTCTTATGAGTTTTTCAGTTCCTGGGAAAAGAAGTCGCCATGGAAGAACACGGTGACCGTCAAGACGTAAGTTTCCCATTTTAAGAGTCTTCGGAGCCTGCTCCAGTCATCCGATCTCCTCCTCCACGTTCGATTCAGATAGCATGCTCATGTGCTTAGAATTGAGCTCTTCCGCGCCTACGAACCACAACAACTCATCGAGAAGATCTCCCCGACGCCACTCCTCATGACGATTGCGGCCAGAGACGTCCTGACCCCGGTCGACCTTGCCCTAGGGGCTTACGCACGGGCAAAGGAACCCAAGCAGCTGTCGTTACTTCCCGGAGGGCATTTCGATGCCTATTCGGGCCCGCTGTTCGAGGGAAATGCGGCCACGCAGGTGGCTTTCTTGCGGAAGTGGCTTGTTGGATCATAGAGAGACTATTGGCGAGGTGGATCGACGGCGGCGGCGGTAGTGATGGAAGTGGCGATTGCGATGATGGTGAGGGGAGCTGAGCTGCTCGGATGTGGTTGAGACAACCTCCATGCTCGATTCCAGCACACCATGTATCTAGCCGCTTAATTGCAGGGGAATGGCCTCACACCGGCCGTTCTGATCCTTATGATCCTTATGATCCAAATCAGACTAGGCGCCAACGACCTTAAGATGGAAAACTACTTGAATCTAGCTAGAGGACCGCCTGACTAATAAGGGCATGGTTTCTCTATACAGGGCCGTTGAATTAGACAGCGCTTCCTATTGTCCAGCCTTGCGGGAGCCTCGCTGCAGCCTTGCTGGCCTACTGGCCCGCTGACCAGCGGACTGAAGGCGGTGAAACAGCTGCCCAGCCATTTACAGCCATTTCCCCACCTCTGAAATTCTGCCGCCCTTTTTCCGCCTTTTGAGTTTCTTCGGCCAATTCGACGATTCATTCACTTTCATCTGCATCGTCTGCCCCTTCACCGTCTTGTTATTCATCCTTCCACGCTTCAGTCCTCCGCGCTTCGCCTTCTACCTCCTGCTCCCAGACTATAAAACGCATTTGTACCTCCTCTTCCTCTTCCTGCAAACTGCATTCCTTCCACCAACCATGAAATTTCAACACTCTCGGTGACATCGAGTCAAGGCCAACCTGCGCACGAGAAACCGACACCGACACCGACAACAGCCGCCAAATCCCTCACCATGTCGCGAGGCGGAAGAAGAGGCGGCAAGAGGGGGCCAGACATGTCCTGGGACGACGAGGAAGAGGACCTGCTCACACCCCCCATCCTGAATAAGCCGGCTGAGAAATTCCCCGTACGTCTTCAACTGAGCCCTCTTCCCTCCCCTCACCTAGTCTAGCCCAGAGAGAGGAGAGACAGCCAAAAAGACGAAACCACAATCCCTCAAACTCGAGCTGACGGCCTTCACGCACACAGGAAATCGACCTCCCCGTGCCACGACCCATCTCCCCGTCCGAAATGGCCAGCGTCAAGTCTTACCTGCGCATCCGCAACCGAGCACGCAACGGCCCGTACTTCGCCATCCTCGACTCTAGTAGTTTCGCCGATGTGAAGACGGGTAAGGTCTCGCGGCGCTTGGGGTTCGACCCTTTCCACGACCAGGAGAAATACACGGCCAAATACCACCTCAAGAAGCGCCGGGCGCCGGAGTTGGGCGGGAGGGAATATGGTACGTTTTTTGGTCTTGGAGAGGAAAAGGCCACCGTGCTTGTTGGTGGGGGGAAGAGTAACGGGACTGACGAGAGACGCAACCACAGCACTCCGCTACTTCCCACACGAACTCTGGCCCCTGCTGGACCCAGAGCGAAAGAACACCCTCTGGCAATCTGAAGACATCTCAATCGACGCCGAGACCAACACACCCCGGCAGAACCTGAAGAAACGCAAACGTGCCCTTTTGCTTGACGATGAAGACGACGACGACGCCACCGCCACCGCCGCAGGCAAAGACCCAACGGCGGCGGCAGAGCAAGATTCGGATTTCGACTCGGACGCATCCGACCCGTTGATCAGCGGCTCACGACGACGCAAGAACGCTAAACGCCGCCGTGCCGACGACGCCGCGACCGCGTCGTCCAAACGTGGCGAGAAGCGCGGTCTGGACGCCGAGGACGACTTCGGCGACGACGTCGACAAGGACAAAGACGATGACGACGACGACTCCGGTCCCGAACATGATCCCGACCATGAGGATGATGACGGCGACGAGAATGCCGAGGATGACGATGATGACGACGGCGACGACGACGAGCCTGTCGACTCCGAGTTCGAGGAGTCGGATGATGGTGGCGGAGATGATTACAATGCCGAGAATTACTTCGACACCGGCGAGGGTGATGAAGATGACGGCTTTGCGTTCGGTGGTGGCAATGGTGGGGATGAAGGTGGTGAGTACTATTGATTCACGACTCTCGGTCAACGAACACCTGCCGTCGTCGTCGTCGTCGCCATCACCGCCGCCGCCACCATCATGGCCATCATCGCTCACCATCATCGGAAGCCGGGACAACGCTCTTGCAGGAAGAGTGACACCCAATCCTGGGAAAACGAAAAATCCCCCGGTGAAGCAACAGTCAGAAAAGAGCTGATGACGCTGAGTTGCGATGGCCATTTTTCCAATCTTTCACATTCATTCTTTCGAACAGTCAGCCGGTCAGATTCTTTCCACCTACCTACTCCAGCTACTACGTCTGCCATTATTGCTACCACGGCGGCACTTTTACCTCTCTTCGAGGAAGCGAAACGAAGCGAAACACAAAAAGAATGACTCAAGATACCCAGGACATCCATCACCGCTCACCGACCATTTACTGCGTCGGTTCATTGATTGTTCGATTTTCTCTACGTATGAAAGAATGGAATTCAAAAGATTTCTGCAGACAATTCTGGAATTTCGTGATCCTGATGTCCATCGATGATAACCGGTTCCTTGCTGCGCCCCTGGCTCCTTGTCCCCCGCCCTTTGTCCAGTCCTAAGTAGTCCAGTCCCAGTCTCTCCAGTTCTCATCCTCGTCGTAAAATTCGTACTTTGTGATAGACAATTTGTTGCTGGCAAGTCTGTTCCCTGGACCTCCACTTCCATATATTCACTTAGGAGATCGATCTTGGGCGGAAGATGAAAGGTCTCACTAGCAGGCATGTTGACCCAGGTAGAGAACACGTTCACGGTGTCCTCAAGATGAGCGTGTTTTCCCAGGTCGTGTGTCTCCCCAGTCGGGCCAGCGGTTTCTGTCCTTGTCGTCGAATCTTTCGAGACACCGGAATATTGGGTTCGAAGAATTGGGAGTGTGTAAGCTAGCACAAAAGACCGGCTGCAAAATTTCAAGCACTCACCCACGGTGGTGGAGTGATCCCGGCCTCCTTAAAGTTCTGCATTCGCATTGCCTTGCGCCGCTGGTAATATTCTGCATCCCGCCCCGCCGTCTCCCTGAAATGGATGTCGAACACTTCCCCTTCGTACTCCCGCGTCAAACCCAGGTAGCGAAGGAACCGACGACGCTTTCTGCGAGACTGATAGTAGTTCCAGCAATAAGCCCGGTAGTCATGCCACTCATCAGGCCAAGCCCCAGGACAAGTGAAGGCTGGTTCTTGGTTGGGTAGAGATTCCCAAAACTCACCTGCGTATTCGTCACAAGTGGACGAGAGCCATATCTGCCAGTCTTGCGGGGACTCGCCATATGTGAAGTTTACCACACTAACTTCCACCCAATTTAGGTATTTGCTGAAAACTCTCAGCCTATAGCCCTCTGGGCCGTGTTGACGAAACAGTGCATGTTCTCGCTCTCCGTATTTCTTGAGATCTTGACCGGCAGAAAGCACTTCTTGTGCCCATTGTTGAAGCATGTCAGTTGATCGTTGAGATTGAACATCCGTTGAAAACCACTGCTGACCAGATTGAGACATGTATCGTCCTTTGATCTGCCATAAGTAGCTCATCATCGGTGACTGGTGATGTTGAAACGCTACAAGCATCCCATCAATGCTGACAACAGCGCGGAGAAGAGACCTCCAGCCAGCGTAATCTTCAAACTTGATCAGATTTGTTTTGTCCCAGACCGAGCCTATAGCAAAGGCTAGTCGGCCGATAAGAGTGTCGTAGAGATGATAACCAGATGGTTGTAAAGTCCGTACAAAGCAAGAAGTATCGAGACAGTTCTGACAAATGAAAAGGCAAGAAGCATCGAGAGAGTTCTGACCTAAGACAAGCCAGAACAGCTCCGTTTTTAATCGGGCGTCACAAAGGTTGTAGCAAAGTCGAAGACGATATTTGAGTTCGACCTTGGCCGGGGCCTGTGGTATGAATTTGATGGCGACAGGCAGCAGGTTTTGTCGGCCGAGTGAAAAAAGCCAAAGTTGGAAACTATTAGGGTCACACAGTTCATCAATGATGTTGCCTTCCACAAGTGCAGAGAAAGCAGCCACCGTGTTCAAAGTGTTGGTTTCGAAGATATCAGTAATACCAAAAGGCCTAAGAACGTGTTATTTGTGCAGGTGAGACACAGCCTTCTTTCTCAAACGTACTGGGAAAATATCTCGTTAGGATCAGCACCTTGCTGTTTAAGGAACCGTATTGCCGGAACATGATTGTCAACGCAGGCGTACTGGACATTTGATCAGACATCTGCATACTTAGTCAAACGGAAGAACATTACGTGGAGAATTGTCCAACCTCTCTCATCTCTGTCATATATCGAAGCCTGCTTAGTTTGGAATAGTTGCTGAAGGCTGGAAACATCTCCTTTTCGGGCGCACTCGAAAACAGGGGATGTGCGAGACATGATGTTGTATGTGTTAATTATGTACCTTGAAACGCCAGATCCTTGCTCATAGCACAGTTCAAACCTCTTCCCTAAAAGCAGACTTTGCAATAGCATGAGTCGCCGAGAAGTTGCGTTCTTCCTATGGAGACGTGTGCCACTTCCTCGACAGGTTGCAGCGGAAGACTGGCTGTGGCTTTTGTTGGTGACCAACGCGGTCGGAGCCAGGTCTGAGTCCCTTTCTCGACGGCCGTCAGTCAAAGAGGATAGTTGTGCTGAGGTAGACAACAGTAATGTATGCATGCTGGCATTTTGTTGGATGTGAAAGGCATTCATACCACTAAAATGTCAGCGCTGCGAGACTCGACCCACAGATTGAATCCTCACAAACCTCCAGGAGACGCTTTGGGCCAGGAGGAGATTGGCGCGAGTTCGCTCAATCTGGCGTCTCGCCTTTTGCAAGAGGCCTTCATTGAGGACGGCTGTCATTGAGCCACGCCATCTCGATCGTTTGATACCGTTCGTCAGTTGGGAGCAAATCGGCTTGATTTCGCGGGCAGCCTTCTCGCAGGCTCGCCGACATTTTTGGAGAATTTCCGGAGGTGCGTGTGCTGAAAGTACAGCCTCGTGGTTGGCAAGTGCCTGCAAGACTTCTTCAAGGAGATCTATCTCCTCTACGAGATCGGACAATTCTTCGGGGGCGTGTTTGATTGAGGAGCATATCTTCTTCACCTCTCGAGCAACCTTGGCGAACTCGAGAGCCGCAGCAACAACGCCCACCACCTCGGCCATATGGCAGCCTGGGTTCAGTAGTAGGGAATGAAGAGAATGCGATCACGGAGGAGGACAAGATGGTGTAGGTCAGCTGGTCAGGAAAAATCGAGAACGAAGTTGTGGTGAGGCTGGATTTGAATTGGGGGGTTGAGATATCCATCAGGCCCCAACTGCCACTGTCTGAGCCTCAATGAGGCGATCCGGTGGCGTGCATCCTCCGTAACTGAAGGTCCAATTAGAAGTTGGGCACACGTGAACCCTGGTAAATATTGACGTCCGAGGCACAGCGTCTCCGCGATGTCCAGAGAAAATACATAGGCTGCCTCTTCCGGTTTTAGGTCTAAACATACAATCGTGAGGGACGGGACACCGCTACCGACAGTTAAGAAGGAGAAAGGGGGAAGATGAGCAAAACAACACAGTGGAAGTGTCGACCAAATCCCATCCTGGGGATTTATTTTTCACTTTCTCCAGGTGTAAGGCCCGACGGGGACTCGAAGGGATACTTGATTATGTGCCAGACAGCAACTACATAGGTGAGTAGGCGGGGGCGTCAGGTGAGGTCAGGTGAGATCACGTGCTAATGGGACTACAGCGAAGTATACGGCGCATATTACCCACGGAGGAGCACACAGTCATATCTGGTAGGCCAACGATCAAATATCAACGGACAATTCAACGAACAGCCTCATCTTCTAGCCATGGGTTTTACCTGATGGGACAACAACTCCGTCTTTTCGCACCATGCTCGCTTTGAGAGCCGCACTCAGCCATGGAGACAACCGGACCAGACAGCGGTAGGTCCGCCCTCATCCTCTACGGCACCGAAACCGGAACTTCTCAAGACCTGGCCGAAGAAGTCGGTCGTTGCCTCGAGCGCCTTCGTTTCTACACAGACGTTGCGGGGTTGGAAGCTGTGACGTATGGCCACTTGAGTCCATACACTCTCACCGTCTTCGTCGTTGCCACCACCGGACAGGGCGATTTCCCCGAGAATGCTCGCCGATTCTGGACCAGCCTTTTGCGGAAGAAGCTACCGCCCACCACTCTTTCGGGCATCGACTACGCTCTCGTTGGACTGGGTGACACTTCATACCCGAAATTCAACTGGGCGGCGAGGAAATTGGACAAGAGACTCCGGCAGCTTGGGGCCTCCTCCATTCTCGAGCCCTGTGAGGCGGATGAGCAAGGTGACGAAAGCACCGAGGGTGCCTTTTTGGCCTGGCTCCAACCATTCCGAGAAACAATCCTGACGATGTTCCCCCTTGTCGACGGCCAGGAGCCGATTCCGAATGATGTTCTTCTTCCGAACAAATGGCGCTTGGAGCAGGCATCTACCAGAATCAGCGACCACGACGCAACATCAATCACCAATGGGGCTCAATCACCCGCGAGATTGTCGTCCTCGGACTCTTTCACCGCAATATTGGAGACCAACGACAGTGTCACGCCGTCGGGCCACTGGCAAGACGTCCGATTTATGCGCCTCCAGACCGCGGAACACATCGACTACCTGCCCGGCGATGCCCTGGCTATATCACCACGAAACATGCCGACGGACGTAGCGTCCCTAATAAACCGCATGGACTGGGGGATAGTCGCAGACGCACCCCTTCGGCTGGTCACAACTCAGCCAGCTTCCAGTTCCGGCTCTGCTTCAGCCTTCCTCACCCTCAACCCCATCTTCAGCCGCGAAGACCTCACCCTCCGAATCCTCCTGACCGAATATCTCGACATCAACGCCATCCCGCGACGGTCCTTCTTCGCCGCCATAGCAAACCACACCACAGACAGCATGCACAAGGACCGGCTCCTCGAATTCACCGACCCGCAATATCTCGACGAGTACTACGACTACGCGACCCGGCCGAGGCGGAGCATCCTGGAGATCCTGCAGGAATTCGACTCGGTCCACCTCCCCTGGGAGGAAGCCACCAACATCTTCCCGGCCCTGCGACCGCGCCAGTTCAGCATCGCGAGCGGCGGTGCGCTGAAACACGCCGGAGACCAAGACGGCGCCACCAAGTTCGACCTCCTCGTCGCCATCGTCAAATACCGGACCGTCATCAAGCGCATCCGAGAGGGCGTCTGCACCCGCTACCTCGCACAGCTGCCGGTCGGAACGAAGCTCCAAGTCTCCCTGAAGACCGAAGGGCGGTTTTCCAAACGATCCTTGGAACTTGTCGGCCAAACCCACCTTCTCATCGGCGCTGGCACAGGTGTCGCACCCCTCCGCGCCCTCATCCATGAGAAAGCCCCATCCCGCCCCCAAGTCCCCAGCGGTGACACGGCGCTGTTCTTCGGCTGCCGCAACGAACATGCCGATTTCTTCTTCCGCGATGAGTGGGCCGACATGACGCAGCGCGGATCCAGTCCCACCGGCCACGACGGCCATTCTCTAGAAGTCGTCACCGCATTCTCCCGCGACCAACGGGCCAAAATCTACGTGCAAGACCGGCTGCGGCAGCGGAGCGAGTTGGTTTGGGAGTTCCTGCGCAGGCGGCGCGCGACCGTCATTGTGTGCGGTTCGTCCGGCCAGATGCCCAAGGCGGTGAGGCAGGCGCTGGTGGACGCGCTGGTTGAGCAGGGGCAGGTCAGGCGAGGACGAAGGAGGACGGCGGTGGTCGGACGAGGGAGTGATTCCGTGGCTGCGGTGGAAGATGGCGAGGATGGGTTGGAGAGTGGGAGTGATGGTGAAGAGCCGCTCGAAACTGAAGAGGACGCCGAAAAGTATCTCGCGAGGCTGGAGAAGGAAGGGAGGTATAAACAGGAGACGTGGTAATGATCCGGATTCAAGAACATACTACGCATGGGCGGGTTTAATCTGAGAACGAACTGAGACGATTTTTGTCAGAAATACATAGATCACATTTTTCGCTAACTAGAAATAGTGCGTGCTAAAGAGCAACTTGGTTTCAATCCCAAGCAGATTCGCGCTTCTCCTGTACCAGCTAGGAACTAGGCACAGATGGGGGGAAGATAGATAGGGCAGCTTATATACCCGGGGCAAAAAGGAGATCTTCTCCCAATTCACTACCAGGGGTAGTCATCATGGACACTCATGGACACATTCTTTTGCTCAAAACTTTCGTCATCATAGAACACCGATCAACGAACACATCGGATCAGGTCTGTCCACCATCAACTCAATGTTCAAACAGCGTCCGCCACATCAGCTCGCAGATCCCGCGGAAGGCAATCCCTGCGAGGGGACCAGTGGCACCACTAGCGGAATTGGAACCGGCATCAGGGTCGGGGCTGGGACCAGAAGCCATGGTCAGAGACGAATTTATGCCGACAACAGGAATATCACCAAACCCCGACATCCACGGATCTCAAACCAGCACGCTCGCCTTGTCGGTACAGCCAGAGCAGCCATTCTTCCCTGCGGCGACCTGGCTCGGGGTGCGGGCGTACGAAGGAGGCACATCGAGGGCTGGGTTGCGGGCGAAGAAGTTGCGTGGCCGGAGTAGGAGCGACATGGGCTCGGCGGGCATGACGGGGTAGTCCTCTGGGGCCGGGAAGTGCGTCAGACCAAACGTGTGCCACAGCACAACGTCGGTGTCGGCGATGTTTGCATGAGGGTTCGCTTGGATCCATTGTGGGAGACCCATACTTGGTTCACCCGAGGTTTGGGGCACGTGGCGACCGGCGGGGAGGATTTGGTCGTCCGAGTCTGCGGGTGGGAGAGAGCACGTTAGTCCAATGCGTTTGATTTGATGCATGGCAAGCAAGGGATTGAAGGATGGGACTCACATTTTGTCACGTGTACGGCATGGCGGGCAAAGCCGGCGCGCTTCCACACCAGTGACTTCTCCTTGGGCATCAAGGGGGGAACTTCTCGGCTCACGAGCTTGTAAGAGACGGGCTTCTTTGAGTACGGGTGTAGTTTGCTCTCGTTGGACATGTCCCAGCTCCGGGAGGTGGCACCGTCGTAGTCGGACATGGCCTGGACCGGGTTCGTATACTTTGTCTTCTTGGCGTAGAAGGCGTTGCCGTAGAAGTTCTCCTCGGAGCCGACCTCGCCGGCACCCTGGGTGGCGTCGACTTGGAAGACGGTGTTGTTTGGCCCGTCGATGTTGGGGTCGACGCGCAAGCAGAACAGATGCTGATGGTTGTGTGCGTTGACACCGGGGTAGACTTCAGTACCCCAACCCTTGGTGTCCTCGCCCGGGTTCATGGAGTAGGTATTGAGGATGCCGGTCAGTTTGATCTCGAGCTGAACAGTGCCGTCCTGGTGGAAGATCCAGTAGACGCAGTACTCGTAGTTTGCGGCGGTGAAGATTTGGGAAATGATGAGCTTGCGGGCTCGGGTCACGATGACCGAGTTGTCACGGAAATCCGTGTGCTTGAACAGAATACCATTGTCTTCTTCGTGGATGCAGATGGCGTTCTTGATCGTCTCGGCGGCACCGGCCTTGTTGACGAACTCGGCGTCCATGTAGTGGATGCTGCCTTTGCAGTCGCAGCCCAAGCTGAGAGAGTTGGTCATGTAGCCACCGCCGTACTCGCCCAGGTCGAAGGCGTGCTTACGCTGGTGGGGATGCTCGGGGTTTCCATAGGGGACAACCATTTCAGCGAGGGAGAGTCTGTAGAAGATGGGTCGGACCTTGTTTTCAACCTTGTCGAAAAATGTGATGTTGTTGAGAACGATCCCTTCCTTGTAGTTGAAGCCCACGTGGACCGACCAGTTTTGCCATTCCAGAACACGTCCGTTGATAGTGAAGCTGACGCCTTCTGGCTGGGTAATGTTGATTGGCTTGATGTCGGTCCTGTAGCCGCCCATCTCCTCAATGGACTTGACATGGTAGTTGTTGGCGGCCGCTTTGCTGAGGGGTCGTCGCACCTTGGGAATGTCGATGTGGATGATCTCCTTCTTGTTCGAGTCAAAAATTGGGCAGAAGTCCAGGGGGAAGGAATATTGGGAATCGTCGACATGCGGTCGGTAGTACATCAAAGCCTGTTGGAGCCGAACGGAGTTTCCGAATCTCTCATCATATCCAATGGTCCAGGGATCACAGTAGACCTTGTGCATGTCCTCCGGAGGAATGCCAACTATTCCACACTGCTCGATGACGCGGGGATCTTCGCGGGCGACATGTTCGACAAGTTGGAGGTCTTCCATGGTGATCAGTGGCTGGACACCGGGGGTTTCAGTCCAGCTGATGACTTTGGACTCGTCGAGGTCAACATGGCCATCGAAGACTTTACCCTCGGTGGTGATGACGACGATATCGGCAATCCGATGGGGCCTGGAGGTGTTTTCGGGGGCAGCCAACCACTTCAACATCTGAGCCTTTGGAGGCTCGAGTAGGGAGACGGCATTGTAGTAGAGCTTGCCATATTGGGCGCGAAGAAGCGTCACAGCGGCCTCGATCTCTAGGGACGAAAGAGGATCGAAAGGATGAGGAGGAGCCACAGCGTTGGAGACCTGCTGGGCAAGCTGCTTGACACGTTCGAGAACCATGGTGACGAGAAGAAGTTAGAGAAGGAAGACAGATCAATGACACAAAGCAGAAGGGCGAGGCAGGGAAAGGGAAGGGAAATCCGGATAGATATAGGCGACTTCAACATGGCAGGATCAAAGAGGCAATGGTTAGCCATGGCGGCACCAGCACAGGGCGAGCCCTGGATCGATGACCGTCTGTAACTTGTTGGAGCTGGAAAACACGACGTTTAACCAACGATAAGATAAGCGTTGGCGAGAAGGTGTATTCTGGTTCGCTGCTGCTTCGTGGTCGCCTTCCTCCTCCCTCTCGTCGTCCCTTCCGATGGCAAAGTTTCCCTATTGCGGTTTAGCCTTTCTCCTCACTTCGGAATCTGGATTATCTATTTGACTATTAATCCGCACAAGGGCAGTCGTTCCCAAGCGGGAAGGCCACCACGAGCATCCGCATCCGGTCCACCGTCGCCTAAAGCCGCATCGCTATCATCCGATGTGTGGTGTATGGAGTAGATGGGAATACAATCTAGAGTTCTATCGGCGAGTCAACTTGTTACGTTTCTACATTGAAACACCGTCACTCGACGTTGATCTCTGTGCGGACCGGTTCACAGCCTCCACTGTCTTCTCGCCCAGCTGTCCGAGGAACCGTCTTCGAACCAAGCTTTGTAGAGCACGGCGCTATGATTCTGCAAGGCTCATGAGGTTTCAATAGAGTCAGGATTGGTCTCCATGTGGGCCTGATGGGGTTCGGTGCCTTTTCGGCCTTCAACCATGTCCTCCAAAGTTCAGCATTTTCAATTTCTGGCTTGTGTTGTTTACATACAACTCTCGGGTATCATATGTACAGTGTCAAGATCAATCGCGTTGTTGAAGCTCTTGTTGGGGTGTTTTGGGCTGCCCACTCCAGCACTTGGTTGTGAGCAGAGGTCATTGTCAGGTGACTCTTGTGTGCTCAGTGATGTTCCTCGCCATGGCTGTCCCCATGTCCGTGTGAGTCCTTCAAGAAGAGTGCTTCAAAGACAACGTAGCCTGCAAATGCGACCGTGGCAATTCCCAGCCCTGGGAACGCCCTCTTGAACCGGTTGAATCGGGTGAAAGGTCCACTGTATCGCCATGCCTCACTGCGCGTTGTCAGCCAGCAATTCTGTATTTCAGTATTACGTCAGGGTGCTTCTTACTTCTTGGCCCATGGATCTCTTGCACGCCATTCTTTGCTCGTCGCAGCGTTCGTAAAGGCCTTCATGGTGAACCCGGTGGGGTTTTCGGCGGGAGCCATGTCGGCGGCCAGGGAAGGGTCGGACTCGTTGAGAGAGAGGTGAAGTAGATTGCGAAGCTCCCAGGCACACGATGAGCCCGTGTAAAGCTGACCCTGAACCTGATGTTCTGTGGGATGAGTTGGGCGGTCAGGAAGGTGGACGTCCAATGGCGACAGGAATGAATGTAAGTCGGGGTGAAGTGGTGCATCCTGCATCCTTGCCGTCAAGCTCAATGCCAAGACTGCGCTTCGAGCTTCTTCTCTCACGTGCTCTCTGTAACACCCTCCGCCGTAGCAGCAACACGGCGGAGATCGCAGGCGCGAGGCGCAGGATGCACGGGGATCTGCTAGCGCAGCTTTTTGGTCTTCAAGTTGCCTTCACTCGTCCGTGTCGAATCGAACGGCCTGGTCTCGCGAACCAGACACCTTCACGCCTTCACGTCTTCACATCTTCACAACTGCGCAGCTCCTCCAGAACAACAAATCAGCATGAATCCACTCGCGCATTCTGTGCTGTGAACTGCACCATGTCTTGTCTGCGCGCACACAATATCGTCGTTCGCCTATGATTCTCTCCCACTCTCCGTCCGCGCGATGAACACGTTTGAGCCAGCATCTCCTCCATCATACTCACGGATCAAACCACTGCCATAATGGCGCCTCCTCGCTACGGCAACCAGTCCTTGAACGGACCCTATCACATTCCGCAGAATCACCTCCAATCCCACGCCTCCACTCACCAGCATGGCGCTCTCCCCCCTCCAACCCACCTCGGAACACCTTCTTTTGGTGCCGCGGGTTCTTCCAACGCCAGTCCCTTCGCGCTGGCCGGCAATCTGAACAATGGCTTCGACCGAAGTATGCTGGAAGGCAGCTTGCTTCCGAGTCACATGGCGCAGATGGGTTTTCCAAGAGGAGGGCCTGTGCAATCTCACCAGAACTACGACGGCTTGGGTGGTCCTCTCGAGAACAAAGACGATGCCAGAATTCGAAATGTTTGGAAGCATAATCTCAAGGAAGAAATGGCGACATTGAGACAACTGGTCGACACATACCCATACATCGCAATGGTATTTGCCGCGTCTTCTGCTCGTCTCTATTTCCACTAACCTCATTCTCCAGGACACCGAATTCCCTGGCATCGTTGCTCGACCCATCGGTCAATTCACTACCAAGGCCGACTACCACTACCAGACCCTACGATGCAATGTAGATTTGCTGAAGATGATCCAACTCGGCATCACCCTCTTCAAACCCGACGGAACTCTCCCTCCTCCCGATGCCGTATCGCAACCCAAGTCACAATTTCACACCAACCTGCTACCCACCCCATGCACCTGGCAATTCAACTTTCGCTTTTCCCTTCAAACCGACATGTATGCTCGAGAGTCGACGCAGATGTTGACCAAAGCAGGCATCGACTTCGATCGCCATGCGAAACATGGAATTGATCCAGAAGATTTTGGGTCCTTGTTGATCAGTTCAGGCATGGTCCTTGATCCCGATGTGCATTGGATATCTTTCCATTCAGGCTATGACTTTGGATACCTGATGAAGCTCATGATCTGCAAACCACTCCCTGAAGATGAAGTACAATTCCATAAGTATCTGGAGAAATTCTTCCCCTCGTTATTCGACATCAAGTTCATTCTCAAACACGCTGGTGTCAAAGGACAGGTCAACAGTGGCCAACCTCTCACTCAAGAGGCTGGGATGATGGTGCAACGTATCATGACCAAATCCGGTCTGCAGGATATTGCAGAGGAGTTGGCCGTCGCTCGAATCGGCCAAGCGCATCAAGCTGGCTCGGACTCCTTGCTTACTGGGCAAGTTTATTTCAAGATGAAGGAGAAGATCTTCAACGGTACCATCGAGGAAGACAAATACCGCTCTCAAGTCTGGGGCTTGAATGCGCAAATGCCCATGACCGGAGGAGGACCAGGAAGTCGTGATTTCAGCACACCCAACCTGAATGGCGCCACCTTCTACACCCAGAGCGGCACTCCGACCACCCCACAAACCGGGAACGCCGGCATGGCAGGAGGACCGTCTCACACACCGATTCCGTCTCATGGCATAATGGGCAACATGACACCTGGAGGGTTTGGCAACTTTCAGTACCAAAAGGCGATGAGTTAGGGACCGTCTCCTCGGCGGGGCAATCGTAGCGGGCGGCGCAACGTGCCAAACTTCTCTTATCGGACATTTCATCATCCTTCTTCTTCCGACTGGACATGAGAGCATGGGGCCATCAAAAAAGTATGAGGCGTTTTCAAGGCGGCATTCCCGGGCTTGGCTGTTGTTGCGTGGCTGGTGTCTGTCCGTCTCTGTGGTTGAGGCGTTAATCCTGGTCAGGAAGGAAAGCAAGGACGGGGAAAGGGAAGAAAAACATCAAACAGTCCGGTTGGGCCCTGGCATGGCATTGCATTTCCCCCCATTGCCCCATTTGCCGCGTACTCTGGGTACGATGTACGCAGGCTCGGTGTTGGCGCCCGCGTCTTCTTATGTTGTGTGTCTCCTCTCTTCGTCTAGGCCTTGTGTGCGGGTGTGGAGGGTGTGTATGGGATGGGAATTCAAGAGGACCAGGCGACATATGGCCTGGCACAGCGTGCTTATTATGTTGTAGCGAGAATGACTGAGGAGGCGGGTAGGGGTGCAGGGGGCAGGGGATCTGCTGCAAAGTCGAAGACGGAAACGCTCTTCGCCGGAAGGATGGATTGGAATGCATTATTCTTTCACACCAGACCATCAGCCTCAGCCGGCAGTGGTGTTTATTGTTTCAACCCTGCTAGTAGTGGCGATCTTGTCGCCTTCACGTCACTTCCATCTACATGCTTACCTTTCGGGCCATGTCGATACACGATACACGTGAGACCCTAGGCCTGATGAATTACCTGAACTTTTCAATTATACTTTACGATCCGAATGCTTCGATAGAGGAGATCGAGGATATAGCCTTCTAGGTCTCTCCAATGTCATGATATGATGATAGGAGTGCCGGTCGGGTATGACTTTGACAAAGCTACATTATACATAGTATATCTATCTTCCTGACGAGCCCGTCATTTGTCACGTTAAGCCGAAGACAGTGGCGCAAGGCTGGGAGCTTGCTCACTCGCTTCCAGATGCTCCGAAATCCCACGCAACCATTCCTTGCCCTCATCTTCCAGCGGAGACGTCAACGCACAAAATTTCCTACCACAACAGCTATGCGGAGGCAGAAGTGACTCTCTCCGGACACAACGTGCCGAGGTATGGGCTCAATCGTAACGCCTTGTTTTTCTGGGCGTGTAGTTTTGATCGCCAAAGCCAACCTTGTCTTCGTCCATCCGGGCTTGGAACATGCGCAGACTCGGCTCATTCTTTTCCTCGGTTTGCGGCCGGCCCTGCCTGTTGGTAGCATTGAACGCCTCCGTAGGGTTTGATGTCTCATTGCGACGCTTTCTTATCCAACGCCTTCTTCCCTTATCATCTGTTGGGTCTTCAGTTCCAACTTGAGTTGGCCGCAGTGATTGTGGAACATCTTTCGGTTGGCCTTGTATAGGTGCAGGTGTGTCTTTTTCCACACTGACTGGCAAACTTGGCAGTCGCCTCACGTCGAGGTGAATCTGGTTGTCAGGGCCCAAGTCAAAACCCGAAAGTCGTTGGCTGTTTACCAAACACTCTCCACGATGTCTCAACTCCTGGAGGGCTAGGGGCAATCCAGTTTCTATTTTTATTCTGCCCTTGATGGCTTCAACTGTGTCGGAAAGCTTCATAACGAGAACTATTCCATACCTATCGAGAATCATTCTTTCCCAGGCAATGATGTCTTCAGCTATATCAGGAGGGATCATACCAAAAACCCCTCTTTCCCTGTGAATATTAATGAAACGAATGACTAATTGTACACGGCGAGTTGGCACACTGTCGGTTTCGCCGGTACTGGTTTTGAAATTGGTGTTCCGAGTCTGTCCTTGATACTCGGGGTCAGTAAGCTTGGCCGGAAGCTGGCGGCTGCCCAATCCCAGTGCTAGATGGAGTGTCTTATAACTTTGGATTTTGTAGTCAGACAGCTTTCTGTGGTTTTCTAGCGGCTTGCCAGAGAATATTAGTCGTTGTTGATCCGTCGGAATGCCGTCTCGCATTCGTATCAATTCCTTCACCCGCTCAATAGTATCGGAGGATTCGACTTGCAGGGTTAGAGTTTTCTCTCCGTCGGAGTCTCCGAGGCTCTTGACAAAGATCTGCATGCTGCTTGCTGAGGTTGAGAGCTCTATTGCATCAGCGTTTGGAGTCTGTATGCTACTTGCTGAGGGTGAGAGCTCTTCCGCATCAGCGTTTGGAATCCGCATGCCTGTCTGGTCGAGTCTTGGATCTCTCTCATCGACATTGTTGGGTAGAGCTGATACAACCTGGATCGCATGATACAACTCAATGTCTTCCTCTTCCGGCTCTTCCGGCGGCAGAGCGCCTTGTTCAGCACGAGATGGCGCTGCGACTGCTGTAATATCCTTAGACTCAGCATCGTCGTCCGAAAATGAATTCAGATCTGAGTCGGCTGAAGTAGGTTCGTGATCCTGGTCAGACGAATCTTTCTTGTGTCCGAGCATTGAACTGTTGTGCTGCTCCTGCGACATGGTGGCAAATCGAAAGCAGTTCGGGCAGATCTTACCACCTCGACGTATTGCGACGTCCTTGGTTGATGCACCACATGACTTGTAGGGACAGAAGCTGTCCTGTGCTTGGACATCGTCGAGTATCATCGTCATGAATAACTCGTCACCCGGCTCAATGGCGTTACCCCAGAAAGAAGGCTTCAACCTGCAGCCAATGCGAACGTTTGTGACGAAGTATTGCCCCATATTGACTCGACGTAGACCTTGTCGGCCGATAAAGACCACCGGCAGTAATGCTTGAAATACATGCCATTGGTTGCATAGATCGTAAGGAAGGTCTCTGATATTGTTAAAAGCATCGCGAAATGTCATAAAAGGCCTACTGATTTGTTTCCGCATATAGCGCTCCAGCCGGGAAAGCTGCGTTTGTATGTCCCAAAATGCCTGTAATAGTTTTCTCATCGTCTTTCTCATTTCGAGAGTAAACTGAGCTGTAGCTGAAATCATCTGATGCATTAATGTTGTGATGTTCTGGATCTTGGCAATGCCTAGTGTAACAGCGTCCAAGAGAACGAGAGTTCGTCCAAGGACAGAGGATATCGCAGCTTTGATATCTGCTGTATTTTGATGTAGAGATGATATGATGGCATAGCATTTCTGGCTGCGAGTATCCACGGCTCTAACATCATCATGGATGTCTTCCAACATGATGACCTGATTGTGGAGATACGATCGGTGGGCAGCATTGTCTTTCAACAATGTATCGACTTTGGACTTCAGCTTGTGGAGGTCTTGCTTTTGGTCCGCAGCTGCAGCTGTGAGGCGAGACTGTTCAGCTCCAAAACCGGCTTGTGCGGATGCGAAGTCACATGTTTTCTGCCGTACGGCTGCCAGGATCCCGTACTGGTTGGATAGTTTATAGTCTAGCTGTTCCGCTAGTTGGACGCGATCTGTTTCGGCTTTGGACAGAGTATCAACCGTCTGAGTGACCAGCAGGATGGTAATGGCGGCCAGGGTTGGGGCGAGCCGGTCTCTCAGAGTCTTGACTTCGTCCTTGTATTTGATTGACCAGCGTAGTCGCTGAGTCACATCTGAAAAGGAACGCTTGCCTGAGCTCCATGATCCCAAAGAGACCTCGAATTTCTGTATCTTTTCTAAGAATTCTTGAAGGGGCACCTGGCATGTCGACGCCAGCGCACGTATTGCGTCCAATCTCCTCAGTTCATGTTTTGCCGGCTGGATTCTCTGGAGAGATTTCAGTGTTCGGTCGAGTGCTTCAAGCTCAACAAGGAGGAGTTGGTAGTCCGGTGCAGAATCTGGATTCTTCTTCAATTCAAGACCGATCTTGTATATCAACTTCGATACAGCGAGGAAATCACCTGGCATGCAAGCGTCATTGACTTGGCCTCAATACGGCAGCAAAGACCAAAACTCACCAACACTGATACCGAACGGTACAACCATGCTGGTGGTTAGATATCATGAATTGACATTGGCAAAGCTGATCATGAGCGTCCCGATTCGACGGCGACGGCGACAGCGACAGCGACAAGAAAAGGAAACCTGACGTTGTAGAGGAAGCAGGGGGAAACATGAAAGGTTGTAGTGTGGCCACATGCTGGGGAAGCCACATGATGCAGGCAGAGTCAGGCTCTCGAGCCTGCGCCCGACTTTTGTACACGGTGAGCTGTGAGGCTCAACGGACATGAGTGGTGGTGGTAGCGAGTCGATTGGGGGCGGGGGTCTGGTGTGGTGTGGGATAGTCACGTGACTGATATCTTAACACCAATCAAGTCAACATTGCACGTCCCGGTGTCAGCCTCGCCGGCCAGGTCTTGGCATTCTTCATGCCCAGTACACAACCCACTCCCGTCACAAAACCAGGTGGTCAAACCTTAAGTTTCTGCAGCATTTGGTTCGGTGTTGATCTGGATAGACGCAAGGCCGGTCCATGTGCACGTAGCATTGTAAACCACAGAGTCAGGTCCACAGTTCACCGCCGTCACCCTTTTCGGATCTTCGTCTCGACCGAAATGGCTAGAGACTGAGACAACAGAAGCAGGCCGTTCAGACTAATGCGATGGTAAATCCAGATCACCCAGCATGTTTCCAGGCCGCTCGCCTTTAGCATTTGTGTTCTAGCTCTCCGAGTACCCACCGTGGGCGGTTGGACTCATTCCAGTCTTGTGTCGTATCCTGTCGTGCATAGTATGGCTTTCCTTGGTATCTATTCCAATCCAATCCATTTGAATCCAGTTTTGCCTCCTCGCCCTGTGTGCGTTCGTTAACCCAAATCTTGTTTCCTTTTCAGATCCTGATTCTGGGTTCGGTCTATCCGCATATAGCAAAGGACGTGCAAGGCCCAGCTCCTGTCATTGCGCCAGGAACCACATGAGTGAGAAGCGACGAAGAGAAGTCCAAACTTTCCCGTAATCCTAACATGATGGATCACTGATCTTGCCTGCGATGAACCGCTTCGATAGGTAACCGGCTTGTCCCTGTGAGGGCAATTATTTCCACCGTGGTTGGCTGGCCGGCTGGCCGGTGCGCTGGCCCTCTCAGCTCCCAAGGTATTTTCTCCAGCCTTCCCTCCACACCACCCTCTGGCCCTCATCTGCGACCCCAGGCCTCTCACCGACCTTGAACCGCTCCCACCGCGCGTCTCGGCCGGTGCCGATGCAGATGATGACCGAGTTGTCGATCCAGCCCAGGATACCCTTTTGGGGCCGGTTCGGCAGCGAACCCAGTGCGGGGAGGTATGACAGTGCGGATCCATTAACGCCGACATTCTCATCGCCCATTTCAAAGTGCGCCGATGCGAACGAGTAGATGTCACTGAAGACGCGAGGGAGGAGCGGGATTTTGGACAGGAAGCCCCATTTCTGGTTCGTGGTTGGCTCGTCGTCTTGTTGGACATGGGGGGAGGCCGAGCGGCGTGACGAGGGAGTTAGAGGGCTGCTGGGTTGGGGGTTGTTCGACGAGGTGGGCAGGTCGAAGATATGGAGTGTGGATTTATCCGATGTGACGGCAAGCATGCTCGAGTCCGGAGAGATGGCGATGCTGAAGATGTACGCAGGGTCGACACCGCGGCGCAGCTCCGCCATCTTGGTGCAGTTGGCCGTGGAGAAGACGCGGATCAAGGTCCCCGTCTCGCTGGCCGTGGCCAGGTATCGTCCGTCGAGGCTGAGGTCGATGGCGCGGAGGGCCGAGGTGTGTGCAGGGATGATGCTGACGTTCCCGGACACCAGCTCTACCAGTTGGACTTTTCCCGGTGACCGGCCGGGGAATGCAACGATTTTAGAGCCTAGGCAGCAGATACCCAGAGGGTTGTCGGCGGTTTCGAACACGGCTGTCTTTTCGGGGGGGGAAGAAAATTTGTAGAGATGGACGCTGTTTTGGATGGCGATGGCGATCCACGATTTGGTCAGGCGGACACGGAGGACCGCCGTCTTTAGCTCAAGGGTGATGGCAACCTTCTGCTTTGCATCGTCCCAGATGACGACCTTGATTATGTGTCAGATTTGGTGTCCAGCGGGGGGGATCCCGGTCTCTTTACTTTGGTTTGTGGCCATCTTGGATTCTTCCCACCTCCTACTAGAGCCAGGTAGTTGTACCGGCCAAGCATTTCAGCTGCTCCCACGCCGGCATTTAGGTCTATGTCTGTCTTAGAACTGCGGAGTCCGACGGGATGGGGGAAGGTTACCTCGGGAGGCTTTCAGTTCGCACGGATCTGTATTGAACACTGCCGTGCACGAGGTCAGCCCTGGAGACCAAAAACCGGACCCTTCATTCCTACGTACCACAGAATCCCGTGTCCAGGCCGACAGCAAAGCAGCTTGCATCGGCATTGAATGAGGCAGACAGGGCAATGGGCCCGGAGGACTCATCGATTGTTGGACGAGTGTTCATTTTGAAAGACCGGTGGCTCGAGGGGCATAGTGTTTGGGAGAGGAGGGGGACGTCTAGTCGGTCGAGTGCGCTGCTGACATGGAGACCTCGGGACTATAATGCGGGTCTTTGCAAGACGTCTTACACGCTCGGGGAGAGTGCTGGTGAGAGTGCTGGTGTGAGCGTGGAATGGTCGTGGTACCTCCGGTGCCATGCAGCGTAAACATGGAGAGGAAGAGCACGAGAGATGACGCAGAGCCGCAGGCGGCCGCCAGCTGCCCGTTGGTCCCCAACCAAGCTCTGGTGGCTCTCCAACCAAGGTTCCCAACCCACTTTACGGAGCCCAGAGCCCAGAGCCCAGAGTCCAGAGCCCGGAGCCTGGAGCCTGGAGCACTGACAGGCTCTCACGTAACCTTGCCTAAGTTGGGCAGCTGTGGCAGTCCTACTTAAGTAATAATATGTAAGTAGGCAGGCCACGTCAGGCCAGACTGCTCCAGTGCTGCCACCTACCGGCATCTACCCAGTACTTAAGTACTTATTATTATTTAGGCATCTCTCACACTGCCAGTGGCACGGCCCAGTCTTCGCTTAAGCTGCAAGAGCCACCTCCATCATCGTCATCATCATCATCATCATCACCAACCCCACCACCACCACCAACTTGGTAAGTCGCTTCTTACGGGAGAAGGGCCTGCTGACCCGAGCACCAGACGACCACAAGCGACACACAGCCCAGTCCCGTCGTGTGGCTAGGCAATTCCGAGCCTGACCGAGTGCCAACATTCCGCATCCATGTCATGACTTCCTGCAAACTGCAAACGGTAAAAGTTCACGGATAATCCAGCCCTGAGCTCTTCTGGAAGCTTGCCGAGCTGCCGGTTGTTTGTCTGTGTTTGACCCTCTCGACAACGTGCCACAATGAGGTGACATGCTCCCACCGCACTCAAACATCCGCTCTTCCAGCGATAAACCTCAACAGCCATGTCCTTGAACCCAACTAGCAACCCTGCCGATGGCAAGTCATCTCCCGCCCCGTGGAAGTCGACAGACCCTTGGACAACCGACTCCAGGACCCCAGGTGCATTTCCGGTGTCACCAGTCCCGCGCGAGATTGACCTTTCAGGTCCTCAATCACTCTCTGCAGCTGTCAAGGCTCGGAAGGATGAGTATATTCGAAAGAAGTCCATTCGCGTCAAGATCGGTACCTGGAATGTCGCATCTATCAGCGGCACTGAAAAGGACTTGGGGGCCTGGTTTGTCGACGGACATGGCGCCAGAGGGCTTTCCCAAGATTTGTCTGGCCTTGCCGTCGATTCTGACAGCGATGACAACATAGAGTCGGTCGAATCCCAAGAAGCTCGAATGGCCAAGAAGAAGATCACCCTTCCCAAGGGGGACTCCGCGGCCGAAGCTTATGGCGACGACATCGATCTGTACGTGCTAGGGTTGCAGGAGGTTGTTGATGTGTCGTCCATGACAGAAGCCGTCAGGCCATATACTGATCCGAATCCCGGCAAGAAATGGAAGAAAGCCATGAAGCACTCTCTTCCACCGGGCTACGTCAAGATTGCCGAACAGCAACTTCTGGGTCTTCTCATTCTGATCTACGCTTCGCCCGAACTGGCTCCCAACCTTGGTTCGGTCAGCACGACCTCGGTGGGAACGGGGTTACTGGGTTATCTTGGCAACAAAGGTGCGGTATCGGCCAGACTGATGCTGGGAGAGACAACCAGGCTCTGCTTCGTCAATTGCCATCTTGCCGCCGGAGCCGACGCTGCGGCTTTGACCCGTCGGATCTGGGATACCAACCAGATTTTGAGCCGAACTCGCTTCTCTCCAGTTAGTCCGGATGGAGAGGTGGTGGAAATCGGAGAGGAGAAGATTGGCGACGAGGATTTTGGTTTCTGGTTTGGAGACCTGAACTATCGCTTGGATGATATTCCGGGCGAGGATGTACGGCGGTTGTTGCTTCTACATACCCGGAACGAATACGATGTTGAAAACGAATCCAAACGTCGCATCGATAGTGAGCTGGGTTATGTCAGCCCACCCCCTGGGACATCACTGCCTTCCGGAAACCAGCATTATGAGTACAACGACGCCGAAAGACCAGCATCTGCAAGCCGTGCTGCGCCCGAGCTGGATCCGAAATCAGATCCTGCTTCTCTACACACAACCCTGCAATCCCTTCTGGCGCACGACCAGCTTCGTGCTCAACAAAAGCTGCATAAAGCGTTTCACGAAGGATGGCGGGAAGGAGACATCAATTTCTTGCCCACGTACAAGTACGATGTCGGCAGTGTGGGCATGTTCGACTCTGGGGAGAAAAAGAGGAGTCCAAGTTGGTGCGACCGAATTTTATTCCGAACTCGCCTTGACAGAGAAATGTATGAGGAGAAGGCCAAGCAGCTGGAAGAAGCCCGCAGAAAGGACGAAGCTATGAAGGCCCGTGGTCTAGAAGAAGCGAGTGCCGAACAGGACGTTCTATTCAATTACGATCCTGAGACGGATGGCCTTGCGTACGGGGACGATTATGACGACTACGACGAACGTGAGGATGCCTTTCACGACGCAGAATTGGTCCATACAAGGGAACATTACGGAGACACGATTGAGCTCGACAGTTACCTGTCACATCAACGAGTTTTATCTTCGGACCATAAACCGCTCGGTGCCGTCTTCACGCTGATGTATGACGCGGTCATCCCAGAATTGAAGGCCAAAATCCATCAAGAGGTTGCTCGAGAATTAGACAAGGCGGAAAACGAAGGTCGACCAGCTGTGACAGTGGTAGTGGACCATCATCCCGATGACCCTATCTCAAACGCTGACGGTGCGGCAGACATGAACGCCGTGCATTTTGGCGAAGTCCGCTACGGCATCAAGAAGACGAGGGGTGTCACCATTGCCAACACCGGGCAAATCCCGGCTTCGTTTTCTTTTGTTGAACGCCCTACCGAATATGGAGCAGACAAAACAGTGGTGCCTTCATGGCTTGATCTCAGCTTGGAGTCGACTCATGCAAGGGTAGCGGGGAAAGAGGATGCCGGCTCAGCAAAACAGTTCACTCTCTCGCCTGGTGAAACAACGAGCATTGAGTTGACCGTAGACGTCTCCAACGGGGAGCTTGTCTATGGCTTGAACCAAGGCACCGTACACCTTGACGAAGTTTTGGTTCTGAGAATTGAAAATGGAAGGGACCATTTCTTACCAGTCAAAGGAACATGGCTTCCATCGTCCTTTTTCCGCACACTTGAAGAACTGGTGGTTGCGCCAGAGGGTGGTATCCGCAAATTACCGACATCTCACAAGAACAAAGATTCCACGGGAACCAACAATATCCAAAGCCGAGTCTCTCATCATTCGGCGCCAGAAGAGTTATACTACCTCACCGAAGTGATCCCCACATACATCGAGCGATCGGTCGCAGAGTGGGGAATGGTTCATGATGGAGATATTCCACCCTGGCAATACGCAAATGGTGGGTTGTCTTGGCCCTTTGGTCGAGAGGCTTGGACCTTTCACGAAGGTGAGGAGCGTTCGGAGCTGTTGGCCGGTGTCAGGGAGGCGCTGGACAACGCAAGATCTCTGGATGGGAACTTCGACGCCGACATTCCATGCATTGTTCGACTGGAAATACTCGCCGAGACTCTTGTCTCATTCCTCGCCTCTCTGAGAGACGGTATAATATCAGCTGAGACTTGGTTGGAAGTGCAACAGCGACTAGATGCTTACGACAAGAGGAAAGTGGAGGCCACTCCGGAAGAGATGCAAAATTTGGTCATGGATTCCCTGTCGCGGTTCCCCGTTCACAGTGTATCGTTGACGTTCATCACGTTCCTGCTGACCCGGGTTGTCAATGAGCTTGTGCCCTGTGGGGCCGCACCTCCACCTTCGACCGCACCAGCCTCGCCGAATCCTTCCCGGCGGTCTAGAGCATCGACCCTGTCTAGTGATTTTGGGCATCCTCCTTCGCTATCGGGATCGGGATCAGGGCCCGAACTGGGTAGCAGAAGAAGCATCTTCCCGGCACTACGTCGCCCACGAACACAAAGCATTTCCGCGTCATCAGCCACGGCCACGGCCGCGGACGCCGCAGATGCCGCAGCACATGAGCGGCGGAACAAGCTCATCGGCGCATTCGTCGAGATCTTCGCACCCATCGTTATCCGATCCGACCAGGACGCAACCTCCAAGGGCAAGGACAAGAAGGCACTCGAGGCACGTAAGAGACGGGTGCTGGAGGGGTTTCTTGTGACCAGCCACGTGTGAGATAGATATATTCCGCTTAATATATACATTTACAAGTTTGATCACGATATTTCTCGGTCCGCGAAAGAGATCTAATTGGCGTTGCTTGGGGCCCAGGGTCTTGCAACAGTGCGCAGGGATACTAAGGACCTGTTTGAGCCTCGTGGCTGAGATGGCGGGCCACTACTCCATCGTCGGATACTGGACGGCGAACCGGACATTCCAATAGGCCCTGATATGCGAATTGTCACGAATTGCCGTGGACTGAGGATGGGAAAGTTGGCCAAGAGGTGCGAATCTCAGCTGCACAGCCTCGCTCGGATCTTTGGTGTTTAGTAGACCTCTTCGTCATGATTATCCCTAGAACGGTTCACCATGCGAAGCAATTGAAGCATCCCGATTGAGGAAAATGGCTCACCGGGACAAGGCTGAGGCGGAGTTTGTAAGTGACGTCACTGAGGTGCTCTGACGTCGCTGATTGGTGGGTAGATGCGCAGTCGGCTTAACAATCAGGCCCTTTGGCCGCCGAAAGTTGAATTCTCGTCCAATTAGCTTCGTGTATTCTCTGTCCGCCAAGCTTCGTGAAAATTCACGCATCTTCCACGAGCGACGGCGAAAGAACACACGACCAAATAATCTCCAGATTATCCATCCGTGTGAACTCATCCGGGACATCTGAGGTGAGTAATTATTCGCGAACGATGCGAGGGCCACGCGCCCTGCGAGCGCCTATGACGCAACATGTGTTTGTTTACGCGAGTCTTTCCCCCTGCCATCTGACTAAGTGAAAATTTGGCGAGGCATCAAGACAAGAAAGGTATATATTATTCGGGTGACTTGGAATTGAGAATGTAATTTTTTACTTCACTCAATACAAACACATCCAATCCACAGTATCCAAGTGATTCATTCACAGCAAAGTACCCAGCAAAGTACCCAGCAAGCCATCAACCCACCTCAGGGCATTCAAACCAAGCCAACACATCAATCACCCCAAACATCTCTTGACCTCGCAACATCCAAGCAACACCCAGCACCAACATTCAAAATGCCCTTCACAAAGTACATCCCCAAATTTCTCCTTCCCACCGACGAGCCCGCGGCCCCGGTGCGGATCTACGACGTGCCCCTCCGGCGCGAACTCTTCCACAAGGCCTCACCCGGTAACGAATACACCGTGTCGGCCAGCCGGAACAACTCGGTTGTCAGCCAGACGCGCCGCGACAGCACCGCCTCGACCGAGAGCCGGCACGGCAGCTGGCACCCAGGCATGATCTTCGACAAGTATGTCCGGGTATAGAGCTCGAACATGAGCCATTGTCTCCTTTATCAGACTGTGTTATTAGCAAGCGGCGTGAGCAATCAAGCTACTGTATTCAGTACTAGGGATCTGGGAGGCTATTTGTGGTATATGTAGCCTCGAGATCTCGAGAGCGGCCTTTGAGCCGCGATAATAATTAATATTGAAACAACTTGTATTTTCATCATTCAAGTTTCAATCTTGGTATTGGTGGTAATAATCGTGTCCATTAGTATTATTCCTGAACTCTCTCAGTATCACGAGTGTGATTGACTATGCATCGAGGTCACGAGGTCACGAGGTCATGTGACCGTCTTCAATCCGGAGGCGACGGACGCATCTCGGCCCCTGCGCCTCCAGGGATCCGACTCGCCGACTTCGTCAAAGCCGCAAAGCCGCAGGCTGACGACAACTTGCTTGGACCACCCCCCCAGGGAAACTACTAACTACTAGTGACCTCCCCATCATCCATCTCGTCCTGGGCGTGGCTTCAGCAGCCAGCTCTCTCTCGCATTGCCCATCAAGTTCGTCCGCTGACTTTGTCCCGTCTGGAGTGACTCTCCAGAACCATGGGCGCGAGGCATTGACACCACCATCTCACCACCAGCCGACTGAACACAGACCACCACCACCACACTATTCTCCCCCGCGAAATCATTCCCAGACGACCGTCGTTACTCGAAGTCTCTCTCGACCTCCAACGATGGCCTACCTCCTCTATTCCGCGTTCTTCCTCTCCATCGTCTTAGGTACAGGTACGTAACAAACTCCCCTCTGCCGACCCCCTCAATCCCGGTCAGCGTTCCCTCTGACCCCTCCACACTCGCGTGAATCCAAAACTAACGGTTCCAACCTACGACTCACCAGTGCTCTACCTAACGCGCGCCCGCTGGACGCCGTACCTCCCATCGAGCTTGCAAGATGCCTTCCACTACACGCGGCTGCCGACGTCGTTCATGGGCGACGTCGAGTCGGGCTTCACGTCGGCCGACTTTGACCTGACGTCCAACATCACCGAGGGCGACTCGCGCAGCGGGCTGGACCACAAGGCCAAGCGCGAGATCCAGCGCCTAATGAAGGCCCGTGGTATCAACTTCGACGAGGCTCGGAGGGTCTACATGGAACAAGGGTTCAAGAAGGCCGGGATTGGTGCCGATGGCATCCCCAAGGATCCCAAGTTTGTCTCGTTTTCTTGAGCAAGTAAGATTAGGAGACGAAGAGAGGTGTGGGGAGAGAAACACATGGCGACAGTCAGGGATGGTATGGATAGAACAGCCTCTCTGTCGTTGGAAGATTCTTGCCCATGTCCTCTGGATCGGAGGGTCGGCATTGGGACGATGCCGGCGTTTTATATTGTACAGCCCCGTACAAGACTTCCTTTGTTGATTAACCGAATTTCCCTCTTCGACTACGATGTCCTGTGCCGACAATCTGCGAGCGTCTCTTTAGGCGCTGGACTAAGATTTTATGTTTTGGATTTCAATCTCGACCACGGACTGGGGCAGGGTTATAGTGATTGAACGAGTTCAGCGCGGAGTTCTAGAGCTGTGGGGAGTGCTGAGGACATGAAGCAGAAAGAAACCCACATCTTTTATCAAGTTGCTATAATACAAGTTTCCTACGTGCTCAAACCATCCAATTCCTTAAGTCTCCTGGCATTCACACACGTCCAGCTCGGTCTTGCTTGCAGCCAAAAAAAGGGGAAGACGTTGCCTCGGCTTAATATCCTGCAAGTAGGTCGTAGCAACTTGTATTACTGGTGAGTACTATACGGTCGCCAAAGAACAGCCTCGAAAGTGTGCAATCATATAAAACATTCCTGGTCCGGTCGAAAAACTCGATATAGACTACCTGTAATACGTATTGATCATGGATGATTTTCCAGAGCATCCTCGAAGACTAGCTCATCATCATCGTCACCACCATCCTCATGCGCGACTGGATCAACACCTGTTTGCAGGCCACTGTTCCACAGCTCCTCAGTCGCTGTCTCGGTCTGTTTCTTGAGTTCCTGGAATCCGGCGACGAAAGCAGGGACGGCGTCTAGTCTGTGTTTCAGCAGATCCGTGGCCGTGTAACCATCATTGTTGATAGCATCAACGTTGAGACCCGCCAGTCGGTATTTTCGAAGGAGGTCGAGGGTCGGGACATCTCCAGACATGGCCAGGTGGTGCAGGATCGTATATCCGGCATAATCCACCGCTTTATAGTCGGCGTCACACTCCATCAGCAACTTGACGACCTGGACCGAAGACTTGCTGATTGCCGTGTGCAGCGGCGTCAGCCCTTTCCAGTCGGACTTTTCCACGTCGGCGCCGTGCTCAATCAGAAACCCCGCCGCGATGGCGTGGTTTTGTCGCGCCGCATACACCAAGGGTGTACGCCCGACGCCGGACAGGTCGTCGATGTCAGCGCCGGCAGTCAGCAAGGGGGCGATGTAACGGGCGTCGTTCTGGTAGGAACATGCGAAATGAAGGGGCTTCTCGTTAGTCAAATTGCCCAGGTGGACGTTGGCCTTCCACCGCGTCATCAGCTGCGTACATTCCGGAGTTCGTGCGAGGCCGGCATAGTGGATGGCACTGTGGCCGCCGTTGTCCAGGACGTCTGGGTCGGCGCCGTTCCGCAGAAGCGCCTCGGCGGCAACCGCGTCCGCCCGTCGAACGGCCCAGGACAGCGCTGTCTTGTTCTCCGAATCCAACGCGTCGATCTGCTCGGTGGATACGGCCAACTCCCGTGCGAGATCCTTGCCGGGCTCTAGACCTAGCACAATCCTATGAAGCAACGGGAGCTGGCGCTTGTCCAGGCTGTCGTCGTCCGGATCGACAAAGGATTCCCGCAGGTATTTGAGCACTGTGGGACCGGCCGTCTGTCCGAGGATGGTGGACCAGGCATAGTCCATGACGGAATACCCGCACTCGTCTTCGATGTACGGGTCCGCCCCGGCTTTCAGATAAAACTCGACAATTTCGATCTGCCCACAGCGGATCGCGTACGACAGGCCATCCCAATTCAGGCTCTGGTAGAGGTCATTCGGGGCGGCCGAGCGCTTATTCATGAGAGCCTTGATGCCGTCCATGTCGCCATCTTCGATGTAATTCAACAACGGCGTCTCGTCGGGAAGGGTATTCCTCATGTACAAACCCGCGACCGGGTCCCCCATCGACGTCTGGGACAGCGTCACCAGCAACATCCGAGACACAAACCATTGAGGGAAGTAGTACGTGACATGCGCCGTGAAGCGCTGTTGTTGTCGGCAGCCACTTTGATTGCACACTCCCTTCTGAAGCGGTACCCCGGCGTACGCCCAGAAGATCTGGCCGACGATCTGTCTGAGCATGCGTGGCGAGCTGTTGCGATGCTTCCTGTGACACGCACAGCCGCACGTCGGCTCGCAGGCAATTTTCTTGTAGCGCGAAAACCGGAACCCAACTTGGCTCTGACTCTCGGTCGAAGCCGGCATAACAGCAGCGGTAGTGGAACCGACGACCGTGGAGCCTGTCTGAGTGCTTGCCACCTCGGACACTTGGTCAGAGGTCAGTAGTAGTTGCAATGCTTTCATCCCCTCCAAGGTCTGCGACTGAAACTGCGGCATACTCGCGAGGGGTAGCATCATCTCCATTAGACGACCCTGTTGAACGAGAACCCGGTCCAGCGCGGCTGTCTTCTCTAGAATCCTTACCTGAGAGTCGTGTATGGGTTGGATGGGGGCTAGTTTTTGCGTGATTTCGGACGCTGAGTCACTGAGACTCAACTGCCCAAGTCGATATGCCTCCAAGATTTCACGGCTCTGTTCTGTTTGTATCCGTCTCGTCTCCTGGTTCTGCGACTCGACGACAGTTTCCACCCGACTGGTTGATGACCTGTAACACGATAAATTAAGCTAGGCTCATCGCTTGGAAGGGGTTAAAGCTCACAAGATACTCGTGTTGAGCAAAGCGACCAGGTTAATGCGGATAACCTGCAGATCCTGTAGGAGGGTCTGGGCTTTCTTCTTCCGCCGACTCCAAGCCAGCCTGTCTTTCGCACTGGGCGGTGTCGCCGAGAGACCAACGACATAGCTTTGCAAGCCTCGCAAGACAGAACGTGCTCGACCCAACAGAACCGGCAAACTTGCAGGCAAGGGACGTCCCGATGCTGCTTCGGTGCTTTGCCACGCTTCGAGCTCTCTGAGTACGGCCTGCAGATCCTCGATTTCAGTAGCCAACGCCCGAAGTTCAGCTGGCGCATGCCGAACAGCAGACACGTAGTCCTTCAACTTCTTGCCAGAGGCAGTCCCAAGACCCAACAACGTGATCAGGCTGGCCGAGAAAGATAGTGGATCCATTTCGAGCGTTGAACGGTCGTCACTTATAGACGAGTGCCTACCGGGTCATGAAGCAGGTTGATTCCTCTCAGAGAGCACGATGGGGACAGATATCGTTGATACCGGCTGAGATTTGGAATCGCTTTTGATGAACTTGGCTCAGAGTTGGAAGAAGCCTACAAGTTCGCCTCGCACTACCGCCGAGGCGCGGTGCGTGCATTGGTCAACATTGATTGGTGGCCCTGCTGCATTGCTGGCGGGCGCCCAAGATCGAATGCCGATTGTCTCCGCCATGTGGTCGAACCGGTGCTGAGAAGTAATTAGCCGTACGAGAATGGGACTGGCTCTACATCTCTCCAGCGAGATGCTAGTTGATCTCGTCCCGCTCTTTTCTCGGAACTAGGAAGCGTGGCTGAGCACCAATCTGTCTTCGTGGGGACAACCATGTAAGGGATTCATTTGCATGATGAGGGGTATAAGAGCGACAGCAGTGGCAACGATCATGATCAAGTCGTCCCATTTGGCGTTGGTGAGACGTTGATTTGAAGAATAGCAGATGAGGTTCGAATTGTGATTTACGTTGTATCACGTGGCCACGAGAGTCAATTCATCACGTGACACAAATGTACATTCCCACTCACGCCCACAGGCAAGTTTCACTCCTTCTTTCGTAGTCAATCCCACCTTGATCTGATTCATGAACGTCTAGCGGAGCGGTTCATTTCACTTCACTCAGCAGGACAAATCTGGCTATATCTGTCACTGTAATTACAGAACCCTCGCGAGGCTGTTGGTCAGTGATTGATGGATACCCCTGAGGCTTTTGTAACCAGGGGTGCCTTTTTATGACATCGGCAAGACTGCCATTCTGATTGGTCGCTACGGCAGCGCCCAAATGTCCAGAGCGCGACGTGTTCCAGAAGCGGCGGGTCTTTATTGACCACATCAAAAAGTGCCACCCGGAATGATAGCAAACGTTATTGCCAGCAAGACGAAAACAAAAAAAAGGCCTGCCACTGTCGCTTCGGAGACGACTGGCCGTCTCTACCCTGGATGTGACTTTGGAAATGTGTATGTTACCCTGGTTGTGACCTTGGAAATGAGTATGTCACCCTGGTTGTGACCTTGGAAATGTGTACTTTGCCCGTGATAAGTACATGCAACATCTCCGAGTCCAGCACGGAATCAAGGCGAAAGACATTCTTCCAAACATGCCACCCAGCTTGAACCATAGCAAACGATGATGCCAGCAAAGACGACAAGCAAGAAAAGGGCCAGTCTTCTAGATACTGTCGCCTAGGAGACAACTGGTTGCCTCTACCCAGGCTTGCTGAGCGAGATTCAAAAAGTCTGGGGAGGCGAGAAGGAGAAAGATACTTCTGATTTCCAGTGGGATTTGGGACATCTGAAGTGGAGGGAGGAGATTTGAAAGATGTAACCAAAAAGCTACGTTAGTTCATAGTACCCAAGTACAGAGCCTGTTATAGATGACTCGGTATTTCGTATTTCGTATTTCCTTTGTCATTCATCGTTGGATAAATACCACACCGGCGTCCTGGGGTCTCCTCATCTTTGGGGTTATTTTATTTTCCGAATCCTTGACCACATCCATCAGGGCCAATCCTGCTTCCTCGACGGTTTTCGTCTTCCCGTCTATCACCAACGGCTTGAGTCGATACCTTTGTAGCAGAGACGAAATCACGGCCACGAATTCGACCTGGCTGAATTTCTTACCTGGGCAGACTCGGGGCCCGGTAGACCAGGCCATAAAAGCAGCGCCTGGCGGTGGTGGCGCGATGGCTTCCTTGCCCGTCTCAGGATCGAGTGTGATCCAGCGCTGTGGGTTCCATGTGAGAGAGTCGGCTCCCCACCAGCGCGGATCGCTGTGGATACCGTATATGTTGGTGGATACATACGTGTAGGCCGGGATGACTAGTTCACGGTTATTAATTCGAAGGATCTGGTTGTCGCCGGCGCACCAACGCGCCACGTCTGGAACAGGGCCCCAGAGGCGGAGTGTTTCGTACTATGACAAAAATATTGTTGTCAGTTTCGTTGGTATCCCAGCCTTGAATGAAAGAAAAAAACAAGGGTCAAGGGGTCGAATTTACCATAAGTGCCAAACATCTCACTAGAGAGGGGAATACGTCTTCGTAGGAATCCGCCTTCTCGTGTCCAAGCATAGCGTCCACCTCGTCACCGACCCAGTCCTGCACATCTCTGTTGACAGCGAGGAAGGGAAAGGTGTATGTTAAGGCGTTCGCGGTGGTCTCGAATCCGGCGAGGTTGAACACAAACAAATTTCCAAATATCTCGTCATCGGTGAGATAAGTGCGTTGTTTGGCGAGGCCGACACTTTTCATTTCTTCTCGCTTCGCCGCTTCGTCGGCCTCGACCAAGGCACTGACGACGTCGGCGGGTTTCCCGCCTCCGCCACCCTGGGTCGTGGCTCGGTGATACGCCACAATCTCCTTCATGTACAGCTGGAACTCGGTCACGATGGCGGTGACTTCATGGTACTTTGCGGGGAACAGGTATTTCATGGCACGCACGTTGGCCATCAGCAAGGTGAACTTGATGTTCTGCAACAACGACATCAACACCTCGGCCAGACTCTGGCTGTGGCCGTCGGGGACGGCTCCGAGCCCACCGTCAAAGTCGTGGGCGTGGCCAAACCCGGCGGCCGAGAGGACGTGCATCGCAATCACCACGCAATCGGCCCTCACGTCGAGCAGGGTCGCCGCCCTGCCTGGCCGGGAGTCGATTGCGTCGAGCATCTGGCCGGCCTGCCGGCGCGACTCGGTCCAGACCAGGGCATTGTTCGGCTCGCGGAACGCCGGGTTCACGATGCGCCGGTGCCGCTGCCAGTCCTCGCCGTTGGCGCTCAGCACGTTGCGCCCGAACCGGTTGAAGATGTTGTACAGCGGCTGCGGCCGCTCCCACTGCTTGTAGTGCGTCTGTAACTCGACGCCGGCCGCGGGATCGTTGATGACCACTTCGTTCCGGTTCGGCGACACGATCACGAACGCGTCCCCGAGCTTGCGGTGCGGGAGGTATCGCTGCTCCTGTGCCCACGCGTGGTGGCTGAAGTCCACCCAGTACCCAAAACAGGGGATCTTCCGCATCCAGACAAAGCGTCCCCATACTAAACTCCACCATATGTCTTGCCACGAGCACGGGATTATCACCATTGGGATCCCCAGCTTGCGCGCCGACAGGTAGTTCACCGCCAGCCCGTAGGTGCGCATCACCGTGAAGGCGAGCACCGGACTGAGGATTAGTAAGAGGATAGGGACCGCCATGGTGGAGACGCGACTTTTGACACTTCAGGATTGTGGCGTATGCTGTATTTTGTTTTTCCTGAGGAAGCTTTGAGGAATCATATACTTCGCAGGTTGCTGTTGGATACCTTATGTATCCGAGTAAACATATTTGGTATGTTGAAGGGCGGTCAATAATACTAGGAATAATATTGCAGCCTAATAGTTTCCGCTCGCAAGCTGACCCCTTTTTCGTATCGATTTACGTTATATCACGTGGCCGTATCGGCTAATTTATCACGTGACATACGTGTACATTCCCACCCACACCCAGAGTTAAGTTTCACTCCTTCTTTCGTAGTCAATCTTGTTAGCATTAACGCTCATCATCCTAAATCTCTTTGGTGTGAGTACTACACTCGACAACCCCACCTTGATCTGACTCATGAAGACCTCAGACGAGTGGAGCGGTTCATCACCACTGGTTCACTGCATCCAGTATGACAAGCCTGGCTATGTCTGTCACTGTACAGCAACCACGCAAGGTTGTTGGTCAGCGATAAATGAATGCTACTGTTTGAAACTTGCCATCAGCTTCACACAGAGATGTCACAGATACATGCAATTTGCGATGCGGAGGTTCATTCCCAGTACTATGCTAGTCCTAATACAGTGAAACGATCCCGGTTCAGGCCTCTCAGAATGGTATAAAAAGGGCTCCCAAGTACGCACTTTCATGTAGATGGTATGCTCATAAACAATTTTATATAGAGTCAAATGTCTTCCTTCCACTTCAGACGTCACATATCCCATTGGATGCCACTTTGATGTGAACATGGGCACAATCAGCATCTCAATCACGTTCACGAAAAGTGGCCCCCGGTCTGATACGACGCGGGCGATTGCACAACCTCATGATCTTTCCACCGTTTGCACAACCCATCGCCCGGAAGATTGCACATACTCAGATGTATCAGACAAATGCAACATCCTGAGCCTCAGAATTGTCAGATTTCTAGCTGCAAACGTTGGAATTAAGTTCCATTTTCTGGTGTGTGGACGCGGAGACATATGACCATATCTTTGAATTTACGAAATGTCTCATATGCCAGCACTCAGATTTTGCCAGTTGCACGCATCATGATCAGGACGATCATCCCATTAGGACGATTGCACGTCCGCAGATGTCTTAGACAAATTCAACATTCTGAGCTTCAGAATTGTCAGAGATTCAGCCGCAAACGTAGGAATTAAGTTCCATTTTCTGGTGTGTGGACGCGGAGACATACGACCATGACTTTGAGCCTGCCAAATTCCTGGCAGGCCAGCACTCGGATTCCAACATTTGCACATCCCACGGTCAAGGAGATTCTCGATACACGATTGCACTTCCGCAGATGTCTTAGACAAATGCAACATTCTGGGCTTCTGGAGATACAAAGATCCATCCGCGAACGTCAGAATCAAGTTCCATACCCCAGAAGGGTTCTTCTGGCGGGTGGACGCGGAATCGTACGACCATAACTTTGAGCCTCCCAAATTCCTGGCAGGCCAGCACTCTGATTCCAGCATTTGCACATCCCACGACCGAGAAGATTCTCAATAACACGATTGCACATCCACATGGGTCTTTCCACCATTTGCACGACTTCTGACTGGGGATTGGCAAACATGGAACCAGCGATCTGGCCAACAATATCCCATATGGAGTGAACTTGACGGATTGCAAAATCAATTCAACATCCTTGATCTTGCGCCAAATACGCACTTGCCTGCCAACAAATTCGAAATCACCATAGGTGTTTGCAAGACCTTGCAAATATTACCAAAGAATGGGAGACACAGACATCCTTAACATTGTCATGATGTTGTCGTTCAATTTGACCGGTGGTTTAACCTTTCCAACCTGCATGCCACACTCACGATTTCAATTCCAACAATTCATTCGAAATGGCAGACATACTTTCCTATTTCGATCGCTTGGATGCCGAGACAGCCGAGCTGATTATCAGGTTGCATCTTGAGGATGTTGAAGAACTGCCATCAGGATCCGAGTTCAACGATGGCGAAGGTGTAGATTGACGACGTCCAAGTGACTCTCACTCTGTACGAAAAGAACCTCAATCGCCTTCAGTCAATCGTATCCGGCCGCCAAATCGTTCAGGAGATTGCCAAGTGTGGGTCTTCTGGATCCCTGGCAAGACGGCAACACGACCACAATAACGAGCGCGAGGTCAAAGACAAATTCCTCGGTCATGACAATAAGAAGTGTATCATGGTGGACTCAATGCAATCCAACAAACAGTTGGCACTGGCAACCAATTACAATACCCAAACCCGGGTTGTCGCATCGGCACAGATCACACACGAGAACTTCCTAAGTCAATTCGGTCTTTCGGAGTGTCATGAGCATGAAATAACATGATGAAAATCATCCGAGCTCACCTGACGGAGACGACGGTTGTGAAGTAACAGTCACCCTGACTCACATACTCTCATTGACAGGTCTTGGGCAGTCCCCAAGCATCGATTGCTCGACCGTTTTCATGACTTGGAGAAGGCGAAGTCCAGATAGCACGAGGAGCTTCTCAATTTTCTTGAAATTGAGCTGGGTTTTGGCGAGTCTTATTTAGTCAACGTAACAAACGCAGGGTTATCAGTCGGTGTCATGGCTAAATTAAGTAATCGGAATGGAATGGGACAAATAAATCACGAAATGAAACGAAAGTTCGGAGGACTCCGTAGTCCGTACTAGCTTAAGAGACGAGCCTATCTTCAACAGTCATTCTATTGTTATCATAAGTCTCTATCGTACAATTTCCTTTCAGTTGAACACGGGTCACCCCATAACAGCCTACTACATGATGATGATTGTGTCTTCTGGGAGGCATGTCAATAGCATTGCAAGACCCAGCTTCACCAGCGTCAAAACATGTTACTCGTTGTATGGAGATGTTAACTGTACTGCACCATGCAGGTAAAAGGGCCAAAGTTCACAGTCATCGGTGCATAGTTTATGAGGATCGGGCCTGCTGGAGGGCCGTGAGTTGTACCGGGATGAAAAACAAGCACATCTCTCGATTGGGAGATTGAGATTGTATGGTAAAAATGTCAAACAGTGAAACTTTGGTCGGAGGATCGGCGTGCTGGACAGGAAGTACAATGACGAGCCGCTGCATGTCGCGCGCCTGGTAATGCTGATGTGGATATGAGCATCGGATGCTGTTGAATGGGATGATGAGTATGGCGAGCTCCGTGCACTATTTGATGTAGGACGGATATTGTCGTCAAGCCGAATAACTGGAAACCACCAAGAAACACTGCGTGGTTGAACGAGTAGCTTGCTCACGAAGTAGCTGGCATGTATGGCGCGCTGTCGCTGGCCTTGATTCCATGCTGGACTCGGAGATGTTGCATGTACTTGTCTCTGGTGACATACTCGTTTCCCAGATCACATCCAGGGTAAAGACAGTCCGTCGTTTCCCAAGCGACGGTGGCCGGTAAGCAGGCTCTTTTCTTAGTTTTAGTCTTGCCTGGCATCATAGTCTCCCACGATTCCGGGTGATGGTTTTTGATGTGGTCAACGAATGATTGCCGCTTCTGGAACAGACCGAGCTCTGGACATTCCGGGCATTGTCGTGGCGTCCAATCGGAATGGAAGTTTTGTCGATGACGCAGAAACTGGCTCCTGTTTACGAAAATTTCAGTTGACGTACAGCCATCTTCGTCACATGTCCTCGGAATCCACGTTCCGTGGACGTAGGTCATATGTGTATTGAGTGCGGTTTGTGTGTCGAAAGTTGAATCACAGGAGTCGCAAGCAAATGGACGCCGGGCCTTAGGGGAAGGATCACAGTTTGCTCCGTGTAAGTCGCGAAGGAGATGAAGCTGGAAGGTCTTGGGACACTCTGGCGCGTTGATGCATTTATACAACCAGCGGGATGGTGCATCTCGACTCCCTCCTGAAACAAATGAGGTAGGTGTGTGGTCCCCCGCGACTTCATTTCTGTACACGTTCACCTTTGAAAACTTGGATACGAACAACTGTTCATCTCGTGGGAAGACATCTTCATCCGGTGCAAGTAGTCCGATCGAATCAGCGGCTGAGGCCTCAGCACCAAGGTCACCCGAACCACCTAGCATCATTTGGCTCAATGCTACCACCTGGTCATCGATTGAATTTTCAGCAGGTAACTCGTCTGTGGCATCATCAGGATCTGGGAGTGTTGGAGCGTCGTCACCACGGCTGAGTGAGACCCAAGCTTCCCTCTGACGTTTTTTGCCGATAGTGCGAGCCTGGATTCGGTCCGCGTTGTCTGTTGCGTCAAGGCCAAGTTCTTCACAAATCCCATCGATCTCAGCAGGAGTTTGACGAACTCGTTTGAATGGTCGCGCGGCCAATTCAGGGGCGTACGCATCATCGAAGTCTGACTCGAGACGCCTCTTCCATGAATCCTCGCGCATTGGCCCGACATACTTTGCTGTCACTCCTTTATCACGGACGTTCTCGCTGTGGCCCAATACGCGAGCAGCATCCACCATGGAACCTGCTCTCAGTGGTTCTGGTAGATGGGCAACATCTGCGGCGGCACCACGTCGGAGATCGTGCGTCACGGGTAACTGCAGCATGCCGATCAGCTCACACCCCTGCCTCAATGTTTTCAACAGTTGCTTCTCTGATGCAGGTTTCTCAAGCTCAAGCTTGTACCCGCTGATGGAGCATATAACGGGCATGTTAGGGCGTTGCCACTTGACTCGTCGATTGAGACGTCCCTCTGCAGTCGCTTGGAGGGATTGCATGCTGGTGTGTTTGATGGCGCCTGTCCTCAATGCCAGCACAAGGAGCCACTTGATTGGGCAGACGTGGAAATTGTCTGGATCTTCTATGCTCTCCAACATGATCTCACGGCAGTCTGCCGCGTCGAGCTCATGTCCTTTGGCGTATTTCAATTTGATGAACGCCACCCAAATTGTGGAACCATCGCGTCTTTTCTTGAGCTTCAGGTTGATATGCTGCCACTGCAGGCATTCCATACCCTTGTAGCCTGTAGATCTAGCGATGTCTCCTGCACGGGAACAGAGGGCAACTTGTAGGATGAGTGAAAGGACTTTCGAGATGACCACATCCCACGAATGGGTTCCTATGGAGGTGATTAGCTCGTTCATGCAAAAATTTAGCTGAAGAAGAGTCTCACCTGTGTGAAGAGCATCAGTTATGAACGAGGCCACAATTGGTTTCACGGTTTGAGTTCCAATCCACATCTTTTCCCGGGTTGGATCCCTGGTCACGAGACCGTTTCGAAGCAGCTGCGTCAACACGCTTGTAAAACGATGCGAATCATGGTCACGGAGCTGGAAATCAGGATGCCTGAAGCAAAGAGCGCTGCGGAGATGGTGGAATCCGTTTGACAAATACGACCACGAGATTGGACCACGCCCTTTCCCATGTGTGCTCTTTGGGAACGAAAGGAAGAAGCGTCCGATTTCTTCCCCCGTTGGAACAGCATCGGGACTGCATCGATGTGACTGGTCAGCATCAAACGACAGACAACGAGTACCACGTTTGGGGGGAAACTTACCTTCTCCGCAAGGTGATCTTCATGAACGCATCAAACCTATTTGCCCAAGTGGCCCGTCCAACCTGAGTACCATATGAACCATCGATTTGTTTCAACATCTTGTAGTCGATCTTGCTCTGTCGACGATCTTCAGCAGCTGTCCGTTCCATTGCCTTTATGGTCTTCATTCCACGATGTGCGTGAGGGTCAGGCTGACTGGTGGGCAGCTCAATGTCTGAGGAATCGAAATCGTCATCTATGATATTGGAGGAATCGAAATCGTCATACATAGTGGGTTGAACAATCCGGTTGCGGGTTGAGTTGGTAGGCAGGGCATTGGGCAGATCAAAGTCCGAGGAGTCGTAGTCGTCATCCGTGATGTCTGAAGAATCGAGATCATCATCCGTAGTGAGATCAACCGTCTGTTTGCGAGTTGATTTGGCATGCCGGGCAGTGGACAAATTAATGTCTGAGGAATCGAGATCGTCATCCGAAGTGAGAACAACCTTCTGTCTGCGGGTTGATTTGGCAGGCCGGGCAGTGGACAGATCAATGTAGTCCATACTGGGATCGACAATCAGGTTGCAGGCTGAACTGACAAGCAGATGGCAATACCAACCTTCAAGTCAATCCCGTTGCTCGTTGAGAGTGGCGGCGGAGTGGTAGGATGGAATTGGGATGGGATTGGGATGGGATTGGGATGGGATTGAGGTGGTTTGTGATGGAATTGAGATTGATTGTGATGGAATTGAGATGGTTTGTGATGGAATTGAGATGGATTGTGGAAGCGGTGTGGGAAGGAAAAGGAAGTTGGACATCAAGTCCTGGTGTCAATTGAGCAAGAGCGGTTGTTGCCGTTCCTCCACGATGCAGGCACGATGCAGGCAGTACTGTCAACGAGCATACAGTGCCAAAGGAAGTTGCGATGCCATATTAGGAAGGTCAATCCCTTCCCCTCTGCCCAAGCGTGCCGATGTGCACCATCCATACAGAAAGATGTGGCAGGCGAGATCGGTGTGTAAGAATGGCCAGGAAGGAAGCACTGCCTGGGCACGATGCCAGATGACCAGATGACTGCGAGACCAACTCGATTGACTGCCATTGCAGGGGATTCAGGAGGTCGACGAGATCGAATTGTAGTGAGATGAGAGATATCCCAAGTTATCGTTTGATGTTCATTGTGTTGTTGAAGGATGTGGAATTTTGAAAACGGACTCTTTCACCGTCCAGCGGGAGACCTCTTGTTACAAGAGGTTTTCGACTCCTACAACGCCGGGGGATTCGACAGTGCCTGTTCGAGTACTGGTGTCGGCAAGGTCAGGGAGGGTAAGGGAGCGATGTCGAGAGTGAGGAATGAAGGGGGAAGTGCGAAGCGCTACCTGGGCGTGATGCATGGTGGACGCGAGACCGAATCGATCGAGTGCCAGAGCCAGAGATTCAGGAGATTGAGGGGAGAAGCACCACCAGGGATCGATCCCTGGTGGACCAGTCGCTTGACTGCAATACACAGTTTTTCTATCTCGGGTTATCTGAAGAGAGAAGAAGGCTGTCCACAGAAACGTTGAGTACTGAGTAAGTAGATACAAGTCGAGTCTGCTTGGCACTCACTCCTAGCCTACCAATTGACAAACCCCACCCGAAAATTCGCGGTCCTCTGCGAATGAAATCTCGATCCTGGTCATCAGTTGACAGTCCCCACCCGAAAATTCGAAGTCCTCTGCGAATGAAATCACGATCCTGGTCATCAGTTGACAATCCCCACCCGAAAATCCGCGGTCTTCTGCGAATGAATGAATTTCAACTCCATCATTTCCATGCTCCTCTACCACTGGACATGGGGCAAACTCGTGCTGTTACCTTCCAGAAAACGATCGGCTTCACGTTCGTATGCTTCGATATCCTCGAGGAGAAGCCGGTCAGGTCTGCTGAAATAGGGCATGGGGAGAGTGGATTCGTCGACAATGATGGCCAATGCATTGCTTGGACGACTTTGTTGAATAAGGTCGGTTTCCTCCTGCTCGGCATCTCGATCGTACTTTGCTTTCTCCAACAGGAATTGAACACAGATACCCAGGCTGCACAGCGTATCAAGGTCACGAGTAGTATCCATCAGCAAGTGGTGAGGTTCGTCATTGAAGCCGGAGAAATTGTCATCGAGATCTGCGCAGTAGTCATATGTTTGGTCGCACCATCGAACGTTCGCGTATTCCATGCAACGGGCGAGGTGGTTCAAATGGTCCATATCCGTAGCATCTTCATTCAGGTTGTCTGCCTCAAGCAAGAAGTCTTCTGCAAGCATCGAGTCTGTCATGTCGTCCCACTTGGCGCGATATTCGGACATGTCGATTCCTCCTGTCAGGAACTGTGCCTGGTCGACATCCTCCTCAACCTCTATGAAGTCTCTGACGTCTGGGAGTTGGTCATGCACCTTCTCGAAATTCACCATGTTCGCCTCGAAGTATGGGCACTGGAAATCTTCTTCCAACTGGGTTTTCTTGGACATTCTCACGTACCCGGCATCTTTACCATACTCAGAAAGGTAGCGGTGAAGACGACCTGAATAGGTTTTCTCTACCGCTGAACGGTCCAGGAATACGTACAGGCCGAATCGTGCACGAGTGTTACAGACATTGATGCGACTGAGACTGTCGAGGAATCCACCACTACCAGCGACAGTAAGCAG
The DNA here is from genome assembly GCA_001599795.1 of Exophiala calicioides. Taxonomy (NCBI): domain Eukaryota; kingdom Fungi; phylum Ascomycota; class Eurotiomycetes; order Chaetothyriales; family Herpotrichiellaceae; genus Exophiala; species Exophiala calicioides. The sequence goes on along the minus strand of BCHZ01000001.1, from coordinate 613,471 downwards.
AGAGATGACGAAGTCGCATTCGACACCCTGTACTCTGTCGACTTTGTCAATGTAGATGCTCGAGTACTTCGCGTCTTCCACCTTTAGTCGATCGTGTGCGGCAAGGAGAAGAAGGAAGTCTGCGGCGTAGTAGGGGAAGATACTGATTGATTTCTTCGGGAAGGTATCGACAAGGGTCTTTGCCAACATGATGGCTCGCTTAACGAATGCCAAACAGTAACGAGAGCCAGATGGAGACTGTGCGACTTTGACACCCTCTAGATCGATGAAGATGGATGCATTGGCCTTTCGAGTCTTTCCTTTGTTGAAGTAGTTGGCGTTGAATTCTCTGACTTCAGATGCAAAGGGTCGATTGCGCACTTGGACGGAATCATGATTCTTGAGACGATCTTGGTAAGAGAGACGGCTGGCAGGGTTGGCGATCTGAGGGTCCATGCGATGTTGTGTGTCTAGGAAAGACGATGGCGTCCCGTTGGCTTGAAGACGTTGCATGAGTGAACGTTTTTTCTGACCCATGAAGTGTCCGGATAGTTTGTCGGCCACGACGAACGGTGGCAGTTGCTTGATGTCCCCGATTTGTATGAAAGACCCGGCATCGTGGTACTTTCCAATAAGTGTCAGCACTTCGATCTCCTGAAGTCGAGCTGCTTCATCGATTATGACTAGTCTAACGTTCTCTTTCACTGGCATGACGACCTTGGCTTGCGCTGCGATACTTGCAGTGGTCACAACAATAATCGCGTTCTTTAAGACGTACTCGCGAAGTTTCTTGAGTTCGGCTTTGAGTGTGACTTTGTTCTCTGGGGTCTGTTCTTTATGGCTTGCCATCTCGTTGTACACTGAAAGAAATGTCTTGAATTCGTCCGCGGCAGGTTTCGGATCACCGGCCTCGGAAGGAATGCATCCAGCCACTTGTAGCATGCGATAACCGAGAGAGAATCTGAACATCTTCTCTGTTACTCGGTGATCGGGGACAAGCTGGTGACTGAATGTATGTTGACGGATCCAGTACTCATGTGCAGCGGCTGCAAAACGAATTGACTGCAACGCTTCAAGATCTTCCTGGTCGAGGTTGTCAGGATTGACCAACTGAGGTCGATGGTCAGGCTCCATTCCGGCGTTCTTACGCATCACTCGTGCTTGTTCCTTGGCGATATTGTCTTCGGTCGCAGTGGCAAAAACGCGGACCATGTATGCATTCGGGCTACCCGATTCCAAGATCACCTGGTGCATGCGCAGTCCGATGGCATCGGTAGACTGGTTGGTGGCTGAACAGACGAGGATAGCATATTCGTTGGCTTCGACGAAGGGGCGTACAATTTCTCCTCCAAGGTATGTCTTGCCAGTACCCGGAGGACCTTGGATCAATGGCATGCCTGCACGTGCATTCATACAATCGACAATGGCATTCGACTGGCTATTGTTCAGGTTGCGCATCGATTCTCGCGGTTCTGGGACGATGTGAAGGATCGGTTCAAAGATGTTGTATGCATGCACATCGTCTACTTGGTTCCCCATGAGAAGCTGCAGAACGTCGAGGGCTCGAACTGATCCACTGTCAAACCAGCGTACAAGTTCATCCAATCCGGTGATGCGATTCTTGTGCGTCTCGTTTTCTCGTTTGAATCGGCAGGTGAAGGGGAGGCCGGGTTGCTCCCGCAACAGATTCAAGTTGGCAATCAGTCCAGCCTGCTCCTTCAGCGGGATGGGTTCGACATTCCAGTCCGGATACCCCCATGTACCTTTGTCCTGGTCCCAGTGATTGGTGAGGTGCAGTGGTAGCATACTTCCTGGCAATCCTGGAATAGCATCGGCCACGGTAGCGTGCAGTTTGTTATCATTACTCAACTGGTCGGAAGCGGCAGGGTCCATGATGCTCAGGCTGTCTCCAGGGTTTAGACGGATGTCCTCGTCGTCACCACCTGGTCGATCAATCAAACCCAAGAACGCACGTTCACCACCTCCTACCATGGCGAAGACCCACATCCGATGATCTTTCTGTTCGAACTCCGAGAGCATGTTTTCAATGGCTTCTTCTTCTTGGACGTCTGCGATAGAGTTTTGTATGGTGAAGTCCGCGAAGTCGAGGAACGAGTTCTTTGCCTTAACATCATAGAGCTCTGGACGGTCTTCAGGCGCAATGAACATCCCTTTCTGAATTATGAACTTGGTGTTTCCGGACGCAATCCAAACACCGCTAGGATCCTTCTGATGATCTCGGGCGAAGCATTCATCAAGTGCTTTGTAGTTGGCGAGAGTTTGAACCATACCACAGATGTGAACAAGTATGGTATTTCCTGCCTTGAGAGCCGCTTTCAAAGGTAGAAGTTCCTGTGGGCAAGTGGGTGTCATGAGCATCTCGGAGCTGACATGTTCAGTATTCGGTTTGATGACTACCAAGAAGCATCGGTCATCAGCGGTAACTGTTGTTCTCTCTGCATGCTCGATGGGATAGATAGGCCAGGTTTCGACTGCAGGTTCGGGGAGACGGATGACGACTTTGAATTCGGCCACTGCCTTCCTTGTTGCACCTGCTTTGACAATGACTATCTGTATGTGGCTGCGGTACTTATCGCACAGAAAGCTGATATGAGCACTGAGTTCGGGGATGTCCTGACCAACAAGAGACTTTCCCTGATCATCCCAGATAGTGCATCGGAAGTTTGTAGCTGCAGCATCTGCTTCGACGTTGTCGGTGGTAGAGAAAAAGTCGATACCATATTCTGTCTCAATTGCAATACTGTTTCCCACCGTCTGAATGAGATTGAATTCCCTCTCTTTGCGTTCTCCGAGAACCTTTACCGGTTTGTCGGGCTTCTCCACCTTTTCCTTTGGTGGCTTTGGCAGAAAACCTTTGTCCGTGATTCTGGAGGATGAGGCCCGAACTGGTTTCTCTCGAGAGACTGCCTTTGGTGCTTCGGTGGAAACGGAGAACTTGGTTCCCTGCGAAGTATGCTTGGTTGGGAGTATGAAAGGTGAGTCCGAACGGATCTTGAAGACCCCTAACTGGAATGCTGCTGGGAGGGTGTTTGGAGCTGGTGTTTCGTAGTTGGTCTGAGGAATGGGATCAGTGGAATTGTCGGTGTCGCCCCAACTCTTTTCTGGATTGTCCAAGCCATTGCCAGTATGAGGAACGGGATCAACGACATTGTCGGTGTTGCCCCAACTCTCTTCTGGTTTGACCAAGCCATCGCCAGTATGATGAACGGGATCAGCGACATTGTCTGTGTTGTCCCAACTCTCTTCTTGATTGTCCAAGCCATCGCTAGTCTGAGTAACGGGTGTCTCGACAGGTGAGGTATCTGGGGTTTGCTCAACGTTCGTCTCGACAGGTGTGGCGACTTGAGCTAGTTCGACACGTGTCTGATGAGTGGCTGCCGCATGCTCTCTAGCGAGACGGTCACGCTCTGGAGTGGAAGGACGCTTGGCAGGATATGAGATGGGAGTGTGGTCCGCCATGACGCCGAAGAACGTGATGTGGATATGAGGTAGTAGAGGGTGAAGAGTGGTTGGTGTATGCTGTGTGTGAAGGACAGTGTGAGAGAATATGAAAGAAGTGTAAGTTTGAAAATGTGGGAGAAGTGATTGTAAGGGGGTGGTTTGGACCTTGGCGAAAAGAGATCGGTGCCTGATGGGTGAAGTGAAAAAAAGTGAAGTTGATTTGACCAGATCGCTGCCTGATCCAGGTGAAGTGAAGTGAATTTCACTGATCTTAGAGAAATTCCGTTTGATTCTGCCTTTTCATATGATCAATGCTTCGTACTGTCAATTGTGTGTAAGATAATGGTTGAATTGGTTCCATTCACCAACCCGCGGGCTGCCTTTGGTGTAGAGACGGCATAATCCAGCCGTTCCAGCAGCCCTACAATACCGGGGACCCACGTTTGGGATTTTTGATATGTGATGCTTCGAAGTGAGGTGATCATGTGATCAGGTCTGATAATGACCATATTTGATAGGGGAATCACGTGACTGTGGACAGGGTTTCGGGACAGTAGTGTTCTGCTTCGACGGAGTCGATTTGCTCGATATCTGGGGAATTGCGGCAAACCGTAGAGCAGCTTGGAGGGAGTCCGCTTCATCAATGCGCTCATGGAGGTTTTCGGGGCGCATGGGACATCTGGTAGCCGATCGCCCAAGTCATTGACACTTTTTCGTCGATTTGATCAGCTAGTAAGCACCAAAGGGCCGTCTCGATTATGAGGTTCGTATTTTCGCCCTGTCCATCGACTGCCGGGATGATAGGTTGCCGTAGCTGCTAGTCGAGTCCTTGACCTCTTGAAAGGCACATTCCAGAAGTCCGAGGTGAGCTGAGAACCGCGGACACTCCTGACAGTTACCGGGATACCAAAGCGAGAGAAGCAGTAATCAAAAGAACTGTTTGCCCAACTGGTATTGCCTGGCACATGGCGAGAGTACTTGAACAGACTTAACCCCAGTCTCCAGTTGTTGTGAGTGGTCCGGGAAGACTGGCTTTGGTCTCTCCCGTTCATTCTGTAGGTACCCTCTTTTTGGGTTCAGACTGGTTGCTACAGACCCTCGATCTGGTTGCGTCTGATTCGGTGTTGATCAGAATGGTGACTGAGGAAGTGTGACGAATCATTTATGGCCATGAAGGTGACTGAGGACGTGTGGCGATTCGGGAAAGTGAGATGGAAAGACAGCAAAAGTTCTTAGTCAATTCCGTTGTTTGATGTTAAAGGGTGTCAATTTGTACACGGACTCTTTCACCGTCCAGCGGGAGACCTCTTGTTACAAGAGGTTTTCAACTCCTACTACGCCGGGGTTTCGACAGGGCCAACCGGTGGTTGGAGTCGACGAAAACATAGAGGAATGACCGAGCTCCATATTGGAAGTATGTGACACAATAATCCGTGCAATGCCTGGAGGAACCGAAGACTGAGTCGATTCACTGCAACAGCGAGACTCGAATGTCGAGACAAGCATCGTTACCGTCTTCGTATCGACTTTTGATATAGAAAGGATCATACAAATGTGCCGCATTCAATCACTGGGCCTTCTTGCTCTCCTTGCGGTCATCGACGAGATAGCTACGGTCATCCTCGCCCTCGACCTCCCGGACAATCTTCTCCATCTCTTTGCTCTGTCTCTCCCACTCGGATTTTCCCATCTTGGTCTCCGGGTGGAATAACTCCTCACTGGGCATCCTGTAGCTCCCTCCCAATCGATCCCACAGCGTGGTGAACTGGCCGAAGTTGACCCTAAAAGCTAAATGGTGAAGCGAATGATGGGCAGCGCCGTTGATCAATGGGTTGTTCGCATAGTACTCGCCATCGTGGATGAGGATGGTCCAGATGTTGATGAAGACGAAGAGGCCGATGTAGGCGAATTTCTGGAGGGGAAAGAGGAAGGGGAAGAGGTGGTATGGTATGGATTGGGCGAAACCATCGAGCGGGTGGAAGGCGTGCGATGCGTAGGGCGTAGGCATGATCCATTTATGGTGTGGCTTGTGGAGAGTCTTGTAAACGAGCGGGTGGTGGAGGCCGCGATGGATCCAGTAGATGCACAGGTCGGTGAAGAGGACGAAGAAAGGGAACTGTAGGACGTTGTACCAAGGGAAGGGGGCATCTTCGAGAGCATCGTAGAGCTTCGCGTAGCCTCGTACTTCGGCAAGCATGCATGCGGCCGTCAGCACTGACATGAGCGGCATGGCTTTGTTGGCCTGGATGATCTCGAGCTTGACTTGATTCTTAAGGTACTTTGGATGCTGGAACGTGGTTTTGTCGAACATGAACTGGTAGGACAGGGACGCGAAGATGAAATATAGGGCGAGGCCGAAAATCCTGCAAGCACTTGTCAGATTCAAGACGACCAAGTCAAGTGCAGAACTGGTAGACTCGGACTCACCATACGATGGCAAACAAACTGATGCCCTGCCTGTAAATGTTGTCGCGGGCCCATGAGCTGCTGTACGCCCAATGGGTAGGGTCCAAACTGATTATTTTAGATGCCGGCTGGTAAATATAGGTATACTGCGGCGTGGCAGTTGCGCCCTCTCGGAGACTGGAGAATGTGGAAGCGGTGACATTGTTGAACTTTTGGGGGAGGTATGCGGATGGGCTCGCAGGTAGGAGGGTCGCGTAGATGCGATCGAGGAAAAGAGTGTCGGCGATTTCGAGAATAATATCCATGGTCGATAGGTGAAGGAGGGCCTTACTGGCACCGCCCTGAATGAGTGGATGGGCGGATTGGTGACAGCTTAGGGAATGTCGCAATAGTTGAGGGCCTGAATACCTGTGGCCAAGGGCACAAGCAGGTCTGCGGTCAACTTTGGATTGTTGCAGGGAGAAGATTAGCCCGGAAGGTTTGAGGATTTGGAGTACAAGTATGCACGGCAAAGAGTGGCGTGAAATGGCTTCTCGCACATCCGATCCGATAACGGGGCAATAATTATTGATCAACAAATAGGGGTCCCTAGGGCAGGGTGGGCAGGCAAGAGCCAGTGGTCTGAGTGGTGGGACGACCGTGGATGGTTCCTGAGTCCTGTTGGTCCTAAGCCCCAGCTTACCTAAGTTGACCCATCAGGGCACCCGGAGCCGAGCGGCAGCTGCGTTCTGCAGAGCAAAGTACTCCGTACCTACTCCATAACTGCACCTTCCGGTGCTCCCGTCGTGATAGCCGATTGGTCACATGATACGACAAATGGTGAAGGGTCAAAGATCACAAGAATCAGGCTATCAGGACAAGAGACAAACAGGGCTTATGTAATTTTAAGGGAATGTATCGAAAAAGAAAGGAAAAACCCCCAACACTAAATTCAACCATTCATCGACCAAGTTGTTGCAGAGAAACCAACTCGAAATAGCGAGACCTGTTTGACATGAGCTCGCCGTGATTCCCATGTTCGACGATGCGACCGTGATCGAAGACGAAAATACAGTCGGCATGCGAGATGGAGCTCAACCTATGAGCGACTGCGATGGTGGTTCTTCCTTGTGAAGCCAATCCCAGCGCACGTTGAACCAACCTTTCCGACTCCGAATCTAGCGCAGAGGTAGCCTCATCGAGAAGACTAAGACTAGGTTAACATGTGCAGACCAAAAGCAAGTGAGAGCACCGAAAAGCGTACAGTATCTTGGGGTTCCGAAGAAGTGCCTTGGCTATAACCAGCCGCTGCTTCTGGCCTCCTGAGAGGCGATTCCCTCGTGAGCCGGTGAGAGTGTTGAAACCTTCGGGGAGGGAGACCTAGAGAAGGTGGTCAATGACCTATCAACAGAAACAAAAAGGCAGCCGTGGGCACTCACCACAAAGTCCAAAATGTTTGCAGCCTTGCAAGCCTCCTCGAGAGCGCCGTCGTCTATATTTTCGTCGTCAGAAATGAGGCATTCCCGAATGGTGCCACCAATTAACGGCGCTTCTTGTTCCACGAGTGCCATTTCAGACCTGAAGCGACCCAGGTGCAGGGTTCGGATGTCCCGCATGTCGGCAAGGACGCTCCCGGACCTTGGGTCATAGAAGCGTTCGATGAGGTTGAGGACCGTACTCTTGCCGCTGCCACTTCCCCCCACCAGTGCAATCAATTGACCTTGTCTGGCAGCGAGGCTAGCATCTTTGAGAACACCGTGATGCGGTGCACTGGGGTATGCAAAGTTGACATTCTGCAGATCGAGATCCCCAAGCACCGCATGCGGCTTCTCGCCTTCGGACGAGTCCACATCGATGGACGGTTTGCTGTCAATGAGATGTTTGAGCTGAGCAGCCGCGCTTTTGGCACCTTCAATCTCCCCCGCATAGGAAAACACGGAGCCTGCTGATTGGGCACCAAAGACCACCGACATGTAACAGATGAAGAATTGCTCCACGGTGTATTCGCCAGTGCCGATCAGGCGAGTGCCACCGTACCAGAAGAGGAGACCGTTGACCAGGATGACCATGGACTGGGTGAGGGCATATGTGAGGGCCGAGGCAAAGTCCAACAACAGACTGTGCTTGTACTCGGAGCGTATACTCGCCCCGTATTGTCGGTTGATGGTGGTCTCCATTGTCAGGGTGGCGACCGTCCGGATAGCCGTGACCGCTTCAGATGCGAGTGCCGTGGCGTCCGTGGTTGCTTTCATACGTTGCTCCGTCTTGCTTACGATCCAATGGCGCACGAAACCACAGGTGATAGAGATGGGCGTCGTTGCGGTTGCCACTAATCCCAGCTTCCACCCGAAGGAGCAGCCGACTGCTATGGCCGAGACCAGGGTGATGATCGCATTGAAGATGGCCCCGAGATTGTTGCCCGAGATCCCCGTGAGCTTCGTTGCTTCAGTTGACAGGAATGCCGTCAGAGAGCCGGACGAGTTCTCCTGACGGTCAAAGAAGGCCATGTCCTGGCGCATAATCGCCCCAAAAGCGTGGCTGCGAGCTCTCTGGGCGAGAGCAGCGCCGGCAACCGCAAAACAGAAGCCCTGGACTGAATACGCAAGGAATAGCACCAGACCTAGCATAAGGAGCATCAAGCTCCAGAAGCTTTGTGAGTGCCCTCCGGTGCTGAGTCTCGCATCTGTGAAAGATATAACGCCATTTCCGAAGAAGATTCCAAGGATGGGAAAGCCTGCACCTGCCACCATACCTGCAGTCAACCCGATGACAAGGTGGTAGCGCTCTTGTTTGTTGAGATCCCACACAAACTTGGCCAGCTCAACAATTGAATGGGCGTGGACCTTTTCTTGAGCGTCCTCGGCATCTGTTAAGCTGCTTATAGAGCCTCGAAAAGCACTCGCTGTAGTCTCTTGTTTCATTAAAGTATTCTCGGATTCGTCTCCATCTTCGGGATGTCGAAGCTGCTGAGCACGCACGAGCGAGGCATATGTTGACTCGCCAGCGATCAGCTCGGAGTGGGTTCCTTGTTCGGTGACGCGTCCGTTTTCCATCACAACAATCCGGTCTGCTTTCTGAACAGTGGAGAGGCGATGAGCAATGACGACGGTCGTTCTGCCTTTAGCGGCAGAAGATAGAGCCTCTTGTACGAGGCGCTCGCTCTTGGTATCCAAAGATGCTGTGGCTTCATCGAGCAGCAATATTTTAGGGTTGGACACAATGGCACGGGCGATGGCCACCCTTTGTCTCTGACCACCTGAAAGACGCGAGCCCCTTTCTCCGACCTTGGTAAGGTAACCGTAGGGCAACTCTTCAATGAACGAGTGCGCATTGGCAATCTCCGCCGCCTGTACTACGAGCTTCATCGTCTCTGTGTCACTCAGCTATTCAGAGTTAGCATGGGACTCATTCTTTGTGTTATCCTACGTTACCTTGTCGAAATCGGACCCAAGTCCGTATGCAATGTTATTGTAGATTGAGGTGTTGAACAAGAAGTTGTCTTGGGAGACGGCTCCAATTTGAGAGCGAAGCCACCGAGTGTTGATTTCATCGATCGGACATCTGTCTAGGGTGATACTGCCTCGTAATAGAGGATAAAGCCGCTCGATCAGAGAGAAGATGGTGGATTTGCCAGAGCCTGATGGACCCACAATAGCCACTGTTTTGCCGACTGGGATAGTGAGGTGAAAACCGTCAAGGATCGTTCTGTCCGGTCGGGAGGGATAGGCAAACTTGACGTCCCTGAACTCGATTGCTCCTGCAACATCATCCATTGTCTTCCCGTCTTGCGACAACGGGTCAATTGGTGAATGTCGTTCGATGGTCGTGAAGATACGAGAGGCGGCGGCGCTGGCCTGTGCAACAGCGGCAATGAAAGGTACAGATTGCCCAATCATGACACCTGCTAGACCGGCTGTGAACAAAACTGTGACGGTATCACTGGTAGATGAATATCCTTGCTGGAGGAACCGGTTGCCCTGCCAAAACTAGGTGAAAGTTTTCATGTTAGCATTTGACCTCAAGAACTTGAGAACCTCCATGCATTTGCACGTACCCCAAGGCCATAAGATGCGTTCATAATAAACATCATGATAGACATTAGACCTCCAAGAGCCATTCTACCTTTGAAGTCGGACTTTGCCGGCGACACGAGCATGTCCTCAAAGATCCGCAAGAATCGAGCCTGAGAACCAAAGGCGTTCACGGAGCGAATCGAAGATAGAACTTCTTGAGCAAAGGTCCCGCTTTTGGCATATTCCGTGCTGCTCTCGTTCTGAAATCGTTTCATCATCGACCCCAGCATTCCCATGGTCAAAATGATGGTGACGGGAACGCAGAGAAGGACGAGGGCAAGCCGCCAATTCTTGACGAAACCGATGATGATGGCACTTAGAAAGCCGGCGAGACCGAACAGGATGAGCCCGACCTTCTGCGAGATGCCATCCTGAACCAAGTTCATGTCATTCGAGATGCGGGTAGCGACTTCTCCTGCTCCGTGGTGGTCAAAGAAGGCGATGTTTTGGCGCAGGACAGCATCAAGATATGCTTTCCGCAGCTTGGTTGTAACTCTCTCCCCGACATAATTCAACCCGTAGATACCAATCGTCAACGCGGCGAGCTGGCCGACGCCAATGTACACAAATCTTAGAGCCTGCTGGTCTGCTGTATGGGCAAACGTGTTCGGGGATGTCGTGTGTTGAAGGAAATCGCTGAAAGTTCCGGTCATTGTACCGACGGCAATCTGGCAAGTTAGCAACAGCCCACGATTACCGCCCATTCATAAAGTCTTACCATCATTGTCGGAGCCCCAATGCCTCCAGCAGCAGACGCCAACATGGATAGAAAGTATACAATGAGATCAGACGCTGTGGCATAGCGAAAGAGGGCCAAGTAGCCCGCTTCTGTAGGCTCTGTCGCCAGCTGCTCCTGGAGTAGAGCCTGTTCATCTTGACTGAGTTCCAATCGGCCATGGTCAGATTCTAAGGCCATTTGAGATGAAGAAATTGCCATGGTAGCCATGAAAACTCAGGAAAATGGAATATGGATTGTTAAGTTGAAGGCATCGAAGCACCTGAAGACAACCAATTGGTTTTGGATTCCAACGGCCTTTTGTACGTCGCCGCGTGAGACATCCTGCCATTAGGGCGGTTCATGAACTCATCAAATCATCTCGATGCGGCCTAGTTTGATACTTTGGTCTTGTGGCAGCGTACACTTTTCGAGGCTTCGCATTGCAGAACGAGCTAAACGAACTAAACGAGCAAGAGGTGGAATCTCCATAATGGATAATAAAGAATGTATTAGCCTCCAACTAAGCATGGGCTTGAACCTTAATGCCGGCTGTCATGGATGTGGGAACCATCCAGGGACATATCGCATTTACACGTATACCCATCGTGTGCGGCAGGTATATTCTTAATAAGTTCATCACGCCGAGGACGCCATGCTTGGTGGCCTGGTTGATACAAGACACCGTCAGTATCGTGGAATCTGCGCTCCTGACCTGTCAACGCTCACTTGATAAACGAAGAGGCCTGGCGATTCCTTGAACCTGGCCACTGACGAGACAAGAAGGAGGGACTTGTCTTCCTCATGTTTGCGGTCATATCTCCCCAGGCCAAATTCGAACTGATCTATCAAGAATTGATAATTTGTGAAGTCTGTGGTCTTGAATGAAGGTGTGGGAGCATCACTTGGCCGAGAGTTCGGATGTGTTTTATTTAGTTCGTCTGATAGTGCTTTGCCTGCTTTGCCGTCCAAATCTCCAAAGCAGACATGTAATACTCTATCGGCAATAGAAATTTCCCAGCGCTTCTTTAATAGCATGAGCACCGCCTGCATCAAGTGGAGAATACAATTTGACGCTCCGGGAAGTTCGATTTCCCTGTCAACACAATGCCTTGCTTGTTAATCGGCTTAGCAAGGCCTTCGGCTGGAACCTAGACATTGTGAAAGAATCCTTCGACAACCTCAAACTGAACAAGTATACTCTACTGGCTTCGATGTCCACTTTCTCTTCTACCAGCGACTGTGTGGAAGATCCGCCTCCTCTTCGGTGCCTTACTCCCGCGAAGGATCTACCACCACATTATCTGAGAGGGAATTAATAAGCCCCTGAAAACGGCTGAATGTTTCTCGGATTTACTCCACGACGATGTTCGCTTTCGGGAATCTGATGCGGCTACGGCTACAGCAACGGCAAATGTCTGAGAAGAGAACACTTCCGGGGATTAAGACCATTTTCCCCAAGTTCTCCCCGTAAAATGGAGGCAAGGGTTTCCAGTGGGGAGGGAACTTTATTTACTTTCAACATAAAAGAGTAGCTCCTTGACACTTGTACACGATTGTACTCTTCGACTCCTCGGGAAACTCTTTGTTGGTTTTTTTCTTGGAGAATCACAATGACGTCGAACCTGCAAACCTTCATTCATTCCTCAAGCGAGAGAGGTCTCTCGAGTGTCACGACTTTGATCGTAGGCGACAGTGTAGCTGTACTCATTGATCCTCCATTCTTGATTCCAGACGCCATTTCTGTTGTTGAATGGGTTAAGAAAACGACCAAAGTACCTTTGAAAGCTGTCTTCATCACGCACCACCATCCGGACCACTACTTTTCGGCGAATCCTATTCTTGAAGCGTACCCCAGCGCAACACTCTACGCTGCCCCTTATGTCTGTGCCGGCATCGACCGAGAATATGACGAGAAGGTGAAGTACTGGCCTTCTGTGTTTGGCAAGGAAAACGTGCCGGCCCAGCCTCGCAAGCCAACCCCCTTTGAGTTCAGCTTCTTGCAACTGGAAGGCAACCCTAAGTCACCGATTGTTCTTCTGGGTCCATTACAGGGCGACTCCGTGGACCATACACTGTTTTGGCTACCCACCGAGAGGGTCATTGTTTGCGGCGATTCTGTCTACGCGCGGAGCACCCACGTCTGGTGAGTATGGTGTCGAAGACCTACCCTTCTTCCGGGACTGACAGACGGGTTCAGGGTAGAAGAAGTTGAAACTCCGCAAATACTTGAGGCATGGAGTCGAACGCTCGACGTCATCGAAGCCCTCGAGGCTGTACAAATCATTCCCGGCCATCTTGAATCTGGGTGGACATTGGACGCAAAGGAAGATATGGTACACATGCGGAAATACTTGAAGCTCTTCTCGGAAAAGATCACGCACGCCGAAAAGAAACCACAAGTGAAGGATCTGTTCATCACGTTTAAAGAGGCATTTCCGCAGGCAGACAAGAACCTCGACTTTTTCTTGGGCCATTTGTCGAATCAGTTTGGAGAAGGAGGGGAGGTTTGGGAGGAGAATAGACATCACCAGGTCGGAGCTAAGACGAAGGAACAGTTGCAAGGGTTTCTGCTCAAGCTTTAGTGATGAATTGAAATACCAGTTTGTCTTATTAGTAGCACAAGGTTAACACAATCTGCGGCCCTTGTCTAAAGGAAATAAAACACGACATGGTCCTTACTCGGATCCATCGACGGCGGCCAGAAGGCAACTATGCTGCACTACCAAAGTGGGGGATCTCTGGTCAAGGCGGAGGGGATTGCTAAATCTTTTTGATTAGTGCACATGTCCTGTCTCCCATTATAATACCTATGTTGCTCCAGACGGAACTACCGGCTTAACAGACGGTATTATCG